>CM022776.1:5649685-6047185 GCA_012411365.1 Ameiurus melas | reverse complement strand
TACAGTATATCACCTGAAAATGTCATTGACATGTTTTTCTTGGTTTTTGTAAATTTATAAATTATCAATGATGTTTGCGATCCAGCTGCATGATAATGAAATCTCACGATTTTTTACATTTTGGCATCATACCCTGGGGCATAATAGTTTTCAGAGTTGTCTCAAAATAATGGGTGTGTAAAATACTGCTACTAATAGTAGTAATATTATTATTATTATTATTATTATTATTATTATTATTATTATTATTAATACCACCAGTATCACCACTACTACTACTACTACTACTACTACTAATAATAATAATAATAATTAGTAGTAGTAGTGGAGGTGATATTATTATTATTATTATTATTATTATCACCACCACTACTACTAATTATTATTATTATTATTATTATTATTATTATTGTACTACTACTACTACTAATAATAATAATAATGATGATGATGATGATGATGCACACACAAAGATGGAGGTGTATTCAATCTTGATTTTGGTAAAATGTTAAAACAATATGTTTTTGTTTTCTTTTTTTATTTCATGAAAAGTGACCATTTTGAACATGCAAGGTAATAAAAAACAATAAAAACTGCATCTCGTGCGTGACCATGACAACAGCACAAGTTCCTTGTGGACTACTTGTGGCAGGTTTTCTCTATCCATGCAATGTTCTCACCTTTTTTGCCCCTTACCTGTTTGTATCCCTGAATGATGATGATGGTTGTTTTAGTTAGTTAGTCATCAAGAAGTGCGATTGTCTCTATAAAAACAGAACCTTTGGCAGTTTAATGTTCTGGAGCACACAGGTGTGTGTGTGTGTGTGTGTGTGTGTGTATGGGCTTTATTGTCTGTATTTTTGACTGAAGAAAATCAAACACACATGTACTTGGAACTGTGATGAGTGGTCATGATTTCAAAACATAAGGGACATGCAGCTTAAATTCTAGCACAGCTGTTCAAACAGAAACTGAACCAAAGGCTGAATCCCAAACAGCTACACTAATACTACACTACTGTATATTGATTGTGGAAGCCAGTATTCATACTAAATGTAGTGCACTTACTGTATGTAGAGAGTAAGGAGTCAGGTTTTGGTTTAGTTAATTTAGCTGATGTAATATTTGTTATGCTCACGACAAAAATAATATTACAGCCTGCAATTTATAGAAACTACTCCATCATAAAATTGACAACTGTTTGACGCATCTTCTCTGACCGAATCAATAAAGTTTCTAATCTCAATCTAATCACTTGGAGAGAAGTGCTTGGCACGAATGTGCAGGCCTGCAGTGCAACCCTAACCCTAACCTGCTTCCCACAGGTTTGTCGAATAAGTGAGGAGAGACTGCAGGGTCATAGACCAACACATCTCTGAACAACACTAGACTTAACCATGGTGCTGTAGCTATGGCCTGAATTAAACTAAACTGAAAATTAAAAGAAACGCTATTAGAAATACTTACAATATGAACAGAGCTTAGAATAGAGAGAAAAATACTAGATAGCTAACATTAACTAGCTTCCTAAGACTATGATAATGGTAATAATAATCTAGCTAATAATAGACAATGTAATGAACATTTAATGTAAATTAACATGGGGAATGAAAAGTGTCATAGTAGTGATGTTATCTTCTGTATATGACTCAGAGCCAAGGCTTGCAGCTGCTTCCACTTTTGGGGACGTCAACGGTAGACGTCGGCAGCCAGAGATGCATAATACACCCTATTCTGAAATGAAATTGCACTATTTCTTGCTTTAAGGACCGGATCAGGAAGTGTGGAAAATCTTGTAGATGGATGACAGGATGGTTGAAGTGACGGAAGAGAGAAAAGTGGTGTGATATTTTGAATAGGTCTAGGTCATGTAGAGGCCGTGTGACATGCACGATTCAGTAGGGTTTAGAAGGAACAGGCCAGGGGACACCTGATGGGATTGAGAGCTTACACTGGCACATTGGCTGTGATTATAGCAGATAAGGACAGTAGACAGAGCCAGTGTGTCTGTTAGTTATGGGTTTCTTGTTTATAAAAAAAAAAAAGAAAATAAAAAAACCTAATGTATCTCTGGCTAATATTATAGACAGTCATTTCAGAACATGCATTCAATACCTTATAATGAGACAAGGGGCTGAAATGAAGGTACTTGTGTTTACTTTGATCTACATTGGTTGAGCAAATGAAAAATTAAGTTACAGATTTTGAGCTTCCTTTGACTGAAATTGCATTAATGTTTATTGCCTGCTGCAACAACTGCCCTCAGACCGCAGTTATAGATTAGTTTTTCTTAACCAGGAGCATTCATTTAAGAGAGTGAAGGGAACACACGGGGTTTGGGTTTCAGCTGACTTCACTTCCCCTTCCTGCTATACAGTACATGTCACTTTCACATATGTTGAAATACCCCTGAACATGTGATTTATAAATATTAAAAATGTAGAATAACACGTTGTTTAATGTTCGTAATGCCCAGTGCCTAAGGAGCATCTCTATATCTTAGCCAAACCAGTCAAAATGGACCACAACAATTAAAACCATTGTGTTCATCACTAGAAACAGATACCATGTCAGCAGCTAATATCAGACATGATCAGTCCAAAGCCATGGATCACATTTCATGACACCATAAACTGAGCTGATCTGTATTTCTCCTGTTTAATCTTTTCTTCTTTTTTTTTCCTTTTCTTTTTTTAATAAAACAGGCGTACTAAGAAAGTCTCTATCCCAAAGTCGCATTTTTCCATTTAAAAACTTTAACAAATTTGTTCCAAATACCAAGTTATTAACTGAAATCAGCAATCCAAGTGTAATCATTTAAAAATTACTCTGAGTTCAAGGCAAGTTTAGACCAGATGGCACTGAATCTAAAATAGTTTTTCTCTCAGTTTGGCTGTTTGTCTCGGAGTACAAGATTGAATCGTTTTGCTGCCGATTTTTGTTAATGTCTTTTAAATTAAATGAAAAATCTTTATAAAAAAAACAACAAAAAGACCTTTTATATCACTAGGTCTACGTTGTTAAACCATTTTGTGTTCTAGCACAAACTGAGCGCTGAGATAAGAGTCAACTTTCTGGGGTATGCGAAGAAAAGAATTTCATTGTGCTGTGACCAATAAAGACTCGTTATCATATGTCTAAATCAGGAGTGTCCAATCTTATCCGCAAATGGACACTGTGAGTGCAGGTTTTCATTCCAACCAAGCAGAAGACACACCTGAATCTGTTGAAAGCCAAGATCAACTGATTAAACAGGTGGAATCAGGTGTGGCTCCTGCTTGGTTGGAATGAAAACCTGCACCCACACCGGCCCTTTGCGGATAAGATTGGACACTCCTGGTCTAAACAATGTAAACGCAAGTGGTAAAAATATGTAAACTAAACAGACAGAATGTGTCTTTGTACAGATCACAACTACTATTTGCTTTTTACATACATATGTGTGTGTGTGTGTATGTATATCTATATGTGTGTGTGTGTGTGTGTGTGTGTGTGTATATATATATATATATATATATATATATATATATATATATATATATATATATATATATATATATATATATATATATATATAATATACACATATATACACACACATATAGATATACATACACACACACACACACACAAAGAGGGATAGATAGATATACCATATGTAGTTGTTTTATTCTGGGTCTTTTTTTTTTGCAATAGCTAAAATATAACCATGTTCCTGATTAATAAATGTATTCTCTTCATCTCTTTCTGCAGGTATAAGAAAACTCAGGAGACTCTGTCCCAGGCTGGTATGATAACATCATCTGCTTTCTCATCACTGGGTTCAGCCATCAGAAGCAGACTGGGAGATATGAGGTTAATATTTTATCTTATTTGCTCCTTAACCTCATTTTTCATTCTTTAACAAATCTCACTGATGCATTTAGTCACTAATCTGTCCTTTTTGAGTTTCTCTAAAGTATCACAGCATAAAGGCAGTAGATTGAGTATCACATTGAGTATTCCCTCTACAGGTTAAGATTATATACAATTTTTTGGATCCTTATATGTTAAACCTAGCATTGTTCAGGCGCTTTCATGAAATGTTTATTCTAGCACACAGGCAAAAAAATTAATTAACCCCAAAAACCATGTATTCCGACAAACCTATGCATAAGCTTTGGGGTTGATGTAATAACGATTCATTTGTAACTCTTTAGATGTTACAACATTACAACGCAAGTTTTTTTCCGAGGAAAGTTTCAAAGTTCATACCTAATCCGTATTTCCTGGCTACATTAACAACTCACATTCGTATCCTGTGATGAGGAAACTCACTTTATAAAGCACTGGTGTATATCCCATGATCGCATGCAGCTTTTCCCCAACATCTGACCCATCGAAATAATCACTCCAACAGTAAAGTGTTCGTGTGCTTAGTGTTACTTTTTTAAACGAGTCCTTTGTCCATGATTGTATTTTTTCCTTCAATGCTGCATTGGGATGCTCAGGGCTTTGACATACACGCCTCCATCAGGGTAAGAATTTACAGACAAACTACAGTTCTAGCACTTTCTTTTTACTTTTACATTCCTCACAGAACTCATTTAACACTGTAGATATTACTCATTTTCAAATACCGGTCACATGGGACTATTTATATTGTTACTCAAGAGTAAGGAACAGAACATGATGCGCTGTAGTGTTATAGGAAAGTAATCGTTGACTGGGTGGTGTGATGTTTACCCACCCTGAAGTTGATTATTTCATATAACAGCACAAAGTGTTTTATTTTGCTTATACCACAACAATTTGCCAGTAAATTCTAAAGTTTGATTATATTAAAGAATGTATTTTTTTAACGGTTTATAGTTAAGACATTACTATTATCATTGATGCTATGAAAACTATAAACAGTCGTCCTCTCACCATCCGCCCCCCCCCTTTTTTTTTCTCTCCTGAGGGTAATAAGACAAACGTATAGCTTGCCATGTTACTGTCCAGAACACCTTCTGTTAAAAAGCAGTTATAGAAAGCTCCACCCTATCGACGAGTATAGATTTTCTTGGTTAATCGTTTCTTAATCTGTTCATCGTTAGATTATGTGAGCACTTGGCATGCAAGTTGTTACCATGTGTTAGAAGGAGCACCTTAATCTAAACCTGTAATATTCACTACAGCCAGCACTACTGTTATTGGGAAACATTCAGTATTACTCCCCAGTGCTGCTGAATCATTCTTTAAAACACACACACCTTTCACTTTTCAGCTGCAATTTTTGGATCTTGTCTGCTGTAACAGGGTTTTGCTCTAAAGTGTGTTGTACAGTATGTGCTCAGTCCTTTGCTCTTGCTTGGCTAACGCTCTCTGCTTGCTCTAATGCTTCTGCTTCTGTGTTCTCACTGCTGTCTGAAGTAGCTACTCCATGCACCACTCCTTAAGTATGCCCACTATGAGGTAAAGTACCAGGTATACCAGACCTCGTCTTTCTCTCTCTCTCCTGTTCCACTTTCTTTAAATATCCCACTTGTTGCCATGTCACTGGAAAGTACAGGGTGTCGCAAAAGTCTCCATACATGGGGGGAAACTTTTTAGCTAAATGCAACTTTATTTAGAAGACATCCTCTGCATGATTGCCATTTCTTTGTTAAAAAAAAAAAAGTGTCGTCTCCCACTCATGGTGTTATGCATGTAATTGCATGTCCATCGCAACCTTGCGACAGTTTCCTGATCCAGCCATGAGAATGATTTCAAATACGTTCTTCTTTTGTCAAAGGCATTTTTAAAGGCTATCTGGGGGGGTGACTTTTGGCATCAAATACATCATGTGAACATAATGCGTTTGTTTTGTATCTTTGTATCTATATATCATTATCAAGTCCAAATTTCTCTTACATTTCTTACATGTTTCAGACATGCATTTAGTTGTTCTGACATTTCTTCCTTTCTTAGGAATTCACCAACATTTAAAAACTTGGAGGAGAAAATGGTAAGCGTGAAAAAGCCACTCGTAATGTAATATATACATATATATGGAAAAAGAATTTTAAGAATCTTCTTAGTTGACATGTTGCAATTTTTATTTACTTTATTTTTTCAAGTCCAAGGCAGCTGGAGGAAGCACGAAGGGTGACGATGCCTAACCACCACCTGGCAGTGGTTCTGAACAGGAAGCACAGATTCATCACCAAAACTGACCTCTGTGACCCAAACTACCCCAAGTCCTTTAAAGCGCTATGCTGAAAACCAAGAGATGACAAAACATTTAAGTAAATAATGCTGAACAGTACTAAAGTCCCAAAATGCTGTTAAAGTCTACAACTACATCTCTGCTGCTTGCTTTAAAAGGAGAAACCTTGTGTGGATTTAAAAAAAAAAAAAACCCATTGCAAACTGACTGTGTGAACGCATGAGGCACACGACTTGTACTACTGTTTCGCTTGTTTCGAATGTATAAAAAGGTTTTCAGAATGGTGTCTGCTCTGATATTACTACTGATGTAATTCACTTGTGGTCCCATGCAGCATCGTATGCACGCCTACACACTGTGGATTAAATGAAAACGCTTCCTTGGTAGTATGTGTCCCTCCTGTTGCATATGATTAATGAGAATGTAACAGAATGCATACTACATCCCTTATAACTCAGGGCAACAGGTGCTAGTGCATTGACTATAATGTGATAAATGAACTAATGCCTCATAAACTGTTTTATGGACTATGAGGTAAATGTTTCTGATTTAATTAAAATAATCTGTCTTTTTGGGTTAAATGAAAGACTCTTATGCTTCTTTATCTGGGTATTTGGTTAAATTATCTATTTATCATTTTTTTGTGTTGTTTTCTGGTGTTACTATGGTAAAAGAAATATTTAGGTACACTTAAACATTAATAAACAACTGTTTGGCTGTCCTGAAGTTAGTACTCAGGATGTGCTTGAAAGGTTGACCGTTATTTTGGTGGAGGAGGAGGAACTAAAATATGAAATGTGTTGGGTGGTGTCCATTTTACCTGGATAAATTATGCAAAGATGTTTACTTCACCCTGAGACTGTTACCTTTATCCCATACACAAATCTGAACACTGGTCTGTCTGGCTTGTAACATGTGATCTTATTGTATTTAACATTAACGTGGTCATAAACGTGCTTAAATAAATCTAGTGGTGGAAAACACGAGACTGTGGTAGTGATTTAATTTGAAGGCATCAGTATTTCAATGTTCCTCGACACACAATTTTCATCCTTCTGGACAGTTTTTGTATCCCTTTGGGCCCTCTGGGACCATGTTTATCTCCACCCGGCTTTTCTAAGCCAGCAAAGGGATCAAGGCCCTGATTTTCTCTCACGTTTGACAGAAATGTGTGTGGATGTGTAAATGTAAGTGGTGTCAATTACAACTCTGAATGCAACATCCATTGAAAAGACAGCTTCTTTGCAAACTTTTTCCAACCAAAGTGTTTGTTTTAGATTAAAATACCACGTAATCAGAGAAGAAACACTTGAAATGTTCATAAACATTTATTTTTACACCAGCAAATCAGATAAATGTATGTTTTCTTTTGGACAGACAATAACCATGCTACAACAAAAAAAGGTCCATAGTTATACTCCATTATTCTGTGTATGTACATGAGACCTTGACCATTTAACTAAGAGTAGCATAGTTTCACAGCCACATCCAAACAACATACCATCTGAAACAAGGACAGTCTTTAAAAACATGACAAAATAATGTCATAAATAAAATAGAAAAACAACGGATTACCATATCACTATAATTACACACATTTTAAGGAACTGTGTCCTGCCCATGTTACTCCATTGCATTTAACTTAAACATGTTGCATTTGCCAACATTTCAATGTAGAACCCTTAAATGGGCAAACCAGTGTAATTTTGTGGATAGGGGAGGGAAATGCACAGGGAAGGACCACAGATGCAAACAACCATCAAAAGCCATCAAGAGCAGGGGCACACAAGGGAGGAAAGTGTCAGACACAGAATATCCATCTGCAGAGAACTGTGCTCAAAAGCTCAGTGTATACAAGTGCGAAATGGTTTTTAGCCTTTAAAATCCAAAGAAAGAAGAGTGAGTGCACAAGGCTGGTGATGTGGTTAGTGCAGTGCAACATAAGCCACTATACATAGCACAACACCCTGAATTTAGGGTGCATGATTGGCAGGTGATTAAGGTGTTAAAAAAAAAAAAAGTGATGTAGAAATGATACGCAGCTTGGCATTGGCATGACTGGTCAGGGAGATGTGCACATGTATGGCAACTTCAAATGGCTGTGTTTTACTGTACAGCAACTGTGAAAATCCAAAATAGGAACTTTACACAACAAAATGTAAACAGGAGCACTACCTACACTTAAAACTGATTCTATCATAAAATGTACAGGGTGATTCAAAAAAATATTTTTAACATTCAGTGGTTAAATTGTATACAGTTTTCAGTACTGTTGCCATTTTAGTAAAAATTTACTTTTCTTTTAGGAGTTAAGAAGAAATGTGTTAGTGGTGTAGCGTCATGTGTGTGTTATATATATATATATATATATATATATATATATATATATATATTATAAATAATTTTTTTTTTAAATCACCCTGTTCATATGCTAAGAATGGAGGAATGTCACACCTTGGCTCAAAGCACATCTGATAAAAACACTGATCAATTCACTACATAATCTGTGCAGGGGTGAAAAACTGTCCATCACTACTGACAGACATTTCACTCCAACTACAAAGAAAAGGGGTTATGACACAATAACATGGTGATGAAATCAAAACACATGAAAACACGATGCTTCAAAAACAGTAAAGCACAGAGAGAAAGAATGTGTAATGGCGTTCAGATGCCTGATGTCATTTTACACAATTAGTTATTAAAATTGTTCATTACACTGCTGACATTAAATCCTTATCCTATTTTAAATCTGATGAACACATTGCAGTGAAAGAGTCTTGCTGCTGAATAAACAACTTCCATCTAGCACAGGTAATTCATTCACAATCACCATGATCTCTTGGCGCAAATAGGGAGGGGAGATGTACTCTAACAAACCATGATCACACATCACCATGAGCAATAACACACGGGAATAAACACGAGCTAACAATTACAAAGTAAAAATGCACAAAATATACATATACTGTACATACGCACGGGAGGTGTACATTGTATATCTATATAAAAACATTTTTTTCTTTCCTCTTTACATACACGCTGGGGATGTACAGGCTGATATGATGGAACACAACGTGCTTCAATTGTAAATCCCTTAAAACGTGAGTATAGGGACAATACCAAGGCAAAGTGAGCTAAATAATATGACTGATGCGAAGAATCAGAACGTGCTACGAAGACGAGATCCCAATAGCCTGATCACGCTGCTACGCACACCAACACCCACACTGCATGACTTTTGAATAGTGACCGATACGCATTTTGGTTCATCCTTTTAAATGTTTCAACACACTACTGAAAAATCCAGATGGCATAAATAAAGATTAAGAAAATATATTTTGGAAATGTGTGTTTGGCAGCATCTTTTGCATCACTTTCGTCTATTAAAGTCAAATGACTGATGGGGGGGGGAACTGATGCTAAAGACTAGCATTGCATTTAGTGTTTATGTTCAGACGTAATAAGACGCATACACAGAGTGTAGACAGTTAACACAGAGTGGACAGTATACTATATACAAAGGCCTAAAACTATTGATTTAACCTACTTGTGTCCGATTTCTGTCCCCCCCTGAAGTGCAATGGGAAGAATGAAAGCATGCGATGCTGATTGGGGAACAGTGCATGCTATAGGACAAACTAATCTGGCTGGAGAAGAGGCTGATGGAAAGGCAAGTCTGGAAGTCAAAGGCCAAAAAGACGGAGTACAACAAGAGAGAAAATATTGTGTGTTCTTTTTATTTTCCCCCATTAAACGCCTTATTTTCAAGCTATACTGACGTGAATGTATGCCACTCTGGAAGAATGGTGATGGTGGTGGATATGAGAACCGGGTGGGAATGTCTGAAAGAGTTCAGCTTGCGTTCCACTCTCACTGGGTTTTCTCCCTGCCAATGGTGGCTTTTTCTTTTAAGTTGTTGGAGTTGCTCCTCTGCTCGTTCCTCAGACTCGGGGGTGGGAGAAGCATGGCAGCTGGAGAGAGACGGAATTAGTTGAAGCTGGTGTCGGTCCGGTAGGTGGTGTGGTGGCCGTCGGATGTTAGCTGGGTGGTCTCTGTGGCTGACGGTTGCAGGACAATGGGCTCGCCTCCACCAGCCTCTGTTTAACCACAAAGAGAACATTTACAATAGCAAAGATTTGAGACTTGGGGCTCCCGAGAGCAATAGAAAAGCATTCGCCCTATTGTCCAGAGATCAGGAGTTTGAATCCTGATGTTGCCACAGCCATCGATGGACAGGAATCCAAGAGAGCAAAATTGCTCATGCTCTCTGGGTGGGAGGGATGGTACATTCTGTCTCCCCTATCAATCACAGCGACACTAGCCAATCTTGGGCATCTGTGAGCTCATGTATGCGGAAGAGGGCGGATAACGCTTTCCTCAGCATCTGTTATACCGCTCCATGACACAGCATGAGCAGCAATTTGAAAAAAGTTGTGGTTGGCTGCCTTCACATTGTCTCGGCGATAGCACGTGATAGCCCTTCACCCTCTCGATTTAGTAGCTGTTGCATGATAAGGGAGAGCTGGCTGGAGGGTGGAAATTGGCAGATGAACAAATTGAGGGAAAATGAAGGGAAAACATTTGAGAAAAGAAATGTGTGCTACTTCATCATAGGACGTGTAAAGGATCACAGTTCATGCTTGAATTTAAACATGCTTCAGCAGAAAATGACTTGCGTCATAATCTGTACTACTAGCACCCTTCAAGAGACTTTACAAAAAACTATTGTACATCCATACATTGTTGATTCGATTGAGATGAATGTACAGATGGGTGACAAATTAAAGGAATAACCAACATTGAGTTAGGCCGTCACAAGCCTCCAGAACAGTTGCAATGCATCCTGGCACAGATTCTACATGTCTCTGGATCTATAAAGAGGGATGAACAGCGTTCTTCCAAAAGATATTGTTGGTGTTTTGTTGATGGTGATGTGGTGATGGAGAGTGTTGTCTAACACACTGCACCAACATCTCTCATAGATGTTCAATTGAATCGAGATCTGGTGACTGTGAAGACCATAGCATATGATTTGCATCATTCTCATACTCATCAAACCCTTCAGTGACTCTTTGTACCCTGTGGATGTGGGCACTGTCATCCTGAAAGAGACCACTCTCCTCAGGATAAAAAAAAGCTTCATCATAGGAGAACAAAAAAAAACTTTGCATTGATTTGCATTGACTGTTCCCTATAAGGGGACAACTGGACAAACCATGCCAGCAAAATTCACAACAGAGCTAGTGTTTTCCCTTTAATTTGTCACATGTCTGTATTTGTTATTTCAAAATATAACCAGGACATTCCTCCTTCCATAGGTACTATGTTCATTACTATATTCTAAACAACTATGAGGGTTTAAAATAAGAAAAAAAAGAAAAAAAAACTATTTGCACAATTCTCAAGCGTAGTGAACGAAGAAACCCTGACTAAGTGCATGTAGACAATACTGTGTGATTGCCCTAAAAACACATGACTTTGTAAGGCATCATAATAGAAACCCATGTGAATGTTGAGAGACAGGAAAGGGGGGAGAAAACACGGTCACATTAATTTGCACCAAAGGCATTTATAAAGCTTTCTAAATAGTCTGTATTGTGCACATATCACAATGAGAAAATTATATCTCTCTCTCTTTTTTTTTAACCAGTGTTGAAATCCACACCAGACTTTATTTTTAATGCATGGGAATCACAGAATGATGGATGATTTGAAAGTCTTAAAATTTAGTTCATAGGATTGAGGTCACCTTCATACTGTTCCCACACTCAGTTAAAGAGCAAGACCCTGCAGAATGATTAAACTGGTCATTACAAGGTTATCTACAGCTGGTGTAAAGCACCACATACAACACAATATCATTATAGTTTTCTATGATCATATCACCATTTGTGATGCAAACATCTAGGTTTATAGGAACGAAACCTGGTAGAAACTCACTCATGCTGTGTTCATTTAGCCTGGATCTGTTCAGATGCGAGAGTTTTAACATAAAGAAGACATTTTATTACAGACACTACCACGCTGTAAAATTAACACTGAGCGATTTCATAAAAGAGTTTAAACAGACTACAAAACTGGAACGTGTCCACAGCGCAAGTTACAGTGTGGCATCTAACCTCTCTCGTCAGACTGCAGCTGGGCCTCCAGGTCTTCAGGAGAGACGTAGAACTCCTGATCCTGTCCCTCAGGTGGCCGTGGTTTACACTTCCCACAGCAGCAGTTACAGCAACAACACAGACAGCAGCAGAAATAGCAGCCTGTAGCCAAGCCGCAGAAAACAAAGAGAGCCTGCAGAGGGAGACAGAAAACACCACAGAACAGGGAGCAGGCTTATTCCTGAAACAAGAAACGGAGCCATCCTTAAGCAGGTGACGTATTAAGTAAGTATACAATGCATTAAAAAAGGTGCATTACCAATAGCTAAGGTGTGAAACAATAAGCTTCTTAAACATACTGCCTTTTTGTTGATGTGAAATAAACGTTCAATAAGCAAACATAAATATGCAAAATAAAATACATATATACATATACGCTATTATGGTAAATATCAGGAAATGAAAGCTGAAATCATCTTCTGATCTCAAATATCTTCAGTGGATATCAAAAACAAAAGAATTGGCCTTGCCGTTCCAATACATTCCGAGGGGACTAAATAAACTTTCCGGACATTTCTTATGCATAGTCTGACCTTGGCCCACCAGCTGGACAGGACAAAGTAAGTGTTGACGTTCTCCTCTCCAAACTGCTCGGCCACGTAGAGCCCCAGGGAGCCGTACTTGTCATAAATGTTGCGTTTGGTAGGGTCGTTCAGGATGGCATGGGCATTGTTGATCTCTTTAAACTTGTCAGCTGCCTCAGGATTGTCTGGGTTCTTGTCAGGGTGGTATTTCAGGGCCAGTTTCCTTTGAGAAAGAGGTTGACAATTGCTGGTATTACAACTCCTGTATATATGTTGGTCAACTGGAGTGTAGGGCTGGCTTGAAATCCTGAACTGGTATGGGCTTGAATTTGAAATCATTTCCAAATCAGTGCACTGACATTTTATTTCATGAACAACTGTTATGCTGACTGACACGGTTAGGTAGACAAAGATTGTATTAGCTCATTATCAGCTATCTGTATGGGTGTGCATAGTGCAGCCCTACGGTCAAGTATGGTGAATCTATTTTACAGACATTTCACACTCACCTGTAAGACTTCTTGATGTCATCATTAGTGGCCAGTTTGTCGACACCCAGCACATGATAGAGGGATTCTCCAGAGGTGGAGAGAGTGCGCTGCCTCTGCTGCTCAGTCATGGTGATTTACACTCAACAATCTGCAAAACAAGAAAGCTGCTTAATAAAAGCTGTTATTAATAATTTATATAGATCTTAAACATGCACACACATACATACAGTATCTCACAAAAGACAAAATCTTTTCATGTGACAACGCTGAAGAAATGACACTTTGCTACAATGTAAAGTAGTGAGTGTACACCTTGTGTAATGGTGTAAATTTGCTGTCCCCTCAAAATAACTCAACACACAGCCATTAATGTCTAAACCGCTGGCAACAAAAGTGAGTACACTCCAAAGTGAAAATGTCCAAATTGGGCCCAATTAGTCATTTTCCCTCCCCCATGTCATGTGACTTGTTAGTGTTACAAGGTCTCAGGTGTGAACGGGGAGCAGGTGTGTTAAATTTGGGGTCATTGCTCTCACATTCCCTTATACAGGTCACTGGAGGTTCAACATGGTACCTCATGGCAAAGAACTCTGAGGATCTGAAAAAAATCATTGTTGCTCTACATAAAGATGGCCTAGGCTATAAGAAGATTGCCAAGACCCTGACACTGAGCTGCACCACGGTGCCCAAGACCATACCACGGTTTAACAGGACAGGTTCCACTCAGAACAGGCCTCGCCAAGGTCGACCAAAGAAGTTGAGTGCACATGATCAGCGTCATATCCAGAGGTTGTCTTTGGGAAATAGACGTATAAGTGCTGCCAGCATTGCTGCAGAGGTTGAAGTGGTGGGGGGTTCAGCCGGTCAGTGCTCACACCATACGCCACACACTGCATCAAACTGGTCTGCATGGCTGTCGTCCCAGAAGGAAGCCTCTTCTAAAGATGATGCACAAGAAAGCCCACAGACATTTTGCTGAAGACAAGCAGACTAAGGACGTGGATTACTGGAACCATGTCCTGTGGTCTGATGAGACCAAGATAAACTTATTTGGTTCTGATGGTGTCAAGCCTATGTGGCAGCAACCAGGTGAGGAGTACAAATGTGTACAAGTGTGTCTTGCCTACAGTCAAGCATGGTGGTGGTGATGATAACCACCCCAAACACACCTCCAAGACGACCACTGCCTTGCTAAAGAAGCTGAAGGTGATGGACTGGCCAAGTATGTCTCCTGACCTAAGCCCTATTTGAGCATCTGTGGGGCATCCTCAAATGGAAGGTGGAGGAGCACAAGGTCTCGAACATCCACCAGCTCCGTGATGTCGTCACGGAGAAGTGGAAGAGGACTCCAGTGGCAACCTGTGAAGCTCTGGTGAACTCCATGCCCAAGAGGGTTAAGGCAGTGCTGGAAAATAATGGTGGCCACACAAAATATTGACACTTTGGGCCCAATTTGGACATTTTCACTTAGGGGTGTACTCACTTTTGTTGCCAGTGGTTTAGACATTAATGGCTGTGTGTTGAGTTGTTTTAGGGGACAACAAATTCACACTGTTACACAAACTGTACACTCACTTGGTGATCTTGATATGTTCACTAGACCCATTCATAGTCTTTATGAAGACACCAAAAATTATCTGCCATTATTGTTTACATTGTGTTAATTGAAGAATGAAAAAATGCTTGTGCAGACTCTTTCTTTCGTGGGTATTCACAGTAATACAGTGATGAACTTATACTAATGTATTCAACTGAGCATCATCATCACTTAAATACTGAAAACTCAGAATATACATTATACATCAATCTCAACTTGAATATTATCCACAATTCACCTGTGATGTGATTCATAATACGTTGTTTCTTGGCTTTTTCTGCCTTACTTCCGTGTATCTGTCTCTTCTTTGGTTTATCAGTCTGTTGAGGATACTCATCCATGTTGTTTGATCTAGTACTGAAGTTTGCTGAGAGCAATTACTAATGAGATATGTTGAAGAAATTTGACAGCAAGTTAACAATGAAATTCACTCAGCTGGGCATCCGCCATTATTCAAAGCCCATAGGCTGATTTCGATCATGACACTGGACTGTGATCATTTTCTCTCAGTATGCTTTGGACTCTGATCATTTTTCCATAGCATGGCTTTATTTTAAACGGAAAATTCTGTAACCCTGATCTTTCTATCATTCAAGTACATCTTTGAGATCATTCTTCAATACTCAATCAAAAGCTGTGGATGCACAACTCCCAAAAAAATAATAAAGTTGTGAGACTCTTATCATTTTTTTCACTGAGGTCTTCATTTATTAATATTTTTTTATTTATGCGTGCGCACAGGTTTGAGAAGGAAAGGACTAATCTGATGTGTGTCACATATGGTAAAGTACTGCAGTGTTATTACTTTTAATTAGGTCCTTCGGCAGTTTAGGGGTTAACGTTTATAATCTTGACTTATTTTAAAGCATTGTTTAGAAAAGTAACATGTACGCCTGCCATACAAATTAAAAACATATTGCTGTAATTGATGTACTGTAACTACTGAACATTTTATACTATTTTATATATACACTAACTATAGGGTGTACATACTGTACGTTTGTACAATATCAAATTCAGTCAATCAAGTCTACATTTTACACTGTGTCTCCTAATAATTTATAGCCCCTTACGTGATGTCCGATTCAGGAGGAGTGAAACAGGAACTCTGTATTGCCTTTGAGAAAACTGAACCTCCGATTTGTGTTGAAACACAAAACATCGTTTTAAATTTGCATGGTAATGCAGGAAAATGAGCTGTGAATGTTTATTCCCAAACAAAGCTAGTCAGCTACACTACGGCTGTTAGAACATACGTCACAGTTCAAATGTTTACGATATTAATGTCCTCCAATGCAAATTATTCAAGCTGAAACGACTCATTTAGCCTCAAAAAGCACTCCATAGTTAAGGTGACTAAATGACCTTTGATTAACTTGATGTAGGAGAAAACGTCTGAATAAATGCTATGAATGGCACACTTTAGTCAAATTTTTGCTAAAATGAGAGAAAAAAAACATCAGTATGGTTAAATAAATAAATAAAAACCAAACTGATTTTGTTTGGTTAGTAAAAGCACATAATTGTCATTTTGAAAAAGCCTATAAGTGGCTGCTATGGCAGTTTTGTAACTCCTACATTGCATAGGAATATATTGGATAATAATATATATGGAAAAAAGCTAAAATCTGGATAACTTTGCTACTTTTACATAATTGATATGAACCATGTCCATGTGTCATTTATCTACAGGCTTACAGTATTAGCCTACATAACAGGTTCACCCTCCATGTGCACTTCCCTTCAATAAAACAATGATCTCCCATTAGAATCTGAGTGCAGACAATTAATAAGTACTTAAACATAACAATTTAGGGATTTAATGGAGCACTGCTAACAGTGGTTAAAGTGTAAAGTGTTAAAGTAAAATGCAAGACTATATCTCTCTTCCTGTATTTAACAACACTTTAATTTTCAATTTATCCCGCAGTATCGTATCTGCCAATCAATGGCAAGAGGCGTTTCCTTAATGAATATGTTTTAATAAGAAGCTCACTAAGAAAGGTTTGTAAAGTTTTGCGATTACGGCCCCAGAGCTCTGGGAATTTCATGTGGGCACATAACAGACAACTCCAAGAGCCCGTTGTGAGTTATATACACTGATAAGTGTGCTTATCACTCCAACAGGATCCATGCAATGTGGCCAACTAACCTTTCCCTGATCTATATAAAGAATGAAACAGCACGAAGCCTCAATATTGCAAATCAACAGCAATGTGATAACAGACTATACTGATAATCATAGCTGTCCTCCTTTCTGTCAGAGAGACAAAGGCAGCTATTACTGAGGGTTTCCCTGAAATAAATGCAAGATCCAGCCCTACTACAGACGCACATGAGAACGTTCAGCTTCGGTTTCTTCGTAATAAAAATCAGTGGAATGACAGTGGAATAATTTTCTCCAGCTGGCATTTCTCAGTGTTCTTGCTTATATGAGCCAAACTCTGCAAACAGTGCAGGCTACTAAAATCTGGAACAAATCTTTTAAAAGCTCCAAAGCGTATTTTGTAATCAACATTTCCAGAGAATAAGCCACAGCTTGCAGCGTCAATATAGTGCACATCGGTGCGAGATTTAAACACTGAAGCCACTTACATTAATTAGACGTTTAAATGGAGGACTGATCAATACTGCATTAAACTATAGCAGAAGGTTCTTTTCAGTCTCTGGTCATGATAAAATTGTATATATGCATCATCTGTGCCCACGATCAGTATATTCATCACTAGTTTGCAGCAGGAATGTTTCTAGAGTTTGATAGCTACTGGGGCACAGGCCTCCAAGAATTTTACAAAACTACTGGGAAGGTCCAGTAAGAACACTTTTTTTTTTTTTTTGCTTTTGTTTAGCAAAAAACCACCACCACCAAAGCATTCAATTCTGGTGACTTTGGGAGTAATGCTTATTTATTTAATCATATTATGTAGCAAACATTAATGTACGTATGTCAGACCATTTCCTTAGTTCAATTTTACATTTTAATTTACTGTAAAGGGTTTTGCTAAAATTGCCTATGTAAAATATTTGTAGTTATCAAAACTGGTTACTGTTTCGTTGATAACAAAAATCCATATTTTTATTCCTTGTTTTACTATGGTCATTTTTAAACATTAACTTCATATTAAGTCTGCATGTTATTTGACACTTACCTAATTTATATTCACATTCCTAAAATAAATACACACAGTTATACACTCCATTCAAAAAGACAAGAGAAGAAATTATTTTTTGAAACACAAAGCTGGCACTCGAAACCCCATCACAATAATACAGACGTGACTTGTGAAATAACCTGTATATAAAAACAACAAATATATAAACATTTTCATTGTATTTAAAATCCACTCTCGCTGATCCTAGTTCATCAGAGCCCCAAAAACAAAATAATCATGTTTTGTTTACACAAATACCAGACAATATACTGGAAGAGGTCACTGAAATGTGAAATTAGCTACTAAACCAGGGATGGGCGACTCTGGTCCTGAGGGCCACTGCACTGTCCGGCATAGTTTAGCTCCATCCTTAATCAAACATATCTGAAAAATCTAATCAAAGTCTTCAGGATTACTTGAAAAATTACAGGTAGGTGTATTTCATTAGCCTTTTTGTGAGTAAACGAACTAACAAGCCCTCTAAATGAACAAATCACATCAAAAAGTTTTCACAGATGATTAAATCACATGGTTTGTGGCAGAATGCCAAGTTGGAAGAGATAAGCAAGCAGTCTTAGCAGTTAACAAGCTAACATTATTGATCAAATTTGTGCCAAATAAATAAGATCTGGAAAACAGGATGTCCTCATTCAACTAAATACAAATTCACACACTACCCATTAACACAGCAATAACTGCAAGTATATTTGTAATAATTGACTGCGAGTCGAGGTTTCCACAGAGGGACAAGAGAGTAGAAGGAGCACAGTGAGGGGGGCAGGGCTTATTAGTGAAGCGGATGTGCAGGATATTTTCACTACAGCTGGTGTTACAAACAGCCTTCATGTTTTAAATAATTAAAATAATGTAAATAACATTCAATGTATAGGAAAGCCTAGCTACCTCATCAAACAATGATTTTATCAGGAAAGCTTTACTGGTGCACAGCAATATTTTACTGGGGCTCGAGCCCATCTAGCGATGCCCCTGGCTTGCAGTTTTTATGAAAGATAAGCTGGATATGTCATGGTGCTGCACAGTTTTTGCTTTAGCGCACTGTGGCATGCTACATTGCGTAAGAGGTGTAAATAGCAGGATTTAAAGAATATGACAAATTCAAAAATAATTAAAGGCAATTTTAATCAGGAATGCATCAATCTCAATACAAATCCATGTATTTTTGGTACTCGTTAGTACCAATACTGATACAGAAATAAGTAACCAACTCAATCATGGACATCACGTCACATCTCATTTTACTGGCCTCCGTTTCTGTTTCCTCGCTTTACATCGTGGCCATGAAAGGCATGCATGTGTATGAACTTCAGCTACCAGGCTTGTTAATGTTAGCCAGATGTTCATAAATAAAATGCATTCTCTAGCCTCACTAGTTACATTTGACTGGCTAGGTAAGAGTTGTAAAGAGCAGGTTTTGCTTATACAAGTAAAAATCCCTCAAGGTCAGTGACCTATAGTAGCTGATCATCAGGAACAACTCACTGGGTAAGAGTTGAATTTGAATTCACCTAGACATCCCAGCCAGCATTCAAGGTAGAGTCGCTTGGTGGTGTATGCTACTAGCAATGAACTCCTTGTGCTTGAGTTTTATGTTTAGGATGTTTTATCAGATTACTTGTATTTTAAGAAGTTGCTATAGCTCCTTGATATTTTTACAGAACACATGTTGTAGCGGGTGTTGCTTTGAGTGCTATTATTAATCATGAAATAAGTGTAGATTGCTAGCATTCTGTGCCGTCTATTCATTAGCATGACGTTTTATGAAACATAGTATCAGCTGGTATCAGACGTCGGTACCGGAGCATTTTTTAAAATATATATATATATTTTTGTAAATATCACAGACATCAGTATAGGACTGAAACCCATTCGCAGTATCTGCAATGATGTCATCCCTAACCTTAATTTTTATTCAGTTTTATTATCAGCGTACTTGACTATTAGTATCAAGTTTGTGTTGTAGGTGCTACTGTAGTGGAGCTCCAAGCCCCTCGCATATAATAAGCAAGTAACTGAAAATGCCTCATCAAGGCTTGCTTACCTGGTGGTCTGGCAAAAACAATCAGAATCAGTTTAAATGGGTTCAAGAGGATGCTTTAATTAAATAATAATCATAATAATAATAATAATAATAATAAATGGATAAACTGTTGAAAGTAATACATTGTGTAGTGTCCAAAAAGCCTTAGAGTTCCACAGTATGTTTACGAAATGTGCTTTTCCTGTCCGCTTACAAATCCAAGACCAAACAACATGATACCATGACCTCACTTGCCCCTATTCCGAAGAATTACCCATGATTCATCTTCTGATTCACCCTTTTCTCATGAACTACTCAGTTTATTTAGCCTTTCATTAGAGATCACTTTACCCTATATGATCTTAACCTTCTTTCTGAGACTGCTAAACAGTAAATAGGTCAAAATCCTAAAGCCTGCCTAGACTGGCTGGAACTGAAGTACAGCAGTGAAAGATGATGCCACTACAGATACTCGGTATGTATCATACTTTGTACATAGGTGAAACAAAGCCACTGTAAACCAACCTGGTAAGACTACTTGGGGTTACTTAGCAAATCAATGCAGTTTGCAGTGAGCGTGATGATCCGAGCGTTTAGTGATGGTTTACATCAGAGGTCCCCAACCCCCGGGCCACGGACCGATACCGGTCCGTGGGTCATTTGGTATAGGACCGCACAGGAAGAATAAATAACTTACATTATATATATATAAAATGTATAACATACAATAAAGTTGCAATTTCACATTGGATTCACGTTTATTATTATATTGAAAAAATACCCCAGTTTTTATGCCTGCCGCCACACCTTAAAGGCTGGTCCATGAAAATATTGTCTGATATTAAACCGGTCTGTGGCACAAAAAAAGGTTGGGGACCGCTGGTTTACATCATGAGCCTCATAGCACCAAGGTAAAGCTAAAGAAGCACAATGTCTTGGCTTGACTCATCGACTATATCCGAGATAAACTGAATAACCGTTCCTTTAACAAGTGTGGACTGTATACAGTTATAGAGAAAGAAAGGTTTCAATTAACATGATAAGGTTACTTAAATTTGTCCCTCTATATACACAACCCTCATTGAGGTAGCTAGAAACTCATAACTGTCCTTGCAAAATCTAATGTCTAGAACCGTACCACACCGCTAGTTGCCTGGCATGGCTCGGGCTCATTTCCAATTAGCACAAAAGATTCTCGTGCTTCTCCACTGTGCAGCCTTCCGCTGACTCCCCTGTTTCAGCTGGTTTACTCAGCACTGCCAGCCTCTGACCAATGCAACGCATGACCGTGATGGTGCACAAACCTGAAAAGAAGCCTCGACAACAGGGAATTTAACAAGACTCAGAAATGTGCACTGTATCCAAGACACTAACAGGAGAGAAATGATAAACGTGCAAACGTTCCCATACTTTGTGCGCCGTGTGTTTTAGTGCGATAGGAATGTGTGGAAGTGAGACCAGCTCCCAGATATACAATTCAGGAGACATGAACATACATTTAGCTCATTGCACAACACTATGTACCCTATCTGTCTACAGATCACCACATACATATTATACATGTGTGTCTGTATTGTAGGAAAACTCACGAGATGTGTCTGTAAAAAACAAAAAATAAATAAATAAAGAAAGAAAGAAACAAGACCCCAGAATTGTTGCAACATTTCTCCCATAAGCATCACCAAGCAAGTCTTTATATCAGAGTATATTAATATACGTAGAGGACAATCCCTTATGGCAGAAATGCATGCTGAGGACACTGGGAAAGCTTAAACGCAACACGGATGTACCGTTTCAGGTGGAGTCAGACGCAGAAAACAGTTTAGCTACACGTCGAGGCGCAGATTATAGTCTTTATTAATTAATTAATTAATTAATTATTAATTAATTTAAAAAAGGCGCGTTTCGCCTTTATCCTGCATCGAAAAGGAGGAGAAGCGTGAAACGGCCTCGCCATTCATTAGACACGGACTAGTGAGCGCCGTGGGTCTGAAATCACGACCAGTCATTGTGGTGAAAAGAAAACGAGAGTAAATATCCCCGGGTATTGTAGCGGTTATGAAGAACTGACTTCACGTTGACATTTTCTGTCGGATTACCACAACGCTTAGATTCAGAGTCGCTAATCTCCATTTTGCTAGTCACCGCATCATATGAACAGTGCACTGGCTAGCGGCGCTCTCCATAACATCCATATTGGTTAGCCTGTTAGCTTGAACTTCCTCTGCACGGGATAAAGCAATATTATAGGACATTACAGAAGCATTACATGGCCATACCGGTGACAACGCTACGCTTTCATATATAAAAACTGCTTTTAAAAAAAAAAACGGAAAGACGGCGACTTACCCTTTTGTCGGCTTCGACAAACTGCGTCTCAGTGTAATTTCAGTGCAGTAACAGTGGCGTTAAATCCGTGGTCGCATCCCCGTGAGTCGCGCGCGCGTACGTGAACGCACAAATGCAGCAGGAGAAGGGTCTCGCGCGGCTCCGCCCACCAACAATCTCGTGGCGGCGTGCGCGTACCCGCCAAACTAAAGCGCGGTGAAGATTTTTGACATTTAACAAAAAATCTATTAAATCATATGTAAGTATTGCCATGTATTTCACTACAGAATGAGCCCATACACGACGTAGACCATTATTTAAAGCTCATTTGAAGGGAATGATGTACAGTCACACAACCCACTGTACAGTGTTCATCTAGGTGTCAGGTATGACGCACACCTTTGAGATTTTTGTTATTTATTAAAATAAGCTATTAAATCATATGCAAATTTGATATAAATTTCACTACCGAATGGGCTCATACACAAGGTATACGATCATTTAAAGCTCAATAGCATTTGAAGGGAATGATGTACAGTCATGAAGCCAACTGTACAGTGTTCGACTACATTGCATGAACCAAAAAAACCTTCACGAATGAATAAAGGGGGTCAAAATGGCCCGTACTGGATTGAATGGTTTTATAGATGTCCTATTAATTAAATAATTAAAAGAACTGATGAAACATGGATGTTTTCATATTTCAAACATTGTTTTTATTTGTTTTCTTTTAATTTATTTATGTACATGTTTAGACTGTCGATGGGAGACAAAGGAATTCAAAATTACTTTAGCAGGACAGTAAATGTATTTGCCTGCCACTCCAGGGAAACCAGTATGGATATGAGGGCTATTGGGTCCTTGTTTTAGTGGCTTGTGGCAGAACCTGCACAGACAACCAGAAGGCCCTCTGCAGAGTATGCCTCAAAGACTTTCCTGGAGCAGTAGAAGTATTTAACATCACCAACCTGATACAAGAAATGTACAGAGGAGCCATCACCCAGGTAACGAGAATTTGGCTGACCACAAGCTAAACAGGATCTAATTTGGTTTATTGGTGTCTTCTCAACTGCTGCCTGTGTCAGAGGTACGTCTTCTGGAACACCACTTGCAGGTGGATTGAACGGATTGGGTGGCTGTATTGTTCCTGACCACATCTTCTCTTTGAGTTGTTGACTTGTCTTGCAAAGAAGGATTATCTTTAATCCTTCTTGCCTCTTCAGATTGGTCCCGACATAAATGACCTGATGGGCCTATCCTGAAGGACACATTGATTCTCCCAGGGAAATTTTTTTTATTCATGCTGATAGCCTGAATAATACCCATAGATATGAACAACGGACATAAATAAATATATAATAAAGCATTTACATAGTTATGCATAATGTTTTATAAAGTAAAAATGTGGTAACTGATCATTTTAAAATGATTTGACAGGTTTCATGTTAGAGTGAAAGATCAATGACCCAACATTTAATTACACAACTATTGAAAAGATATACAGCTACTCCAATATATTCTAACCTAATCTAATATAATTGTGTGATCTGCTCCCCAAAAGACTTTATTTTACCGTCAGTACTGTAATCCGTTACAGTGAAAAAAACAAAAAACAAAGTAAAATCAGCTTACAGGTGCATTTAGTAAAAAATGGGAATACTATCAGGATTTTTTTTTAATTAATTTAAATCCAAAGGAATTAAACTTTTGCAGGGCTCCATATATTAATTTGCGAATTATATTTTTGCTGAGATCACCACTGGCGACAATATAAATTTGCATGTTATGATTTTAAAATTTGCATGTAATGTCTTTGTAGTAGCGTGTTCTATGAGGAGGATGAACAGCAGGTCAAAGGAGTGTAAAAGACTGAGGAGGATGAGCTTGTAAGCTTGTATAGCTACCAGTTAGCCAGCTAGTTGTATGTTTGGGACAGGGTTGTCATCATGTAAGGATTGCTCCCACTGTTGGTGAGTTGGAGCTAGGAGTTAGAGATGGTGCGTTTTCATTTTCCGTCATGATTCTGGAAAACGTCGCCATGGTGGGGCAGTGCTGCTGCATCAAGAACTGCCATAGTAGTTCACACTGTCATCCAGAGTGAAAACTGGACATTGGAGTGTTTTTTTTTTCTATAGCAAAATACAGCTCCTCAAACTCTTACTCTTAGCTTCAACTGACCAACAGAAACAGTAATCCTCACAGGATGGCACCAACATGTACAGTCTCAACATGTACTGTGTCTAGCGGCATTAACTAGCAGCTGTTCTTAATTATTATAGTAGCTAGTGTGTTAAATGAACATTTCTCTATTTGGCGTAATATTAAAGTGCACCTATTATGGTTTTTCTGATATTACCTTCCATGTGTGTGTGATGTAGCTGTTTGTGAATGTAAAAACATCTGAAAAGTTTCAAAAATCAAACCGCACGACAAAGGGAGTTATTGACTCCCAAAAGAAGGAATCGATTCTGAACAGCTGAAACGAGTCGTTAGTAATTCCAGACTTACTTCCTGCACTAACCTACGTAGGTTTGTAACAAAAAGCCCCACCTCTGGTCTTCACTGGCTGTTTGCGAACAGATTGAGCTAATACTAATTATGGTAGTGAGCGTTTCCTGACACAGCGGTAGACCAATCACAACAGACTGGGACGTCTGACCAATCAGCACAGAGTATGTTCTCTGATAGGAGGAGTTTAGAATGAATCTTTTAGAACTGATCATTGAATGAGTCGTTTTTGACACGTGGGGGATAGGGGGTAATGCTGCAATTTAAATTTTGAGCACATTAAAGTGTTTTTTGACCTTGAATGCATGTAAATCTATTGTGAGACCTTTAAAGCAATATTAAGCATGTTTCAAAACCATAATAGGTGTGCTTTAATTAACAATTTGAGCTTCATTCAGTGACATACATCAGTTTTGTGTTCACAAACATTTGTTGCTTCCCTAAATGCGAGATGAAGGAACAGAGGAAAAGGAAGAGTCATGGCCAAGTGAGACGCAGGTAATGGAAATATCAGAGACAGCTCACAAGTGTAGGATAATTGAATACATTTGTACTCTGGCCATTAACGAGCAACTGTTCTTAATGATTATATATATGAATGTAAAATGAGTTTATCGCTGAAGCATTACACTGGTAAGCCACATGTAAAGATTATTTTCCCAACTAAAGTAGCTTCTTATGATAGCAATTTCTATAATTTGATTTGTGTTTATTTTGTGTGCATTCTGTAGACAGCCAGAATTGGAGAGAGGCCATGGTTTCAGAGCAGGTCAGCCAGGCAGAGCATCAAAAGCCATATCAGCCTGAGTCAGGATGTATCATTCAGCTACAGCTTGCAAATAAGAGACTTAGTTTCCATGGATGAAAATGCTGATTCTGAAAAAGGAGGTGAAACGTACACACATGACAGGATGACTGAAAGTCGGAAAGTAAGTGTTGGTTTTCTCTTGATTGTATTTTCATATGTGACCTTGAAGTAATCCAAAAATAATCAGATTACATTACTCTCATATTGTGATACTTGGATTATGTTACTGATTACATTTTTTATGAAGTAATTTGTAACTGTAAAAGAATACATTTTTTAAATCACCCTCCTAGTAGTAAATTATATGGAAAATAGGATGCTATTTACCTTTTGGATGTAGCCCATATTCTGAGTCCCTAGTGTTTTCCACAAGCACCTCAAAAAAACAGTTAACTGTTTTAGATCAGATAAATCTGTGCAGCTCTGTCCCACCAGGACTGGGGTTTGCCAATAGCCAATAGTTTTTGGGAGAGAACCCCGAGTTAACAAGGGGAGAACATGGAAAATTGTCACATCTAAATAATATGTTGAATAAATGCAAACATATTGAAATCTTTCAAAAACAATTTTTTGCCTCTCTCTTTTGTATCTAGACATATAGAATAAGAGATATATGTACTTTATTGATCTCCAAGGGGACCTTTGCGTGCTACAGCAGCAAAAGATTAACGGCAGTAGACATTCACAGGAACCAAGTGGTAGTGATAGGCATGCATTGTACACTATATGGCCAAATTTATCTGGACACCTGCCATTCCCATTCAAGATCCCATTCCAGATTTAGTCCCCCTATTACAGTTATAATAACCTCCACTCTTCTGGAAATGCTCTCCATACGATTTTGGAGAGTGGCTATGGGGATGTGCCCATTCAGCCATGACAGCATTAATGAGGTCAGGCACTGATGAAGGATGAAGAAGCCCAGGATGCAGTCTGCATTCCAATTCATCCCAAAGGCGTTCAGTGGGGTTGAGGTCAGGGCTCTGTTCAGGTCACTGAAGTTTTCTACTCCAACCTTGTCAAACCATGTCTTCATGGGTCACTCTTTGTATTGTTATGCTGGAACAGGTTTGGGCATCTTAGTTCCAAGTGAAGAGAAATTGTAATGGTACAGCAAGGACATCATATACAGTTGTGTGCTTCAAACTTAGTGGCAACAGTTTGCTGAAGACCCACATATAGGTGTGATGTTAAGGTGTCCCAGACTTTTGGCCATGAAGTATATTATTATGTCGGTACAGGAAAAAATTCTGTTCCATGAGAATCTAGGGGTGCATCCTGCTGTGAGGTTGCACACACATAAAATCCCTTTATTATCCACCACCATGAGGAAAACCAAAGACTTTTCAACATAAAAAAGACCTGCACATTCCAGGTAATATAAAATATGCAAGCAGTTAAAACTATTATTAAGCACAGCCAAATAAAATCAAAAAGTTTAGAAATTGTACTGTTCAGTTAATGCTTTAAAATGATCCTTAAATCCCATCTCAATAACAACAGCTATTTGGTGTGATTGCAGTAAAGAAGCCCTTCCTGAGAAAATTCAACAATATGTAGAGGCTAAACTTCACTATGCCTCATTAGAACTACAACTGGCTTCACATGTTGTAGTCAGATTAGACCAAAATCAAACTTTTTGGCACATCTGTCACATTTGCACATGCAATGAACAGTTTAGTGTACAGTACATAAATACATATACATCAATATGTATACAAATACATAGACAGATACATGCATACCTTTTCATATGTGTATATTTGTATGCTCTTGTGTCTGTTGTCTTGCACTCTTCCTTACTCTATACCCATTGATATATTGGTGGTATAGTGTATTTATTTATTTTTGCTATGCACAGTCGTCTGAGGTGTCACATCTCATTTCACTGCACCTTTGTATCTACTATGAATGTGCTTGTGACAAATAGGCCCTTGATTCTTGAAAAATAAGAAATGTAAGATAAGGAAAAGTACCTGATATCTGCAGTAAATTGGTGGTGTTTGATATATGATTGATGCATCCGGGCTTTATCACTCCTGGTCATAGGGCTCTTTTGAAGATCCCCAAACCTGACTGCTGCAGCCCCTTGCCCATATAAGATATTTCAACAAGATAATGACCCAAAATATACTCCCTAATCAAAACAGAAATGATTGTGTTTTCATAACCACATGTAGAGAGATTTTTTTAGCGGCCTTGTCTTTATAATATCATTTTAGACATCCATTTCCACCGTTTGTTCTTCCAGTGGAAATTTAAACCAGTTAAAAATATATATAATCTAATCTAATCTTCACTCTAATGAGTATTTTATCTATTGGTGTCATGTGGTGATATGTTTAATTTGATCCCTTTGTGGAAAGCAAAGAGCATGAAGCTTGAACTCAACAAGATTTGATATGCCAGTGTGTTTTAATAAACAACATAGGTTTAATATTTTGTTTATTTCAAACCTGATACATATATATATATATATATATATATATATATATATATATATATATATATATATATATATATAAACTTAATATATGAATATACAACAATGTAATGTGTGTTTTTTATATGCATTAAAATCCACTGTACAAATAAATTATAATGAATGGGTATGATAATACATCATGTACATTCACTATTAAAAGCCTAGGCAAAATGCTTAATGCTGTTTTAATTTTGAACATGTGGATAAGACAGCACATAGCCATATCTCCCTGCAGTTCTAGTCTGGTTTCCCACTGAAGCTGGCCAGTGTCTGGATGGGAGACCTCCTGGGGAAAACTAAGGATGCTGCTGGTAGAGGTATAAGTGAGGCTCTGAGGGGTGTGCTCAACCTGTGGTCTGTGTGGGTCCTAATGCCCCAGTATAGTAATGGAGCACTATACAGTAAAATCAGCATCGTCTTTCGGATGCAACATTACATCAACGTCCTGACTCTGTGGTTATTAAAAATCCCAGGACACTTCTCATAAAAGAGCAGGGGTATAACCCCATTGGCTCTTATCTATAATAGCCCCTCTAATAATCTACAACACTGAATTGGCTACATCATTCTCTCCTTTCCACTAATATTCCACTGCTGTTGGCTGCTACACACTAGTGGTGGTTGAGGAGATCCAGACCAGCCAAATGACAATGCTGCATTTAAATGCATGTTACAGGAGTCAGATCTACCTGGTCCACCTGCTTTGCTTCACCAAATATAATAAACACGGCTACCCCAACAAAATTCACCAAAATGACGAGGCCGAATACAGTTAGCCAGGACCCTGTGACCTCGATCAGGTAGCCTGAGATGTAAACCATTAGTAGACCTGTGAGGTGCACAAATATTAGGTAAAAAAAAAATTGAAAGTACATATAAATCATACTCACATCTAAACTCACATATAAATCATAGAGACATCACACAAAACACTCTTAAGTTACTTCTGTTAGTCAGAAGGCACTCTCGTTCACTGGGATATATTTACCTGACCCTGAAGTCAGAAAAGCTGATTTGATATTGTTAAGCATTCATTGGACAAGCTCATTTTTAATTGATCTGTCTAGTTCGGATACTATGAGACTTTGGAATTATAGGACTCTCTCTCTGATTTGAATTGACTGATCTATAAAGTCTTAATCTTCAATAAGATGAAAGCAGATAAAACTTTTTGACTATAATGTAAATGGTAAACGATATTTTGGTGTAAAAAACGTATTTTTAATGGTAAATAACGTGATGTTAAATCATGTTTAATGCTTATGCTTTGTCTAACCTTACTTTACTTACTTGTAAATGCAGCACAAGTGTTCATAATACCTGTAAAAAGAAAGAAAAGCTGTGCTTTTAGACCATAACAATGTGGACAAAAATTTTATGTGAAAAACAGAGTGTGGAATATCGAGTTATAAAATATAGTGAACTACTACAACTAACAAACACAATTACTGCACAGAAATAACTGAGTAAATGGCAGACTGACCAAAAAGAGCTCCCGCACAAGATGGGGCTAAATCATGCACATTCACAGCCACACCACTAGATGGACACAGACATTCAGCAGTTTAATGTTCAGTGTTTAGTGATTTGTGAATGGTAAGCTTCAATGCACTTTTAAATATTCATAAATTAATTTAATCTTCGCGAACTACTTTTAGTTTTATACTTTTATTTTTGCATATTACTATTATGGGACCTTCTTAAAAATAGAACCAATATATCTAATAATATAAGCATATACTGCATAATAAAGTATAATAAATGACTGCAGAACCGAATTCTGACCTGCTATTGAAGGTGGATAGGCCAAAGGCTGCTGAGATAAAGACCACAGCATGGAGAAATGTGGTAGTCTTACACAACAAATAAATGAACACGGGGCCAAGTCCCATTGAGCAGAACTAAACAAACACATACACACACAAAACATAAAACTTCCAACAATTTTCACAACATTGGTGTATGATATTAAAACATAAAAATCAGTTACATCAGTAATTCACAAAATATAGTCGCCTGTATTTTGTAAATTACAAATGTGCTAACCACTAAGCCACTGTGCCACTCCAACGAGAGCTATGTAAATTATTATTATTATCATAATTATCATCAACAATAGTAGTAGTAGAAGTAAATAATTAAATTATCAAATAATTATGTGGATGTTTAAAAATGTATGTGTATAATAAGGTAATAATGTTTACTTGTGCCTACCTGCATTAATTTTCTGACAGTAGCTGTACCAAAACCTATGTAAACACAAATGCATCAGCTTCACAGCTGTATGACTTAATAGCAATATTTCTTAGTAATATATTTCTAAATGCATTTAAGAAAATGAAACAAGGATTTCAAATGACACAACAGAAAAATGTTCATCCTATCATCGGGAGAATGCCAGTGCAATCTGTGACTGACAGCCAAGGGATAAAATTGTCCATATTCTCTGCATGCTCTTTCCCCTGCCAATCACAACGACACTAGCCAGTTGTGGGCATCTGTGAGCTCATGTACTATATGTGGAACAGAATGGATAGCGTTTTCCTCAGAGTGTCTTATGCTGTCTGTGACGCAGCAGTTCAAAAAGAAGCAGTTGGCATGTTCATGTGACTTACAGCATTGGTTCTCAAACTTTTTCAGCATGAAGCTCCCTTTGTGTACGGTGCTTCCCTTAGTGGCCCTCTAGAGTTTTCAAATTTATGCAATTTCATTTTTTTCATGCTAGGCTCTTCTGTATTAACTTTCTCTGTGTAGAGACTATGTCATCTATCTAAAAACTTATCCATTTTAAATAGTCTTAGGTTTTATCAGCATGTGGCTATCAGTACTGTACACTAGAACAGTGGTCCCCAACCCCCGGGCCGCGGACCGGTACCGGTCCGTGGATCAATTGGTACTGGGCCGCACAAGAAATAATCAAATATTTCCGTTTTATGTATTATCTGAGTCTGAACGATAAACCTTTTATTTTGAGAAATGACCGGATTCTCTCGGTTACGTCTTACGCGCCAAAATTTAACCCACAAGCGAGCAAAATGTGTAAGAAACAGATGTTTTTGGAAAGTTTCTTTGTGAAGGGGAAAAGGCCCGGTGAAGAGACAGGAGAAGAGCCCACTTCCAAGAAAAAGAAAGCTTTTAACAGACAATACCAGGAGTCCTACTTGAAATGTGGATTAATCCCGGTATGTGATTCCAACATACTAAGCCCGCTATGTATAATATGCGTGCGACCGGCTCGCTAATGAGGTATTTTGAATGAAAAAAACAGGAACACGACAGACAGAAGAAATGACTGAGGGCCACCACATCAGTAAATGCGAATGCACTGAGAGCATCGTACTTGGTGGCTAACCGTATTGCTAAGGCTAAAAAGCCAATCACTATTGGTGAAGAATTGATCTTACCCTCCACTGAAGACATTTGCCGTGAACTTCTAGGAGAGGCTGCTGTTAAAAAGATTGCGTTATCGTGAGTTAAAATTTTCATGAAAATAAAATGTTCTTTATATTAGTTTTTGTGGCGTATCTGTATCTTATTTTGAAGGCACGTTTTAACGTTACCATAGCGACCAGAGTCAGAGAGCGTTAGGGCAGTGGTTGAGAGGAGAGGAGCAGAGCTTGTGAGTCTTAGCAGGCACACCAACATGCTGACGGTTCAACCCCCCCGGGCCTCAGTAAAATTGTCAAGCATTGACCGGTCCGCGGTGATAAAAAGGTTGGGGACCACTGCACTAGAATATCAACGGATGTCTCTGTTTGGTGTGTCTTAGTGAGATGTGTATAATTTATTTAATTTATTAATATTTCTCATTTTTTATGTACTTCATAGTTCAAAGATTGACAATCCATACAGGTAACAATTTTACATACAGGCAAAATTTTTTTTTTTTTTTATATAACGTTCTAGTATTTCTATGCGGCCCCCTGGCGCCATCTGGCGGCCCTAGGGTGCCCCAGTTCGAGAACCACTGACTTACAGGAAGCACATGTTAGCTTTCACTGTACCTGTTTGGTAGCTGTCATGTGACAGGGGCGAGTTAGCTAATGGATGGGAATGGGCAAGACCAAATTGGGGAGAAAATAAGGGGTGGGGTGGAATGGGGGAATTATATGCTATATAAAAGTTAGTGATTCAAATATTAGAGATGTTGCTTTAAATAAACTCTTTAACAATTAAAGGAAGAAAAACTATTGCACCTTCTCTGATGAGATGATCTGATATAGAGCCTCCAAACAAGGAAGAAGGCAGAGCCACAAGCCAGGGGATGACATTAAACACCCAGTCCTGTATTATACGAAATTAGCATCAAGTAGTGAAGCCGAGAGCTAAATAAAGAAAACAGAAATTGAAGGTAATTTAGGATTAAAACACAAAGAAATGTCTCAAAGACATAGTTACCTTTGCATGAGGATATGTCTCACTGAAGAATGTTGGTAACCATGACAGAAGTGTGAAATGTGCACTGCTGTGGCAGAGATGTGCAAAAATCATAGCCCTGAGACAAAAGAGACAGAAAGCATTGTCTCATCCTCAAGCACGTGAGAACAACAAGAAAAAGGTGCTTAGTGACTTTAACTCACCACACACAGGGCTGTTTTAAAAGATGACACCAACAGGTCTTTGAAATTGTTGCTTGAGAAGCAGACTCAGAGTTATTCAATGAAGCCTCAAATGTGCCTGTTGGACCTATATGGTTTCAATGAACACAAACACAAATACATGCAAGATTGAAAACCAATCCAAATATACCTGCGTGTTGTTATCTATTGATGAATGATCAATTAATTACCATCATACACCAGCGACACTATTAGCTCAATCACACCAGAACAAAAATGCCTTAATATAAACATAAATAGGCTGTGGGTTAGGTGAATAAACTTGGGGGCATCCACGTTTTTTGGAGTTGTTCAGTGGATCCTCAAATCCTTTAAATACTGAGCAAAAATGAGAAAAACCATGCCACAAACACTTTAAAACTGAACTGTACCTCTGAGTATCCATATCCATACACAGCAGGCCCATAGCATGGAAAGGACACCAGGTCCATAGAACACACTTTCCCAGCCATACCTCTCCAGCATGACAGACCCCAGTCCTCCAACCATCAGCATACTGATACAGCAAGAAAAAAAAACAGCATTAACAGAACTTTAGAGCATATTTTTCCATTTACAATGGCTACCTATTCTACATTGACTACAAATACGTACCATGTTTAAAGCCCTAAAAGATTCAGCTCTACCATATCTTGGAGCAGTTTAACCCATCTTGAACACTACATTCAACTGGCCGATTTGCAGTTATTGTATACCTTATAGCAGCGGTCCCCAGCCTTTTTTGCGCCACGGACCGGTTTAATATCAGACAATATTTTTCACGGATCGGCCTTTAAGGTGTGGTGGATAAATACAACAAAATAAAATGATACGACCGGCATAAAAACTGGGGTATTTTAAAAAATATAATAATAAACGTGAATCCAATGTGAAATCGCAACTTTATTAGCAGCGTCCTCGTAACATCCTCTCTCCCCCTAACGCTCTCTGGTCTCTATGGTAAGGGTTCAGCGTATCACGTGACCGAGACAAGGGTCTTGACATGCGTCAAGAGTGAGTCGTAGAAGGTGTAACGGAGAGAATCCGCTCATTTTTCAGATCCAGATAATAAATAAAACGGAAATAATGTAAGTTATTTATTCTTTCTGTGCGGCCCGGTATCAAGTACCAAATGACCCACGGACCGGTACCATCCCAAGAACCATCCCAATTACACTTCTATAGCATTTGACTGATGTAAATAATGAAACTAAAAGAAATCTTTTTTTATTTCTTACTCATTTTTCCCCCCTATGGGTGTGTCATAATTGTGTTTAATGTGCACTCACCCCAGGTAACTGCCACAGCCTAAAGTACTCATCAAAAAGCCCCTTTCTTCCTCAGCCACACGCTGTGCACAGATGCTGTTTAGAGAGGGGTAGTGAACACCTACAGCACAGAAGATGGTAAGATGTAGCCTCAGTTATAGCATCACACCTTAAAACATTATTCTAATAATAAACTGTCAGCACTAATTGGACTTGCTGTGTATTAGTTCAATACAGTGTCAAACAAATAATTGTGTTACTTAAGATGTTACACTTATATACAGCATACCATGAATATATCTATATATAAAATAAGAATCAGAAGATCAGATGGGAATTTGCAAAGAAATAAACCTCTACCACTTTGATGGAGAAAGAAAGGATCTGCTTATGCTTGTGATCAAGTCTTATCACACTACCCCGGAAAGGATTATTTTTCCTATAACAGCATGCCCCATAATGTTTTAACCGTACATAATATATGTACTTTATGTTTGTTCTAAAATTGCAAATATGAAGTAAAGCCCTAGGTAATTGTTCATCTTAAAGCATATTATTCAGTAACTACTATTCAGAGAGCAGGGACCTGAACCTGCTGACAAACAAACAACTTTCTGACTTCATGAATCAGTCGGTGGGACTCCATAAATATAATTTATAATACAATAAGTTACAAATCCTTATATCTTTTAGGACCAAATAATTCACTGTGCACCAATTCAAAGGCTAACATAAACCCCTCCCCCAACATTCAACAAACCAGTATTCAAAGCAGTTTCCCACATTTACAACACTTTTCAATGTTTCTCTTTCTCTCTCGCACACACTGTTACTCATACACACACTTTCTCTCTATAATCTATTTTTCTATCTGCTCACCTTGCAGCACACCCATGGAGAACCTGGCTAGTGTGATGGTGATGAGTGGTGGGAGCCCCATCTTGACCAGAAGAGGAGTTATGGCTGTCATAACTGCCCAGGAAGACGTGGATATTATCAGGACTCTCTCTCCACCAATTCTGTCAAAGCATTTGTGTCATTTGTGCTAACTTTTGTGTGGAAACCATTACAAAGTACTTTCTGATAAAGGACAGAAATTAAATCTGCTGGGTCATTAAGAGGAGACAAGATTTAAGATTTCCAAGCTGCTTAATAATATAGCATGTCCTGCTGTATAAGGCTAACTTTTTGTAAGGCTACAAATGTTTAACTTGGATATAAACAGTATCTCACAAACGTGAGTACACCCCTCACATTTTTGTAAATATTTGATTAAATCTTTTCATGTGACAACACTGAAGAAATGACACTTTGCTACAATGTAAAGTAGTGAGTGTACAGCTTGTGTAACAGTGTAAATTTACCGTCCCCTCAAAATAACTCAACACACAGACATTAATGTCTAAACCACTGGCAACAAAAGTGAGTACACCCCTAAGTGAAAATGTCCAAATTGGGCCCAAAGTGTCAATATCTTGTTTGGCCACCATTATTTTCCAGCACTGCCTTAACCCTCTTGGGCATGGAGTTCACCAGAGCTTCACAGGTTACCACTGGAGTCTTCTTCCACTCACTCCATGACGACATCACTGAGCTGGTGGATGTTAGAGACCTTGTGCTCCTCCACCTTCTATTTGAGGATGCCCCACAGATGCTCAATAGGGTTTAGGTCTCGAGACATGCTTGGCCAGTCCATCACTTTCACCCTCAGCTTTTTTAGCAAGGCAGTGGTCGTCTTGGAGGTGTGTTTGGGGTCGTTATCATGCTGGAATACTGCCCTGCGGCCAAGTCTCCAAAGGGAGGGGATCATGCTCTGCTTCAGTATGTCACAGTTCATGTTGGCATTCATGGTTCCCTCAATGAACTGTAGCTCTCTAGTGCCGGCAGCACTCATGCAGCCCCAGACACATGTTGGTCAAATTTTGCCTACTTTCTTATTACCAGTATAACAATTTGGAAAATATTGAATGTACTTACAATAGCTTTCATCAGCTGAGATACTCAAAGTCTAAATCACCACATGGAACCAGTGAGTGAGAAAAAGTGAAGGTCCAATTTATTTAATTCGTTACATGAGATCCAAACAGTTTAGGACGTTTCAAAAAGTGATCTTCCAGTCCCCTGAAATGGGGCTCCCCTTTTATAGCGTTAACACACCCCTGGTTTGCCCAAAATACCATTACATGTGATGTCTGGGTGATGTATGGGTGATGTAATGCATTTTTATGTTCTTTCCAATCCTGCTATTTTTGCCTCAGACTTCTTGATACCTGTTGAGTTTGCACTTACTCTATCAGTTCTCCTTTTTGTTTTTACTTTCTATGGCATTTCTGAGCTGACTTTGAGTGAGGTCATTTATCACCTGTGTGCTTTTTCCTCCTTAATCCTGGTACCTATATGCTTTTTCTGCGTTGTTATTAGCATATGTACTGTATGATTTAGTCAAATTATCATTAACCATTACTTTGTTATTCTGATTACTCTGGATCTGTGTGTGAGTGAGTTCATGCTCTTGAGTATGTGTGCTGTGTGTGTGTTGCACCTTCTCTTTTTGATCAGGCCCTAGGCCTTGCTATAATTAACTTTTTTAGGAGACATTGTCTATAAGGAAGGGAGCGTGACTCTGTTCTTTCCTATATTCTCACTAAATTTTAATTCTCCATATTTTATTACCCTTGTGTTTTACTTCTATCAAAAATCTTATCCAACACACACTTGTCTTTGTACTCCTCACCTGGTTGCCGCCACACACGCCTGATACCATCTGAACCAAATAAGTGTATCTTGGTCTCATCAGATCACAGGACATGGTTCCAGTAATCCATGTCCTTAGTCTGCTTGTCTTCAGCAAACTGTTTGTGAGCTTTCTTGTGCATCATCTTTAGAAGAGGCTTCCTTCTGGGACGACAGCCATGTAGACCAATTTGATGCAGTGTGTGGCGTATGGTCTGACCACTGAGAGGCTGAATCCCCACCCACTTCAACCCCTGCAGCAATGCTGGCAGCACTCATACATCTATTTTCCAAAGACATCCTCTGGATATGACGCTGATCACATGCACTCACCTTCTTTGGTCAACCATGGTGAGGCCTGTTCTGAGTGGAACCTGTCCTGTTAAACCACTGTATGGTCTTGGCCACCGTGCTGCAGCTCAGTGTCAGGATCTTGGCAATCTTCTTATAGCCTAGGCCATCTTTATGTAGAGCAACAATTATTTTTCTTCAGATCCACAGAGAGTTCTTTGCCATGAGGTGCCACGTTGAACTTCCAGTGACCAGTATGAAGGAGTGTGAGAGTGATGACACCAAATTTAACACACTTGCTCCCCGTTCACACCTGAGACCTTGTAACACTAACAAGTCACATGACACCGGGGAGGGAAAATGACTAATTGGGCCCAATTTGGACATTTTCACTTAGGGGTGTACTCACTTTTGTTACCAGCGGTTTAGATATTAATGGCTGTGTGTTGAATTAATATTGAGAGGACAGCAAATTTACACTGTTACACAAGCTGTACACTCACTACTTTACATTTTAGCAAAGTGTCATTTCTTCAGTGTTGTCACATTAAAAGATATAATCAAATATTTACAAAAATGTGAGGGGTGTACTCACTTTTGTGAGGTACTGTATGTACTGTATCTACTATCCACTGTCATTTGGCCCAAATCTAATTATTCAACCCTGGAATTGGTTTCTTGTAATATCTTGTGGAGCTTAGAATTTTCAATTAAACCAGTCATAGACTGAATGTTATTAAGATTGATTAGACAACAAGGAATTGCCCAAAATGTTTTCTGAGATGAACTATCCAAATGTGTATTATGCTAAATTGAATGTCCTATAATTACTTTATCGTAATTATAAATATATATATATATATCTTGAACCATGTAAACACGTGAAAAGCAATGTCTTTTTTTAATAAATTGTAAGCTCAATTTAGTCAAAAAGATTATTTTATTAAGAACACCATCCAGTTTTCTCAGAAACACCATGTGTATACTGGCTAATGTTACCTACTTATCACTGGCATGGCCTCCTAACACTTGTGTGAAGCAGTAGCCCCAAAAGAAGACACCCAGCACCAATCCAGACTCCATCTTGTTCCAACCAAATTGCTTAGCCATAGTAGCTGCACAAACTGACATGGCCATACGTGCCCAATAGAGTAGGCAGGTGACCAACAGCAGCATCAGAGTCCATGTCCGCACAAGTGACCTACAGCAGCAGTGGAAAACAAATGGACTGATTTTAATGATCTGTAGTGCTACAACAGGATGCATTTACACCTCTACTCTGCACTTTGCTTCCTCTGGTATTCAATTAATGGATCTTGTATAGTAGCACTACTTGTATTGTTCCCTGCTTGATATATTGCTTTGCCTTATTTGTAAGTCGCTTTGGATAAAAGCGTCTGCTAAATGAATAAATGTAAATGTAAATGTATGTACACCTACTCTTCCTAGTACTTCTACATAATACATTTATTATTATTATTAGTAGTAGTAGTAGTTTATTAGTTCAATATTATTAGTAAATAAGAGCAAAATAAACTCAAAATTCAGCAAGGAGCACACAAAAAGAAGGGATTTATTATCTGATGTGAACCCTCATGAAATTAGCATCATTCCGAATGCGTTGTTAGTTTGTAACATAGCTCTTGTTTTGGGCAGTAAGAGATGTTACAGTAATTATAAAGTATTCCAGGTAGGTTAGTCTATAATTGCGAAGCACAAAGGAGTCAATTTTATAAAAAATTTAATAAAAAATTATTTTAAAAAATTTAATAAAATAAGCATTTAATAAGATTTTTTTCAAGCATTACACACAATCATTAAAAATTTCCAATAGCAGAAACTATTTATCTTTGTTCTAACAAAAAAGCTATTTACATTCGAAGTATTTGTTTGTTTGTAACCTTTTCTCTCATAAATATATGTGGATAAATTATTGACAGCTCTAATAATTTTAAATAAATAATTTTCAAGAGTAATTCTTGAAAAACTTAATTTAATGTCATTTGTAATACACCCACATTAACTCTGCTATTGCTTTTTATGATGTCTTTTTTCCCCTGAGGTTTAAATATGAGATTGCACCCATGTGAAAATCTATTACCATGAGAAAGCACAAAGAACTTTCAACACAAAAGAGATGGATGCAAAAATCAGGTATTGGATACTAGGGATGAAACGGTTTCACGATAAACCCAAAAATTTCCCAACGGTTAGTATTACAATGTCACATTTAATTATCTTTAAAACCATGCACAATTATCATGATTTTTGACATTTTGTTGAAATATTTTGACATTGCCTCTATGGCACAAAAAAACAATTAATTCTGTTATGGCCAGCAAGACATTTACCACTATCGGTCTCATTAGTGGGCTGAACACCTTGGCAAATTCCTCCCTGAGTAGATCTCTTGTCCCAAATATCCAGAGAGATGTGGCACCCTCTGCCAAGTTACCTGTGCCTGTGTGTTTAGCCCCTGGTAGTGCAATGGCTCAACTATTAAAATAATATATATGTTTCTTTAAATATGATCAGATTAAATTCATATATATATTCAGTTCTAATTTTCATTAAGTGCCACTGCATGTTATCTTATGTACAGTAGTGTAGAGTATGTGACAGTACATCTATTCCGCAAACATCAGAACAAGTAGGGACAGAAAATAAAACAAGATTAGAATATTCAAAAACCAGTTTAGAAGTAAAATGAGAATGATGTAAACAGTTGTAAAATATACTTTCTCAGATGACTATAACACAAAAGTTGTTGAATGAAGACAAGCTGATTCCTGTTATCACTGGTATATCATTGATCATTATCAGTCCATCACCATTACATCCATCTCTCTCTCTCTCTCTCTCTCTCTCTCGCTCTCACACACACACACACACACACGCACACACACACAATGTTTAACAAAGAAAAGCCTATAATTATTGATATTGTGAAGTCTTCTGTTAGGAGACTTATTTAACATTTATTGAAGGAGTCTTGAGTGTCAGAACATTGTAACAAGTTTCCTAACATGGGAGTTTGTTCCTATTATCAATTACATTCAAGTAGCTAAAGTCTTGTAAAAACATAAGTATACCCCATGAAAATTTTATTTTTTTTGTCATATTTGGGCAACCATTTCATCCTCTTTAAACAGTGTCTATTAATAAAGGTGATACACTATCAATTCAAACATAAAATTGACTTTTTGGAGTCATTTTCACAATTTAGTGCACCCCTACATTTATCACACCTTCAAATCCATAAAATTAGAATCAGGTGTTGGTACCAAGATTGGGTACCAGTCATTAGAACCTGCTTAGGGAGTGCAGGTGGAACCTGTTTTATTTAAACCGCTCTCATATCTAGTGTCTGGTGTTCCCTTTGTTACCGAGGTGTGTGGTGTCATCATGTCAAGATCTAAAGTTCTGTAAGTCCTTCAGAAAAAAGGTTGTGGATGCCTATGAGTCTGGCAAGGGATTTAAAAAGATCTCCAAATGATTTGAAACACATCATTCCATTGTAAGGAAAATCATCTACAAATGGCAGAGATTTCAAACGACACAGCAAATTCAGCACAAGAGCAGATCGATTGTCTGATGCAAAAAGAAGTATTCAAGAACCCCACAATTTCATCACAGGAACTGCTAGTAAGTCTTGCAACTGTTTGTGTCAAAGTGCATGCTTCTACAATCAGAATGAGGTTGTACAAGTTTGACCTGCATGGGAGGTGTGCCAGGAAAAAGCCTTTGAAAGACTACAGTTTGCCAATGAGCATAAAGGCAAAGACCAGGCCTTTTGGAATAATGTGCTCTGGACAGACGAATAAAAGATAGAGTTGTTTGGCCACAGTAACAGCAGACATGTTTGGTGCAAATCAAAGGCAGCTTTTTAGTAGAAGCAGAAGAAATATTATGGTTTGGGTTTGCTTGGCTGTCTCAGACACTGGACAGCTTACATTCATTAATTCAACTATGAATTCTGCATCATATCAAAGAGTGATTGAGATCTGAATTTCTCAGTACAGAACAGCATCCACTCTAGGATGTTGGTGAGTTTCCTTCAGGTGCTTCCAGAACATTTCTATTGGATTAAGATCAGGACTTTGACTTGGTCAGTACAAAATATTAACATTATTCTTTTTTAACCATTTTTTGGTAGAACGACTTGTGTGCTTAGGATCATTGACTTGCTGCATGACCCAATTTCTCTTGAGATTCAGTTCATGAACAGATGTCCTTTTTCCTTTAGAATTCACTGGTATAATACAGAATTCATTATTCCATCAATGATGGCAATCCGCCCTGGCCCAGATGCAGAAAAACATGCCCAAACCATGATGCAACCACCACCATGTTTCAGAGCTGGAATAAGGTTGCTATGCAGTTTTTTTTTTCTTTCTATAAACATAATGCTTCTCATTTAAACCAAAAAGTTCTATTTGGTCTCATCCATCCACAAGACATTTTTCCAATAGCATTCTGGCTTGTCCATGTAATCTTTAGCAAATGTAAACAGCCAACAGTGTTCTTTGAACAGAGCACTGACTTTCTCCTTGCAACCATGCTATTCACAACATTGTTGTTCAGTGTTCTCTTGATGGTAGCCAATGTGAGGGAGGCCTTTGTTACTTAGAAGGTACCCTGGGTTCCTTTGTGATCTTGTCAACTATTACATGTCTTGCTCTTGGAGTGATCTTTGTTCATCGACAAATCCTGGGAGGGTAATAGTGATCTCGAATTTCCTTTGAATTTCTGTCTGATTGTGAATTGGTGGTCCGAACTCTTTAGATGTGGTTTGGTAACCTTTTCCTGCCTGATGAGCATCAACAACAATGAAGTCTAGTAGTGTCTGGCAAACTGAAGACGCTCGAGTCTGTTTTTGGAGCACAGTAAAGGCTTTTTTCTTGAAACCCTTCCAAACAACTTGTGGTGATGTAGGTGACTTCCGATTGTAGTTTTGGAGACTTTCTGACCCAAAGACACAACTAACTTCTGCAACTCTCCAGCTGTGATCCTTGGAGATTTTTTGGCCACTCGTGTTGAGACAATATAGACACACGTCCAATTCCAGGTTGATTCATATAATTTCCAATTGACTGGAACTTCTTAATTATTGCCCTGATGGTGGAAATGGGCATTTTCAATGCTTTTGCAATATTCTTATAGCCACTTCCCATTTTGTGAAGCTCAACAACCTTTTACCGAACATTACAGCTATATTCCTTGGACTTACCCAATGTTATGAATGACTAATGCCAAGAGAGCTCACTGCCGTGAACGACGAACGCAATGTATGAATGATCAAAGCCGGGATCTGAGAGAAGCGCCAAAGCGACGCCGATGTCAGGGAGATATCTAGAATGTTAAATGTCTGGACCTGTCTGCGATTCTAAATCACGTAATGTGAAATGTGTTTCCCTGAATATAACTGTAGCATTGACCTACAGCCAATGAGAGAGCAAGAAAAGGGGCATGGCCCGGGAAGTTTCAGTGGGAGGAGTCCTAATGTACCTGCAAGAAAACATCAACGAACATGGCTGTGGTATCAAGAAAGATTCATTGGACAGAAGAAATGGAGGAAAAATTTGTGGAATTTATGGAATTTTCCTTCCTTGCTGCCCTCATCTCCCCAACCATTCCCTCCTTAATAGTCTTTTCTTATTGTTTTTTGACTTCTCGCTGCAAATCAACGCACAAAGTGTATCACAAGCTTCTTGTGGTCCGCCATTTTCAAAACCTCGGCCTGACAAGCACGAGAACATACAAGAAAACCCTACGACTTCCATGACAAGACAGACAGTTGAGTAATATGAACGGTACCACAAACTGATCACAAGTGTGTAGAAGCTATGAAGGAATGTGTTACCATCATATTTATACCCCTGTGAAACAGGAAGTCATGGTTGAACAATTTCCTGTTCCTAGTCAACCAGGTGTACTAAAAATTAAAACATTTAAATGGGAATATACTTCAAATATATTTTTCTCACAGGAATTCATAGGTGTAAAAATAATTGTTGCACACCTATATTTAACAAAGTTGTGTTTGCAATTATCCATGAGAGCAAAGTAATTTTGTGAACTTTTTTTTTAAACAAAAGATTAAACAGTAAAGAATTTTTCACAGCCTTCTCTGCCCATATTTACTAAGGTTGCGAATTAATAGTTTATATATATATATATATATATATATATATATATATATATATATATATATATATATATATATATATATATACACACACACACACACACACAAAGGAAAATAATGTTATAGTATTGAAAAATGTACAACGTTTAAATATTTAAACCATCTGTACAGTTTACAAACTTAAAATGTACTGTGGTACTTCATATTCCTTATTTAGGTGTTTTTATTCTACCCACATATTATACCCCGGTCTCCCCTACCAACACACTCACAACCTCGGTGTAGTGAGATACTTTCCACAGCCTATAGAAATTAACATGACTCACTCAGTCAAGTGCTTCTACATTTACTATAACAATTCATGATTTAAAAAAACAAAAACAAAAAAAAACAAAACCTGATCACAAAGTATATCCGCTCGCTAGTCTTTCTGAAACGGAAATATATTTTACAAGCGTACCTTGCGCAGCAGGTTACATTTGGTTAGCTCACAACTCACCTGGGCCATATTCCCGAAGTTTCTCTCAGTCCTGTTCTCTCGAGCTCGCGCGCGCCCATGTTCACAGATGTTTCTAACCAGATGTGAACCTTTCTGATCCATGAAGTTTCATGAACTTCCATTTAGTAGCGGTATTGCGTTAAGTCGATTAAAGCAGGTAATAAACGTAATTTGAATGGGGAAAACATCACATCGCGAGGATCTCTGGCAGGAACGACAGGTAAGGGAGGCGTCATATATTTGCATATTTTTAAATATAGATGACACATGGGGCATAAAAGAGGCAGGGCACGCGCATTTCTGTTTCAAAGAAAAACAATATACCTAAAAGTCTGAAATTTTAAAAACGGGGGAGGTTGAAGAACATGTTGGTCAATATATAACAACCTATTAAAATACAAGTACACTAAAATATACAACTGCCCAGTCATCCTGTTGAGTTAAACAGCTAAGAGTTGATTTATATGGGTTCAGTACCCTACGCATCCATAGCATAGCTGCTGGTTTTTTTTTTAATACACATTTTCGGTAGAATCACGCAGAGCAAAAAATAAATAAATAAACACTTTTTTAAATGCAAGTACGACAAATTATACGTAAGTGAAAGTATAGATATGAGTAAAATCTTACTCAATTAAAAGTGGAAGTATCCAGCTGAAATGTACAAGTGAAATAAAAAAAAAAATTCATTGTTACTTTTAAGTGTACTCAAGTATTAAAAACTAAAATAAATCTTTTTTTACTGATGAAATTAATATAATGTCATATTTTCATATCACATAACTTTATATAAATTATATTCATTAAGTAACAGTGCAGTTTTGCCTGAAAACGTCATTGAGTCTCTAAGTTTGCTGGTCATATCCATGATATGCCATTTCATAATGAATTAATCAGAAGTAAAATATTCTGTAAATAACCAATATTGATCATTAGCTAGAAACTGATTTGTTGCTTAGCCAATTTGTTAGTGCTAGTCTAACCTGCTAATTAGAACACTATATTGCCAAAAGTATGTGGACACCTGACCATCACAAACACAAGTGGTTCCTCCCCAAACTGTTAGAACACGACTGTCTAGAATGTCTTTGTATCCTTTGTCATTACAATTTCCCTTCACTGGAACTAAGAGGCCCAAACATGTTCCAGCATGACAATGCTCCAAGCACATACATAAAGACAGTACAGTACAGTAGGTTGACATGGTGGTTGATCATGAATAATTCATGATCAACAATTTCACACAGATCAAAAATCAATGCAATGGCAGCTTAACTACACTCACCATCCACTCTAATAGGAACACCTGTACAAGTACTCATTTATGCAGTTATATAACTAGCGAATCAGGGGCCAGCATCACAATGCACAATATGATGCAGACACAGGTCAAGAGGCTCGGTTAATGTTCACATCAACAACCAGAATGGGGAAAAACGTGATCTCAGTGCCTTTAACCATGGCAGGGTTGTTGGTACCAAATGGGCTGGTTTGAGTATGTCAGTAACTGCAGATCTCCTGGGATTTTCACACAAAACTAGTCTCTAGAGTTTACACAGAATGGTGCGAAAAACAAAAAAGCATTGAGTAACAGTTCTGGGGGTGGAAACACCTTGTCGAGAAGAGAGGCCAGACGAGAATGACCGGACTGGTCGAAGCTGCCAAGAAGGATATAGTAACTCACTCTTTACATAGTGAACAGAAAAGCAACTCAGCATGCACAAAACAATTGAACATTGAGCTAGATGAGCTACAACAGCAGAAGACTACATTGGGTTCCACTCCTGCCAGTCAAGAAAAGGAATCTGAGGCGATCATAGCTACTAAATCTGTAGTCTTTCTAAACCATATGTAACTTTTACTTAAAACTTACTTGGGCCATAGTCCTTGACTTTTGTTTGCTCCTGTTCTCTCAGGCTCACTCACGTGCTCATGTTTTTCACCTTCCATTCAATAGCAATGCCGTTTGCTGTTTGTGTGGCTGCACTGTGTTAAGTCGATTAGCCAAGCTTTCGAACAGAATTTGCACAGGAAAGACACTAGAAAGTGAATAAGACTGAACAGGAATGGCAGGTAGGACATGTCTGGAGCCATAATTAGGCATATTTATGTCTTAATTACTGCTGAAGTATGCTGCACGAAAGAGGCAGGGCACACATCTTTGTTTCAAAGAAATACTTTATTGTACCTGAAAATTTGAATTTAAAAACAGGAGAGGGCGAAGAATGTGCTGTTGAATAAATAACGTAGAAATGACAACTATAAATAAACTATAAACTTCAGTAGCACGTACAAATCTAAAATAAAAAGGGTGATGTAGCAAATTCTCCAGCCATTTAAAAATGTACATTTTAAATAAAAATAGCTTATGTTGTGGAAAAAAAAACACAAAAAAGAAGGAAAAAAATCAATTTAAAAAATAACAAATAACTCACCCCCATTCACCTGCTTGAAGTGTTCATTTTCCTGTGCTCACCTTTTATGCAAGCTCATTTCCATTCCAAGTGAAAATACAAGGCTAGCATCACTCACTCACACTCTCTCTCTCACACGCACACATCTTAACCTAGCCAACCAACAAGGCACAGCGTCAACAGGACAAATCAGAAGACCGTGTCCCTATTAACACACCAATTATAAAAAGCACAATATTTCCAGCGTGGAACAATCCTGGAACCATTCTATATAGAATATGAATTTTAAGCTCAACACATAAAAACTAAGGGTGTAAACTTCAGGCTTCCACACAATACAATATGATTTAGGTTCTTTAGGCCATGATTAGATGTTATGATACCACTGAAACTGCTTCAATAAGATTCGAATAAGGAATCTCTGATCAATATGTGACCAATTTATTTAGAGTAAGGGCTGTCTTAAGTATCAGTGCTTTGAACAAATCTCCTTGCAACACCTCAGTTTAAAAATATTATTACTATTTTTTTTTTTTTTTACACACCAGTTTTCTCTCCTTTTAATAATCGATTTCTAATCAATTTTAATAATAACTGATTGTTGCCTTGATTTATCCTCAGTCATTGTCTTTAAATTGATGCATTCATCCAAATCTTCGGAGCTTTATACCCCTAATATCAACCTGTAGCTGATGCTACATTTCTGATTTAGGCCTAAAAGCAGCACTATATGAATGTCAATTTAAAGAGGTTCAACAGAAAATAAAATGCCAGAAAATACATACAAACAAGATGGAGTGGCCATTTGCAAATAAAGGTCAATAGTACAGAATTATTTTTCATTCTGAAAAGGTGTCCAGCTAAATTAATTTCTGATATATTTAGTTTAGCATATCTGCATTCAAAATATAATACAATATACAGTTACGTTAGTTCTCTTACGCAAACAAATTGCTAGTTTGTATATGTATGCATGTATGTATGTGGTCCATTCAAAAACTGTTTATAAATGGAGGAAATGTTACAGAATGGCACAGATGTCCATGTTGTTGCCAGTTCTTACTTGGGGTCTTCAATTGTGCCCTTACTAAGGTCTGTCATTTTGGGGTATTTGACCTTTTTCTGGTCAAGTTCATTCTGTGCCCATAACAAAAGCTTCAACAGCTTGGCGAGCTTTGGTGTTGACTCCCTGTTCTCATAGTCAAGTACTGCCTGGTTCACCTCACTCCAAACCTGCAAGAAAAGACATGTTTTGCTCAGCATGGAACCTTTTACACTAAATGATGCCCCCCTGTGGATAAGAACCAGAACACAGTTCTCAAATACCTATTCAATTAACAGACCCAACCCCAGTCAACATGTGCTTGTTCAACAACTCATTCTAGATGTAGCTGAGGTGTAGTAGATGTAGTTATGATAAGCTCCATTCTTCTGGGAAGGCTTTCCACTAGATTTGAGCATGGCTGTGGAAATCCGACATTTAGTCACAAGAGCATTAGTGAGATCAGGCACTGATGTCGGGTGAAGAGGCCTGGAGTGCAGCTGGCATTCCAAATTTATCCTAAAGGTGTTCAGTGGGGTTGAGGTCAGGGTGCTATGCAGGCCACTAGAGTTCTTCCACTCCAAACTTGGCAAAGCTTGTCTTTATAAACCACACATTGCACACAGGGGCATTGTCAAGCTGGGACAAGCTGGGACTTAGCTCCAGTGAATGGAACATATATTTGTCTATATGGTGTACATTACATATAAACTAAATATGGGGTGGCTGTGGCTTAGGTCGTAGAGCAGGTTGTCCACTAATCGTACGGTTTGATTTCCAGCCCACATGCTGAAGTGTCCTTTGGAAAGGCACTAAACCCCAAGTTGCTCCCGATGGCAAGTTAGCACCTTGCATGGTAACTCTGCTACAATTGATGTGTGATTGTGTGTGTGAGAATGGGTGAATGTATAACAGCTTAGGTAGAGAAAAAAACGAGAAAAAAAAACAACAACTAAGTGCAGACCATTTACCATATCTCTCTCACACACACACACACACACACACACACACACACACACACACCTTCTGTCGCTGCATCATGTTAAGAAGGTCTCCGAAAGGTGACTCTTCTGGGTTGTCAAAAGCAAGCAGGGCCAGGGTTCTCTCCATCTCAGTCAGACACTCTCTGCTCTCTTCACCTTGTTCAGCCAGTTGCGACTGTGCAAACTCCAGTGCAGCCTCCGTCTCCCGCAGACGGATCAGCTCAATCAAATGCTGCTGCTGCAAGAGAGGAAAACATACTTCAGCATCTCAGACCTAGCTCAAGTGCACTTTCTCCTATCTCCACTCTCACACTAAAGTAGAGACGGCCAAATGTTACTTTTTATTTTTCCGATACTGAAACCATAAATATTGGCCGACAACAGTGCAATATATTTTTAACTACTAAGCTTTGAAATTAAGTGATTTTTATTTGAAGCAAATTACCATACTCAATTTGTACATAGTAGAAATACATATCACGGGAAAAAGAAAAACTACACCCTCCCTCAACTCTAGGCTTTTTATTAATATTTAGAATTTTATCAGGACCTAAATAACAAATTGTGTGGCCCTCAACAACTTCTATAAACAAACAAATAACCCCAAGGGACAGCAAAAAGCAGATTTCAATATCTAGTCTCCCCCAGCAATAAAAACAGAAGACCAACATTCAGAAACCAGGTGGGGGAAAAAAGTACACCCTATAATTCAGTAATGTGTAGAAGGACCTTTAGCAACAATAACCTGAAGCAAACACTTTCTATGGGAGTTTATCAGTCTCACATTGTTTTGGAGAAATTTTGGCCCACTCTTCTTTACAATATTGCTTCAGTTGAGCTCAGTCATCTTAGCAAAATGTAACATGTTGAAAAAAAAAATGTATATAATTTTTTTTGTACTGTTACCATACTCTACAGGGAAGGTTATTTCAATACTACTATTTGTAAAGATGCTCTGTATTAGGCCTATAGTCCTTGAGTTTGCTGTTAATGATAAAGAATAACATGTTTACCTGAAGATGGAAGTACAGATATCGGTTGGTGTCTAGGAGTTCTGGATGAAGGCTGTTAATGAGAGAGATGGCTTCCTGAATCTGCCCTTTCAAAATCATCTCTCTGATCTTTATCCTCTCATCGAGTGAGTCCAGATCCACACTGGGCTCAATTCCTGACTCCATCCGGAACTTCTCTGCAGCCTCCTTAAAACCCTCTGTGAAACACAAACATATCAATCTAGTGGTCATCTATTTATCATCACACAAATGTATGACGTAACTGATGATAGTCAGGGTTTTTAGAGGGCTTAGGTGCAGTCTGGGTACCAGGGAAAGGTGGTGGTTTGAAATTATTCGAAGGAAATTTTTTGTTTCAAGTTTCCTCCATGTTGCTTTTGACCATTATCCTTACCATATCTGAGAGGGAAAGCTGGCAAAACTTATTGTACTTGAAGTCAAAAGTCTATTCATTTCACCAAATAAAATGTCTGAGAATTAATGGAATTATACATAGACCCATTAAAATATGTATCACCTTTAAATTATTTTTCTACCTTCAGTTTTACATAATAATCCTTGCATTTAAATATATATATATATATTTTTTTTTTTATTATTATTATTATTTTTTTAATAAATAAGTAAAAACACTGACCAGCCGTTTTCATCAGAAAAAGACGTTACGTGTGGACACAGCTTAACTTTGTTTAGCTACGAAGCCACGTGTGATACTAATGTCAGTTCAGTCGAGGTATCTTTATCTATCATCAAGTAACTAGCTTCTCTGGCTAACGTAACTTAATTCAGTACATGAATTTAGTTGTATCATAACAATTATACATTTTGCTATGCTATCTCTGCTATTGCATCCAAAAGAATTACTCCCGAACAACAACAAAAGTGCTTATACTTAATTTATTATGCGTTAAAGTTAACTTATAGATGGTTTGCAACATGCTTATCCAAGTCGATGGTTGTCACTACCATCCCAAAGTGACGGTACAGAGAAATATCCCATCAGCAGTTTGATTAGCTTGCCGATAAGCATCCATCATACACCAATTACACAAATGTGGGCCCAAACACTGATCGCTCATTTTTGTTGCCAGCTTACCTTTCTTCTTGAGATCAAGCCAATTCCCTAGGGTTTTTTTTAGTGCATTAAACTCTTGCCATTGTTTTTAAATGCATTCTGATGTGTTAATTACATACCTTTTTACTTTCGTTCAGCTTAAGGCACTCAGAAGAAAACACTTTTTAGAAAAGCTTAAGCCTTTCTATGGTAGGAAAAACCCTTATAGCATGTACAAATGGGCTGCTAACATCAAAGAGCTCAAATTCATTCAGTGCTTTCAGTCACAATGAAATTTATGAGCTCAACACTTCATATGCCTGTGGTGGTCTGCAAAAACCGTCACCTATTGCTACGGCTGAATTCTGCCATAAAAATCCGGTTTTGGCAAAAACTGAGCTTTTCTCTCAATAACATATGTTGACATCCATACTTTAACAAACAAATATATTTAACCAAAATTACATGGAATTAATTTTATAGGCTACTTTCAAACCCTGTCTTGTTGGTCTGCCTGTAAAGATCACATCAGAAAATCAATCAGTGTAAATTTTAATGCCTCAATAACGTGGAACAATTTACAGGCATACTTAAATCTCGCTGTGCCCAATCACAGTTTGAATTTATGGCACTTGTAACTAACTGAGTATAGAAATATTGGAAGTTTCTTCTGCAAAATTTAATATATATTTATTTATTTTCCCCTCTCCAGGGAGAGGGGGAATTTCCCTTTTTTCTTGTGTCTAATTGTTGTTTATTTGTTTGTTTTTCGCTGCCTTCTTAGCCAGGTCACGCTTATAAAAGAGATTTTATCTCAATGAGTTTTTATTCTGGTTAAATAAAGGTTACCAAGTAACTAACTAACATTGAAACAAAGAAGCGTGCTTCCACATCCTGTACAGACAACATCAGCCAATGTTTCAAAATGTTTAAATAACCTTATAAGTCACTGATTAAAAATATATATAGTCAGTCAATAGAACTGATTATCCGAGTGAATTAAATGTGCCATTCTTCTTCTAAAACATTTAGTCGAAATGTATTTAAATGCCTCGAGTGACTTTCACTCAGGTGATTCGGAAGAAGCATTTCCTTTTGTGGATAATGCCTTTCCTGTTGTAAATGTATAATTCTTGAAAATTTGGAAGTAATATCATTTTTCCATAAGTACATGGACCGTACAGGAATCTGCAGAGGGTTTTTTTGTGATTGTTGTGTGTTGTTTGCACTGATGTTTGTCGGTAAACGGGACCTTTAGCTGTTCTCATTTTCGACGGAAGTCAATCAAAGACAGCTGGGCAATTTGGCTGAATGCACCTCGTGATGACGTCACGTGACGCGTCCTGGCCCAAATCTGCGGGAACTCTGTGGTAATCTTGATCAATTGCAAGCTCCTCTGAATATCGCGTCGTCTGTTGGGACTGTTCAAAGCGCTACAGCTTTACTTGCAAAAGATAAACATCGGGGACGGGACGATGTAGCTTTCGGAACTATATGAAGCAACAAATTGTCCAAAACTCGGCCGTGTAAAGGCTTTTCCAAGTTTGCCACACAGCAACTCTGGAATATAAAGTATGAGATTGTGCATAATTGTGGAACAACTCCTAAAACACGGATGTGCGAATTAAAGTTACATACCAGTTACTAAATAGTTCATGATGAGGCGGTTCATGTCCGCTCTTTGGATGTGGACATTATTGAGTTTCTCCATCCACTCCTCCTTTGTGACATCTTCAGGCTTATCCGCATAGCTCATCATGGATCCGTCACTGGAGTAGTTTCTCCTATTAAACTGCAATTAACGTCGAAACAGATAATCAGCCATCTTGAAGAAATGCTTCTGCTTTAAAACCATGCGACAGCCTTTGAAGGACGTGAGACAGCTGGGATTTCTTGTCATCTACATGCAACAGTTGGTCAGCAGTGAATGAACGAATGAAACGGCAGCTACAGCGGTGTGAGGCGGCGTTTCGGATTTCCGCGGTGTTTTCAGCCTCACATCACGTAAACGCTGGTTAACTACGACTCAGTTCAGGACGGTGCGTTTTTAAATTAAAATTAAAAATTAGTATCGCCGAGAAGTGTGTAAATGCTTTAAACAAAAAATAAAATTACAATCGAGACAAAGCTCTCAATTCGTTATTATTGTCGGTGGTGTATACAATAATGGCGGCCTCAAGAGGAAGCAAAACAATCGAGCCTGAAAGTGAAAACGCCTGTCACTGAAACGACACGATAACGCCCAGATAACTTGAAACAAAAGGCACATGCAGATGAATAATCCTGCGGAGAGTCCATTTCTTTTGCCTAAATATGTCAAAGCACGTTTATTCCCGATAAAATACTTACAAAATAAGTATTGGCGATGGCGCTGGGCCTCAGGCTGAAATCACGCGATAGAACAGGTCGTTCAGAACGAGATTTCAGAGGAGCTCTGTGATTGGCCAGGACAGTGATGTCATGGTTGCTGTGGAAGAGCTGTTCAGGTTGCCAAATCCTTTGTTTGTGGAGGTGCTTTAAATTTTCTCAATCACCACTGAATAATGGTTGTTTAAAAGCCGACGTGCTGAAGTTGGGAAATACAGGGGTTCTTAACCAGTCCTACATACAGTGCCTTCCACTAATTTTGGCATCCTCTGGTAAATATAAGCAAAGAAGCCTCTGAAAAATGTATTTAAAAAATCGACAAAAATGCTCTTCTCTTACGGCTATCAAGTAATTGCAAACAAAACAGGTTTATTCCCAAAAATATATTTGTTAAATATAGGTGTGGAACAATTATTGGAACCCTTTTAATCAAAACTTTTGTGCTACCTGCCAAGATAACAGCTCTGAGTCTTCTCCTATAATGTCTGATGAGGTTGGAGAATACATGGCAAGGGATCTGAGACATTCCTCCATACAGAATCTCTCCAGATCCTTCAAATTTCAAGGTCAACGCTGGTGGACTCTCCTCTTCAGTTCACCCCACAGGTTTTCTATGGGTTTCAGGTCAGGGACCTGGTATGGCCACAGCAGATTTTGTGGTCAGTAAACCATTTTTGTGTTGATTTTGATGTATGGTTTGGATCATTGTCATTCTGGAAGATCCAGCCACAGCCCATTTTAAGCTTTCTGACCAAGGCAGTCAGGTGTTCATTTAATATCTGTTGATATTTGATGGAGTCCATGATGCCATGTGCTAACAAAATGTCCAGGTTCTCTGGCAGAAAAACATCCCCAAATCATATTTAACCATGGGCATGAGGTTCTTTTCCACATGGCTATCTCTCTTCTGGATGAGAGTAGAGGATTTTTTTTCCTTGAAGTACTTCCAAACAACTTGTGATGTCTGAGTTCAGATTGTAGTTTTGGAGACTTTCTGACCCCAAGATGCAACTAACTTCTGTAATTCTCCTTCGGTGATCCTTGGAAAATTTTTGTCCACTCAAACCATCCTCTTCCTCTTTGTGTTGAGATAATATAGACACGCATCCAATTCCAGGTTGATTCATAACATTTCCACTTGACTGGAGCTTCTTAATTATTGGCCTGATGGTGGAAATTGGCATTTTTTTAATGCATGTGCTATTTTCTTATAGCCACTTCTCATTTTGTGAAGCTGAACAACATTTTGCTGCACATCACAGCTGTATTCCTTGGTCTTATCCATTGTTATGAATGACTAAGGGAATTTGGCCTATGTGTTACCTCATATTTATGCCCCTGTGAAAAAGGAAATAATGGTCGAACAATTTCCTGTTCCTCATCACCTAGGTGTTCTACATCTTTTAAAATATCAATGGGAATATACTTATACAAATATACAAATATATTTTTCTCATATGAATTCATTGGGGTGCCAATAATTGCTACAACCCTATATTTAACAGATTTTGCATCAAACAGTTTGCAATTGTTTGATATCCATGAGAGCAGCGTATTCTTGTGATTTTTTTTTAAATAAAACAATGGTTAAACAGTAAAGACACATTTTCACAGCCTTCTTTGCTCATATTCACCAAGGGTGCCAATATTAATGGAGGACACTGTATATGTTGTATATTAGGCTATCTATAAAATGAGTTTTTGTTTGTTTGTTTGTTTGTTTAAAGGTGATCTGCCAAAAAGGAAATTATTTTTATATTGTATTCCTCCATGGTATTACTAAGATCATTAAAACCAATTATTCTCGTTTATTAAATTCTGTGCGGACACTGAGACAATGCGGTTGTTTTTAATTTGCGTTCCGTTTCAAAATCAAATCATACGAAATCTGAGTTAATTAAAATCTTTTCTGTATGAAATGCAGGCATATAGGCTATACCTTATGATGAAACAATAAAAAAGCATTGCTATCCTATATTTTATCAAGTCACACTCAATGTTATAAATGACAGTTCAATGTATGAATGTTCAATATAGACTATTGAACGGGAGACCAGACAGGATATGTTATTTTGTTTACCACGTGATCCACATAATCTTTTAAATTAGGCTCTCAGTATTTATAAATAGGCCTAGAAAAAAGCGTTTATAAAAGCACAATGATCCGTGTGAAGTTTGTGTGAAAATTTCAAAAGCATGACTTAAAAGAGAAGCCTATTTATGATTTCATTTCACTTACCCAAGTGATAATGGAATGTTTGTGTGCGAATGTATATATGTATATATATGTATATATATATATATATATATATATATATATATATATATATATATATATATATATATATATATAATCTGTTTAATAGATAATTCTGATATAATCTGTTCTATATCAGTATTAGATTAATTCACTCACATGGAAAAGGAGAAGAGGTTTATACAAGACTCAGAAGAATGTTTTATTCGTGTTTTGTTTATAGTAACCTACAAATAAACAACATATAAGGGGTTAAACATATAGCCTAATGGTAGTGTCACAGATTAAAATGGTCGCAAATGAAAATGTGTCACATATTAAATGTATCAAATACTAAAAATATAGCCTACGTGATGAAAGTTGTTTAGATGTACAAAGAAATACATGAACATCAGATGCCAGTCGCTCAGGACCTGCACAGACTCCCGCCTCTGATCATGCGGTAGAAACACGGATGATACGACACTTTATTCGAGGTTTCGTTGCTCGATTATCTCGCACATCTGCTCCAAGGCGTGAGCCTGCATGAGGATGTAGTTCTTGGCCAGCAGCAGTGTGGCGATCTTTGGCAGTGTCTTGCTGTGATTTCCTCTGAACGGTATCGCTGCCCGCAGATCCTCTAGCGCGGCATTGAGGGCGCGCATGCGCAGTCGCTCGCGCGCGTTAACGGTCAGACGCGAGCCTTCGGGATGCACTGTGGAGGATACAGGACGATGTTGGATCCGCTCATTAGATTCGTCAGGAGACGAATTTCGTTGTGGTTCGTTACGGTGGTTCGTTACTCGTGTGTAGTTGTGTTGCTGAAGAAACACATATTAGGGGCTGATCAGTGGCTGAAACCGGGCAAACTGTTTCCACCTGCGTTCATTGTTTCAGAAAAGAAATCAATCACCTCCACCTGAGCGCTTTAAAAGTCTCACTGTCCTGCTTCGCTATAGCCTATAGCTAACCGCTGCCACTCAGGAATTAGTGATCTGCCCAATCAAATCAGGGTGTGAACACAAACAGTCTGTTTTAAACACTGTATTAACGGGGTAGATCATCCAGGTGATACAGAGGAATATAGGACAGGGGATTAGATTATGTCGTGGTGGTGACCTACATTATTGTTGTTGAAAAATATTGTCATATTGCTCAAGTCTTCAGGCTAAAAAAAAATTATAACGGATTTCACTAGCTTCAAAACGACTTAATTGATGTTTGTAGACCAGCTTTCTATCTTTGCAGAGATTTTTTAAACATAATTGATTGAGCATGAAGTGTTAGAACGAACTCGAGAAGGTTTGAACTAAAACTGGAGATAATACTAATACTACTACTGCTAATAATAATAATAATAATAATAATAATAATAATAAGGAGAAGAATATAGATATTGTATTCATATACCTCCTTATATAAATCACTTAAAATCCAGCAACAACAAATAATTAATCAATCCTCTTATCAAACAAGACATAATGAAATCAAGTGAGCAGCATAGAAAGTCACACTGGTACAGGCACTATTCAAGTGGCAAGGTGCACGGATAGGGGTTACATAAACAGAAAAAGGTAGTATATAAAGACAATATACAGCATTAAGAAGACCATTAAGAAGTGTGATCACCAAGGGGTGTTCCAAACGTTTCTAGGTCTCCTGCAGTCTTTGTGATAAAATTCCCTTCCCATCGTTTTAGTTTATGGCCCATGAGAGTTTCTTCCAACTATAGGAGACCCAGGTACTGAGTTCCACAGTGAGAAGAGCACTGAGAGGAAAGCTGCATTTTGAACTGTGATTCAAGTGAGAAGATGAAGGTGAGATTTTACAGAGGTCCTGTGAGAGTGAATTCATAAGCCTGGGTCCCACGACACTGAAAAACAAGCCATCCATCTAAATAACTAGCAGGCACAGCCTTATATTTCTGGGTGAGGACAAGTACTTGTATTGAATATGCTAAAAGATAGGTAACCAGAAATTTTTAAATAATTAATTAAATATGGGTTGAACATGATGTGTGTGAGAGAATTTAAACAGTCAAAATTGGTAAATGCTGAAATTAAGAGAAGGATTTCCCATGGAGGCCAGTAAGAACAGCAATCAGCAATGTGTTTAAAATATATAGAAATAGATTTAGCAATAAAGAGTAAATCAGTAGGTTATAACTGTAAAATTGGTGTTTTGACAGTAATATACTGGTACCAGTATGTAGTCCTGTTTTGTATGAAAATGCAGTACAACATGCCATTACTTTATACTTTATACTGTATACTTTTTATATATATATATATATATATATATATATATATATATATATATATATATATATATATATATATATATATATATATATATATACACAACACACACACACACACACACGGAGAGAGAGAGAGAAAGTGAAATGTGTCAAATATGTGATTATAGACCTTCCTTGATGTCCACTTCATTCGTTCCCCTTTTTTCTTTTAATTTTTCTATTAATTACAGAAAAAGGAAACAGGAGGCTGATTGGCTTTTTATGCTGATTTGATTTCTGTTGAATAGACAATATAATAAATGACTATATTCTTCCCACTTGTGAGAAATACCCTAAATGAGCCAGATTAATTAGTCATCATTTTCAAATGCAAATGTCTGTGTTTAGAAATTAGACCCTCACTGTCTCTTTATAAGGAGGGGGTTGATGGAATGCAATCAAGCGTTCTGAAGAAACACATCTGCTTAATGGGGGATAGAAGCTCCAATTTGTTGCTACTAACAATGTTTCTAAACATTACACATTTTTTGTGAAGTGTGATCAGTGAGTTTTAAACCATCCATCCCCATTTCATAAAGGTTACAGAGAAATAAAGTAGTAATGAAACAAAAACTTTTAAATACTATTTATAGTATTATTTGAACAAACTACAATCCACACACAGATTACAATTAAGAGCTCTGCTCATATCAAGAGCGCTGTACAGGGGGATGGTGTCAGAGAACAAAGCATAAGAGAAATAGATGGGTAGATCCCTGGGTTGGAGGGTAACTAATATATTAATATATGGAAATTAAAGCATGAATAAGCGTGGCAGGCACACCCATCTGCACACACACACACACACACACACAGATGCTGACACACCCTCCGAGTAACATTTGCATATGACCTTCCACCCTGAGGGGGTGCCTGGCCTAATTTATGTCTTTAAGATGCAGGGTATGGGTAATCTTTTCAAATAAGGCAAACATTATTATGGTAAATAATAAAAACAGAGCATCAAAGCACAGACTATGCTCAAAATGCACAGAATTTTTGGATAATTTTAAAGCAGCAGATGTTCAGAAAGGTAATGTGTCATCAAAAAATCTGTGTCAGGCAGACTTGTCAGTACGAATTACCAAGAAACAAAGAACAAAAAGAATGTCCGGGACATATGATGTCATTACTGCATCCGTGCTTGTCCAAATCTGAAGTGGAGAAATAACACACAGACCTTTTAAGCAATGAATATACTAACTGATGCCAAATATTATATGACAGTCATGTGCATTATTGACCAGTTATGCAAACCCACAAAAACGTATGTGACTAAAATGTACTTTGAATGACACTATTAACATTTAGAGAGTTAGAGGAACAAATGTAAAATTCTACTCTTTCTGGTTTCAGGTTCTAATGTAATCGCTAGGTCTTATAATTTAGAGCCCACCATTTCTGCTACTATCCTTCTTATGTCACTCTCCAGAAAATCCATACTGGAGCGTAGATCAGACCGGCCCAGTCATCCTTACGCCTCACACCACCCGCTGCACCGTGACTGTTGGCGATGGGTAAGGGGGGTCTTCGACTAGTTAGTGGGGTGAACGAAAAGCCGTTGCCGGGCGACTGAATCACGGTTGCCATAGTAAACTTGAATCAAGCAGCTGAGCCAATCATCTGAGACCATGTGGGCCAGAGTGGGTCTTGTGCTACTCAGAAATGCACACGTGGGAGGAAGATTGGAGAACAGAGGATGCAGAGGGTGGAAGGCGTGTGTGTGTGGGGGGGTGTCTGTCAAGAAGAGATGGGAGAGAGATGTGATAAGGAGTATATTTATATACTGCTACCTCAGACACGGAGTAGGAATGGAACACCAGAATGGATTTAAAGTCCACTTCTGGGGATTGTCATCTTGTCTAATTGGGTCGACAATTTGACCCAATTTAAATTTAGAAGATAATACCTGGAATAGTATGAAAGGGACTTAAATTCTCTTATTAATAGCCTATATTTTCAATTGTTGTGTAATTGCAAATGCAGGGTATTGTATTGCAATTTTGCATTTTTGAGTGAATGCTATCTTTAGTCACAGTTTCTTAGATAAAATAATTAAATAAATTAAATTCCATGAAACGGCTTAGAGGCATATAATTCAATCAGAATGATATTTTTTGAGGAAAAAATATTGTCCTTATAATAAGTTAGCTGATAGGTCAAACACTTGGGCTTTCCCAGAAAGAAGTCAAAACGGTTGTTACTGCAGCTGAATTCTCTTTCTTATGTCTCGTTAACGGTTTTTATTTTATTATTATTCTCGTCCATAACAATACCGCACAGTCATATCTCTCTGCATGACTAAAGGCGAGCTGTTGCATTTTCTCCTAGCTCTGTTTTGTGGTCACGGCTCGTTGTAATGGAGAGGCCCCCGCTCGGACTGTCCACTCAAAGAGCCTTACAGCACAGCGGCCAAATGAATGGAAATGAATGAGCTGCGGCCGTATTGTAATGCAGAGGGAGAGACGGAAGTGGGGGGCTCCTCCCTCCATCGCCCATAAAAGGACAGTCCCCCCTAAAAACACGAAGAAACCGCACCACGTTTTAGCAAATTTCCGGACACTTCAACGAGCTGCACCTTCCTAACGGAATAGGAGAAGGCCATGATGGTGGGGACTCTTCAAAATCCGAATAATTGGAGTAAGAATATCCCTAGCATGTAGACTATAAGGTAGTACTGACCGGTGGAGGGATGGATAGAGGGATAGAGATATTCGCGCGGTCATCTCAAGGCTCGCTTTTCGGTGTAGGGAAAAGGATGAGCTCAGGTCGCAGTGTGAGGAATGAGCAGGTGCCTGCGCCATTTTGCTTCTTGTTGACTCTGCGTCGTTTAATCAGTGCTGCATAATCTAGCCTATATGTAGCCTATAATCTGTCCGCAATATGCTTAAATCATGGGCTGTTTTTTTAACGATTACAGAGAAAAACACAATTTTACGATTTTTTTTAAACGTATATTTACTTGTTTCTTTATTTTCTTTATTAGAGTTGATGAGCTCAGATTGATTGCAATATATTTAGGTTATTTGTAGCCTGTATTCAGAGACAGCAGAGACAGAGACAGTGTGGTGTTTTGGATTAAGAGATTGTATAACCTAGCTACTATTCACCTTTTTTTTTTTTTTTTTTTAATTATGTGATTTTGCTTCTCCGTGAATGTCAGTGTCGCTGATTTTCAAGGGCATATTCTCCTGATGGGGATTTGGTTATAACGGGTTAGAAGGAGGAGGATGGGAGGCGGGGGGAGGGACTCTCGGTCCATGTCATGACGTCACCTTGTCCCAGTGTAATCCTCTTTGCGCCGAGCCTTATCATCAGCAGAGCAGGGTGAGCGCACGAGGAAGCGCTAATCTCTGCAACACTGGACCTGAGCACAGACGACAGAACTGAACGTTGCGGCAGAGGCTGATCACGGAGGGAATAAGCTACGTTTTGTGTCTGTTCGCTTCAAATGAAGTGCGCAAGTACAGCGGGGATGAAGGGATAACGGGCAGGTTGATGGGAAAAGATCCTCGGCGAAGGAACCTTTGTTTACGGAGCTGCTTTTGAGGACCGACTCTGTGCCGTGTGACGTTTTTATGATTTTTTTTTTTTTTTGCTGGGATAAAATTTTGGGGAGGGGCTTTGAAAGGGTTTTATTTATTTATTTATTTATTTATATTTGAAGAATAGAAGGATGTATAGCCTACAGGGGTGCTAAGAATGAGCCATTCGTGTTTACCACCCTAATGAACAGAAGGGTGCAAGCTACAGACACCAGAGGGACCGAGAATTATATTAATAATGTCTGTGATTAGGTTGAAGATGCGACAGTGGATAGCGCGCCCTTAATGACTTCTTTAAATGTTAATTGGGCGTTTACATTAGTTGCGATTTTAGGCCTGTAGAAAACGCGTCGATTAATTGGTATGTCGGAGATTTGAGGGTTTGCAGTAGGGATGGTCAGGGTTGTCTAAAAAGCTTGGCTGACTGAGGGACAATAGCGGAGGCAGCTTGGATGCGAGCTGCACAATTCAGTGAATTGACGGGTGATAAGAAAAGGCCGACGGCCTGCTTTTAATGCGCCTGCATTCGACGGGCTGTGCGTCGGATATGACCGAGCAGTGATACGATTTTTAATCGTCAGCGATTTAATGCGGCAGATTGCAGCTTTTTTTTTTTTTCCCTGTCGACCCCGGGCTCCAGCTCTGCGTGTTCACGGCGGACCTTGATTTAATATCCGATACAATTAAGGCACGCGGTGAATGCCAAGAGAGGCTCCTCGAAAACTGCGGGATTCATCTGCGGGATGCTGGACAGGAATGAGAGAAGACGCCGTGTAGACATTCATAACGCGACGAATGTACACGTTTACGATAACAGGTTTTTTTGTTTGCTTGGTGCTGGTTGCCCATGAGCGGTTTTGAGGCAGATGCATGATAGAAATAGCAGCTTTGATAGCTATATCCAGCTCCACCATTTGAAAGCTTTGCTCTTTAAAGTCTGCTCACATTACAGTAAAACGTGTCATAGAGCATCAGATGGCTAATGAGCATCAGATGGTTGAGCTTTAGCCCTATAGCTCTGTGTTAAATGGCCTGAGATTAGGTTTACAGTAAATGGCTGGATGGATAATGACGTGCGCGTCCATTAGAAGGCTAAAGAGACTACTGGCGTTTTGTCTGATTTTCTCACCGTATGCAGGAGAGAATAAATGTACTTATATAGGAGAATAGATTCAATACTATAGGGTAATGCTACATCCCGAAAACGCATTGTAATTGCAGTAATAATAATAATAATAATAATAATAATAATAATAATAATAATGCATTCATGAATAATCAACATAGTTTGTCCAGTGATGAAATATTTGTCTTTGGCCTTCATTTTGCTTCTGTACCTTTCCAGAAATTTAATGAATATGACTAAAGATTGCTGAATGTGTTTCTTATCTTTCCAGCACACCAATGTCATACTATCAAGGTCTTCTTCTAAATAAAATATTTCACTGAACATCCTTCCAGCACACCAGTGTCACATAATATTATTATTATTTTTTTTGTAAATAAAATGTCGTAAATGATTGTGTGCCCTCTCTAATTCCCGTTTACTTTCCTTTGTCTTTTGGATGCACTTGTCTCATTGGAAAGCCTGTGACCTTCTTGTTGGTCGGAACATGATAGAGGTCGCACAGAAATTGTGAAATAAATGAAATACCTCAAAAATATCGAATTGATTTTCACTTTCATTTTTTTGGTATACAGAATGTATACAATTACTGAATGTAGTTGCTGTCTGTTACAGAAACGCTTACAAGGTCAGTGTTTTGATCATGGCAATCCGCAGTATTAGCTGAGGCTGTGTGATCGACTGCTTCATTTCCCCCCATCAGCTCTCTGGGTTAAAAAATAAATAAAAATTTGGTTTAACACCCCTCAGATTCAACGATGCGCAAAGAGGTGGAGAATAAGAGACAATATGGAATGTTTAATAATAATAATTATATATATATATAGATATATATATATTTTTTTAACATAAATTCCAGGATAAAATGCTCAGACAGGCTGCTGTCTTGAAAGAGGAACCTGCTAATATCTAGGAAGACAATAAATATGCAAACTGCACAATCTAATTGCATGATAATGCAGTGCAGGAAAAACAAGATTTCTGATTCATCAATTGTTCAATTTGTGTAATACATCAATCATATAAATTCATTTGACCTGCAGCCTGCTCCAAAATTATTGGCACCCATGGGGAAAAAAAGTTATGAAAAACAACTGTTTAATTAGCTTTATTTTTCCATTATCAGAGGAATCCAACCTTTAATCGAAGTAAATTTGTTCTAAAATAAATAAACAAAAAAAAAAAAAACCCAAAACCCAAACGTTTTACTTTTATTGGCAACCCTATAAATTCTTGTGAACAAAATAAATTGATGCTTGTTTCACCTGAATGTTCACCTGAATGTTTAGGAACCCATAAGTGATCCATGACTTCCTGTTTCACTGGATATCCAGCTGGAACTTCAGACAATGGCTATAAAATTGCTACACCCCTGAACATACACCTATCTGCTATGAGAAAAATAATTAAGAAGTTTAAAACAACCAAAGTTGTAATGATCCTTCCTGGGACAGGGTGCAAGTGCATGTTAGCAGGCAAAGATTTCTCTAAGGATTAAGGTTGCAGATTTTCAAGAGACGTCCAAATCTACAATTTGATGCCACTTCCATGGCATCTGCTGGAACTTTGACAGGAAGCGGATTCTCAGGTCAGATGAGACAAAACAGATATTTATGGCAACAAACACTCCAGGTCAGCTTGGTGTACAAAGAAGGAGAACTGGTTACACAAAACAAAAAGAGAACCAAATATGTTAAGTACGGTGAAGAATCTGCAGAACAAGCTATTTTGGTCCAGAGACACTTGGAAACTTGTCAGGATACATGACATCATGGACTTCATGAAATACCAGATTTTAAATGAAAATATAGCTGTCTCTGCCAAAAAGATACAACTAGGTTGTGGTTGGATCTTCCAGCAGGGAAAAGATTCATAACATGCATCCAAATCCACAGAATTTTTTTTTGAAGGGCCACAGAAGCAATCTTTTGACATTACAGTCCAATTACCCGTGGGCTGAGCAGAAAAGAAGAGTCCAGGATCCTGGAGCCATATTTGGTCTGTATTCTCCAATCTCATCAATCATTATAGAAGACTTGGGTAGACAAATGGGGGTTATACAAAGTACTAAATGCAGGGGTGCCAATCATTTAGACACATGGTATTGTTTAAAATATATATGTACATAAATGTATATATTTTTGATAATGTAAATTTACTTCAGTTAAAGGTTAGACTTTTCATATTTTCATTGTCAGGTTAGAAAAAAAAGAACCACAAAGATGATTTTTCGTAACATTGTTTCACACATCTTTACCAAGGCTGCCTTTAATTCTGGAGCTGGCTGTATATTTAAAAGGGACAAACTGCTAATGTAGCTAAAAGTAAAAGGAAACTAATGCAGTCCTGTTAACATGACCTTATTTGCACAACACTGATTGACCACTATCACATTTCATGTTTTATTACCAACATTAAGGCTTATCTGATTAAGTGTTAAGGCACGAATGAGGTACACAAATACTGTATTATTTCCAAATGGCTAATGGAATGTATTTCCTCTTCCTTATGGGCCAGAGTAATGTTCTTCTGGTCTGTCCGATACGGCATTAAAGTTGCCTTTATGTTACACTTAATGACTTCAATGCTCCTTTGGGGAAAAGTCATTTCACATAGCATTGTAGAGATGTACACTGATTTAAATACTTCCGCACACTATCACATCACACATCTGACAGTTTAGAGTAAGAGAAAAGAGATGATGGGACTCCTACAAATGACAAATCAGTAAAAACAAGACCTTCAAACGAGTTACAACATATAGTATTATTTTAATAATGACCATGATCAAATCTAAGAACGTGATAGATAGTGACCTTCCATACAATGCATATTCATTTCAGGGGTGACTAAAATGCTTGCCTTGTAATAGTTTTTTAGTATTTCATATATTCTCATAAATCATTTGTAATATGATTATATAAATCTCAATTCCTCACATGATAGACTCCCTCTTTCACACACAAACACACGCACAACAGCAAGCAGGTCCTAAAAAAATCACGCACAGAAACCGTATACTCTTTTTTTGTTTCATTTTTTTTCTACTTTTAACAGTAAATCAGTAACATTAATTTTTCAGGTTACACATTTGAGGCGTTCTCAGTTATTATATGCTCCTACATTAAAGCTTAGCATTATACTCAGGATGAGGGGAAGAAAAGATCAATAAACTGAATTGTTAAGAAAGGATGAGAAACAAACCTACTGGAAGTGATGCACCTAAACTGATTTCAGTAAGCAGTGAATGCTACATTTCTCTTAAATTGGCTTGAATAAAGAAACAACAGCCTCTGCTGGACATCAGTGGAACAGTACAGTTAGAATGCTGCTTTCGAACCATAAGCAGACTAAAACAAATCATAGCACTTGGCTCAGAACCATAATTCAGACAATATTTTTCCTCTTCACTTCAGCCAGTGATGATGTTGACTTCCCTTGGGTTGAGGGTGCACGGGACGTCTTTTCCCTGATTGTGCTGTTGAGGTATAGTACAGCAATTATTTAACGGTTTTGATGACAAAATAGCTTTAAAATGTTAAGGCTCCGAGCATGAAAAGTAAATGAAAAGCAACATCGTCTGACCAATATGACTTACCACAAAAAAAAAGTTATAAGCTGAGTGTTACATAATTCAAAAATATAGTTTTCTTTTACAGCAAAATCATTGTGTATCAAGACACATTTCTCTGTCCCTTATATGCAGTGGCACATATACTCCTCAGTCAACGCCTTTCAAATCCCTACAACCAACAACAAAAGATGCACATCTTGATTGTACAAAATTCAACTGGCCAAGTACAGTGACTGATGCTGGGGAGGAGTCTACAGTGCTCCCAAATTAGTCTTTTCCTCACCTTACCAACCACCATGTCAACATATACTTACAAACACGCATCATGGGTTTTCAACAGTCACTGACTCACTTTGACGCTCACAGCCAGTAGCAGGTATGGTTAAAAAAAATTAAATAAAAAAAAAGTGCAGAGAACTGTTGGCCAAAGTCAGTTAAGTAAGGAAGCAGGGAGGTATGTAGAAACCAAACCAAATGACCAAAGAGAGACAAAGATGATCATGGTGCCATTATTTGATAGGCGCTAATTGATTTCATCTCCAACGGAGCTGGAACCAGAACCAGTAGGGCAGAACCTTGAGTTTGAAGCTGGCCCAAGTCCCCAGAATTAAATAGACAACTGTTTATTTTTCTTTTTTTAAAATTTCTTCTTGTGTCCTGTTTTTAAATTTCATTTTCAAATGGTCAGTCCTAAAACAGTTGATCAAGCTATTGGGATGAGGTGCAGTCTTCTATTGTTTACTTCGATTTTGGCGTTCCTGGAAGAAGGAAAAAAAAAAGATGGAAGGTGTTCAAAGGTGATGGCTGCCATACACGGTTCATTAGATCATGGCCCTTGTACTGCATGACCAATACAAGATATCCGTATTTCACCAACGAAGGTCCACACTCCCCCTACAACCCCCAATTTAAACGGTTTACCTGATCCAGGCGTGATCGATTCTGGGAGGAAGTGGGTTCATAGTTCTGTCAACAGAAATTAAGAAAGTGTGAATAGCATTACTGACACAATGTGTCCCAGAAAAGAGGAAAAAAAACATTTCATTGTATGTAAGTAAATCAACCTAATGGGGCAGCAATTATAACGGAAATTTTTTTTTTTAAAAGATACATGTAAAAATAAATAAATAAATAAATAAAACAAACACTTAAAAACATACAAAACACTCCACATTTGCATAGGGTCCTTTTTGAACCTTTCACTTTATACACATGCGAACATGTACGCATACAAATACTACATGAACAGCATTATTCAAAAAACATCAGCATACTATTTGTGCATCAGGAAGATGAAATGGGGGCAGGTCAGGGCCACAACACCACTGGTGGGCAGGTTTCGTGCCAATTGTTAGAGATTTCACATAAACTATTCTGGGATGCAAATTAGTCTCTTTCAGTCATTGCTCTGACTGAACTACAACTCATAACATACACTCAGCATTTACAGATCTAGAAGATCCAAATGATTACCTGGTGGAATGTATTTCGAATAATGTTTTATAAAAAAAAACATGCTAAAAAATAAAGTACTTAAAAAGTCGGCATTCTGAGACACTGCTCTAGATTGTTGAGTCTGTTGCTATCCCTTTGTCTACGTTAGTATTGCATTGGGATGCACCAAGAAAACAAACAAAATTCACTACCAGCCATTTGTTTAGTTGACAGAAATTTCAATACCACCTTTTAGCTAGAATGCCATATACTACTGAAATCACTGGAGGGACAGAGACTCTTCTGTCATTAGTTAGTATCATATAGTTTAATGTAGTTTTGCATTTTTTTCCGCATACATCCTTTTTGTCAAATTCTAAATGTAAACAAATGAGTAACTGAAATTATCAAGGATATGAAGAATAATTTGCTTTTAGTAGCAGTTAAGTTTGCTTTGTATGGAGTTCACATTTAATGTGAATTCAAACCAATAGAAAATAGGGTCACTGACTACAATATATTTTCAGCAAATAATAAAAACAAACCTGCCAACTATGATGAATAATAATGCCTAGTTCTGGCAGGGGTTAACAACTCGTTTATTGTTGATACAGTCATTTTACAAATTACTTGCATAAAGGTAAGAACCTATCTACACTTTATGACCAAAATATGTGGACACCCCTCCTAATTATTGTTATAGTTCAGGTGTCTCAGCCATACCCACTGCTGAAAGATGCATAAAATCAAGCATATAGCCGTCTAATCTTCATAGAGAAACACTGGAAATAGAATAGGATACCAGGAGAACACTACCTAGGGCAATGCATGTGCCAAAAGTAAAGTTTGGTGGAGGAGGGATAAAAGGTCTGGGGCTATTGTTCAGAGTTTGTGCTCAGACCCTTAGTTCCAGTGAAGGGTAATGTTAAGGCTACTGTTTACAAAGACATTTTTGACAACTGTATGCTTCCAACTTTGTAGCAACAGTTTGGGGAAGGCCATCCTGTTCCAGCATAACTGTGCCCCAAGGTCCATAAAGACATGGCTTGACGATTTCGGTGTGGAGGAAAGCCTGTGGCCTGCACAGAGCCCTGACCTCAACGGCAGTCAGCACCTTCAGGACGAACTGGAACGTAGTGATCTAGGTCTTCTTATCCAACATCAGTACCTCACCTCACAAATGACCTTTTGACTGAATGGGCACAAATGTGCACAAACACGCTCCAAAATCATGTAGAAAGCTTTCCAAGAAGAGTGGAGGCTGTTCTAGTTGTAAAACGAGGCCAACCATATTAATGTCCATTGTTTCAGAATGGGACAGCCTCATATATACACACTCACCGTCCACTTTAATAAGAACACCTGTAGATTCATGTAGTTATCGAATCAGCCAATCATGTGGCAGTAGCACAATGCATAAACTCCTGCAGATACTAGTCAAAAGCTTCAGTTAATGTCCACATCAAACATCAAAATGGGGAAAAGGTGTGATCTCTGTGACCCTGGCATGACTGTTTGTGCCAGATGGGCTGCTTTGAGTACTTCAGAAACTGCTGATCTCCCACGACTTCCACACACACCAGTCTCTAAAGTTTACACAACATGGCAACCCCCCCCCCCCAAAAAAAACATCCTGTGTACAAAGAGTCTACAGGCTGAAACATCTTCTTGATGAAAGAGATTAGAGAAGAATGACCAGACTGTTTTGAGCTGACAGGAAGTCTATAGTAACTCAAATAAGCACCATTTATAATCATGGGCAGAAAAGTATCTCAGAATGCAAAACGCATCAAACCTTGAGGTGGATGATCTACAACAGCAGAAGACCACATCAGGTTCCACTACTGTCAGCCAAGAATAAGAATACAAGGCTATCATGGGCACAGACTAACCCAATCTGAACAGCTGGAGACTGGAAAAAGAGAAGCTTTTTTGTTGTTTTTTCTTCAACAGTCCAGTTTGGGTGAGTCTCTGTGCATGATCGCCTCAGATTTCTGTTCTTGGCTGGCAGGAGTGGAAAATAGTGCGGTCTTCTGCTGTTGTAGCTCAGCCACCTCAAGGTTTGATGTTTTGTGCATGTTGGAATGCTTTTCTGCTCACCATGGTTGTAAAGAGTGATTATGAGAGTTACTATTTCCTTCCTGGCAGCTTGAAGCAATCTGGGCATTTTCCTCTGACCTCTCTTCTCAACAAAACGTTTCCACCCACAGAATTGTCACAAGGGTATGAAATTAGCACCTGCCAAATGCGGGTGAATTGTCGGCAGGGGCATGTAAAATTGTCTGGTCATCCGCCACGTTGGTGGGTGCATTTCACGCACAAGTGGGGCTCAGAAAAATTTGTGTCTAAATTTTAAATTTTGAGTCCTCCCTCAGTGTTTGTGACCTGGCTGTACAAACACTTTCTGAACAAACATTAAAAGTCACTTTGAAAGTGGAAGAGAAGAAAAAGCAAAAACTCAGAAGTGTGAAAATGGCGAACTGTCTGTTGCGTTCATAACGGCTTGTGGAAACAGTCATTAGCATGTAAAAGAACGGATTGATGTGTAGTGTATGACTGAATATTTGTATGAGTCTTTAACACTTATTTAAATTTAATGAATGCATGTGCAGATGAGTGTAACACTTCCCAGGTTCGGTGGGAATGAGAAAGCCGGAGGCAGGCTTGGAAAAACTCAAAAGGTTCTTTATTCTTTATCTTTTACTTTCTACCGGTTTTACACACACACGCACACACACACACACACACACACACACACACACACACAGCACAGTGCTGGTTGTCAGTCTGTCTGTCTGTCTGTTACGGGAGGCAACTGAAAGCACAAAGAGACACAAACAAAATCAACTTTCACTAATTACATGCAGCTGAGCATCACACATTACCTGGCGGTTGGACCTGCCTCGCCTCCTCTCCTTCCACAGCCGACACTTCACCATGCTTGCCACAATGACTTTTAATGATTACTTTAAAATTTAAAAAAAAAAAAAAAAAAAAAAAAAAATAACCTTTTGTTTATACCAATTATACAATTTAAAACAACATCGTTAGTTTCTGTTTTTGTGAGGTGGCTGGTAGAAATTCTGTAAAAGTTTAAAATAATTACCAGCCACTGTGGCAGGTGGAGGAAAAAAAAGTTTCAGATGAAAAAAAATTCAGACCCTGACTGTCACTTTCTCAGTTATTTTGTGCACCATTGTGAGTGTAGGTGTGCTGGACAGGTGTCTGCATTGGTTTGCCTACACAGTGTATTCAGGTTTACGGTAACCGCTAGGGAAAATGAGCTACTGTATGCCCGATGGTAACTGTAAAACTCTAAACACACACACACACACACACACACACACGGCCATGCTGTTTGAACATGGTTACACTGACCATGAGAGCAAGCAGTTTTCAATTACTTTCTAATTATCACTACCAATTACCGTGATCATTAAAATTATTTGTAGCATGTTAGATTTTATACTTCATTATATGCCCATTTCATTCTTTTTTCGCTTTCCGAATAGAAAATGCTGTTTTTGACCATCACCAAACTGTTATGGTTTGGTCCTTGGGGGGGACAAAAAAAAAAAACCACCACCACTGATGCGAACTATATTTAATGCTAGCCGCCAAGTCGAATATACACTGGTAAATTTACCCTTTCAGAAAGTCAGGGTGTTACATCAACAGATCTTTCAAGCAGGAAAACAGAGAGGAGAGATTACTAAATGTGAGATGAGGGGAATGGTGTTTGTTAATGTCGGAGAGTTCAAGACACCTGAGCAACCATCAGTCATTCAATTCACATGCTGATTTGCTTATCTGTCATTTAAGTAAGGCAAAAAAGAGAAGTAATTTTTTGGATATTTAAGTGATAACTTGTAGCAACATACTTCAATGTTAAAATGCAAAGTTTCTACACAAAATACTTTGGCAGGTTTGCAGAAAATTATCAAATGATAGTGGTCATGTTGGCTTCAAGACTGCCCTCATGAGAATACAACAGTATGTGTTTGTAAACCCCCCCACCTATACAATTAAATGTAGATTGATATTTAACTGTTCTGCTCATAAGAAGGCAATTAAATGCAAATTTAGACAACAATAAATAAAACCATGTATTTTGATACATTTTACCCTTGCATGATGCACATACAAAAACAAAAAATAAGAAAAACAATAACAATGCATTACCTTTCTCACCACCTCTTCCTCCTCCTGTCGTTTCTCATAGTGTGAAAAATCATCGAAGATGGATGTGGTGTGCTTGTAGGTGGCGATGATCTTCAGCACCTGCTTGGCCTTCTCCAATGGTACCTCCTGGGTGTCACGTGAGTTGGTCACAGGTTTGTTGTCATTGTTCTCCAGGCGGATATGGCGCAGCTGGCTGTTGGGCACATCCTTGACAAAGAGCCAGTCAACGTCAAATTTGCCCTTCCACTTGTCCTGAGCCCAGACACCAGCACTAGTACCGTAGTCCACGGGTGAGCGCATCTCGGCCACGCCACAGAAGTGCCCACTGCCATTTACGCTAAACAGCAGGTAGACAGGGCCCCGGCCATTGAGGGCACGGAATGCTGCGTCCAGCCGCTTATTGCCGTGCTCTGTGCTGCACCAGATGGAGTACTTGATTGAACGGTGGATGTCATCTTCTGAGTAGCTCTTGATGATGAAAACACGTCCATGCTTCAGGTTCCAGTCAAAGTCCTTCGGGTTGTAGCTATGCGATGCACGCAGCTTCTCCAGCAATGGGTGTGGGTCTCCTGAGCCCATGCTGGAGCTAGAGCTAGGGCCCATCACTCCTCCTCCTCCACCGTTGCCCAATCCGCCACCACTGGAAGGGCCAGTGCTATCCATGCTGCCCCCTCCACCATAACCTGGGTTCCGGTTACGTGGTGCTATCCATCGTGTCTGAGGGGGCGGAACCGGTGTATGATTCTGGTAAGGCTGAGGAGGAGCAGGAGGAGGTGGAGCCTGCAGAGCCATATGCTGTGCCAGTGACTGGGCTGAGGGCATGGGAGGCTGAGGGTGAGGGGGCAAGTGACCATGTGAGAGCGAAGGCGGCTGCTGTTGCTGCTGTGGAGGCAAAGGTGATGCCACTTTGCTCCCCTTGTTGTCCCAGGTGCCAATGTCCATGTTGTGTTTGATGGGTGGTGGTGGAGGCGCAACTCCTGCCACAGGCATCCCAGCTTTGCTTTTGACCTTCAACTGCTGTGCTTTGGCTGGCTTACTTGCGATGGCTGCCCACGAGGTCGGTTTGGGGGCTGGCATGCCTACTGGGGTTCCACCATTGCCAGTGGCTACTGCACCACTGGCACCGATGACCGAACCCACAGTCTTGACAGCCGAGCCAGTGCCGGTGACAACGTCACCTCCGATCTTCAGCCCCAGCATGCCCTGCTCCAAACTGTTCATACCTGGTGCCTTGTTCAAGGTGTCACTGTGGAAGCCTGTCTGCCCATCGGGCACAAGCGTGCCACCAAGAGAACTTGGGGGGTAGCTGTAGCTGCCCCCATAGGCTGAGCTTTGAGTCTGCTGGCCCTGAGAGCCACTGGTGCCCCAAGCTGAGAAGGCAGGATTCTCTGGGAAAAAGTTAAAACGATGGGGGTAGATACTGCTACCCAATCCCCCTGGCTGTCCAAACACAGTGTCGTGCATGAAATGGTGGTCTCCGTTGCTAAGTGGAGCATAGGGGGCAAGATAAGGGATTGGAGGATCACCGCCAGTTGACCAGGGAGCCTCACTAAGGGGATAGGGGAACCCAATGGATGGCGCATAGTAGCTTGATAAGTAGGGGTCAGTCATGGATTGGTAGCTGTTATTCTGGAATGCAGAAAGGATGTAGTTTGAACTTTGTAATATTAATGATAATCAGCATTATCATTGCAACACCAGCAACAAAAGCAATTTAGGAATAAACAAGATGAGATATCAACTTCTCAACCAATAACTAAAGCTGCTTCTCGGCAGTCGTTGGTAAAGATGATAAATCAGTCAATGTTTATTGTTGACCATCATAAGAGTTCTAGAAACAGAAATTCATAATGTAAGCTTATGTGAAATGATTTAGCTGCCTCAGACATGCTGAAAAAACTAAAAGGTTTTGATCTAGGGCAAGTTAGGGAGCAAGGACAACTCAAGGAATTGTCATCAAGATCCGTGGGTAATATAGCATAATGACTGCCCTATATAAAGTAATTTCCCTCTCTTTACACTCTTTAACACATTTTTTGGTAAATACAGAAAGCAAGCATACACCCACACACAATTTTCCTCACCGGATTAGACTGGCTAGTGAGGTATGGTTCAAAGTCGTTGTCGTGGACCGTTTCCTTTTGGTGGAGTGAGCCATTTTGCACTGAAAAAATTAAGCCAAAAACAGACAGACAAAAATCGTGTCACTAGCAAATAGTTACTTACTATTTATTACTACTAGTTTCCATTTATTGAGCGCACAGCGTGTCCTAATCCCAACTCCGCATAAACAGCTTGAATGTCATGCAACATATTTTCAAGTTGTGGAATTATAGATAAAAGGCAATTCAAATCAACATTAACTTTTTTTGTCAGTGATATGCAGTACCACTTTGAATGCCCATTCAGCCCCTTTAAATCGCTTATTAAAAAAATTTTTGGTTTTTGTGACCAAGATAAATCATGTCAGAACTTCTTTTTTTCCCCACCCGCAATTACAAATTACAACGTATACAAATTAAATGGAAAAACAACCAGAAACATTTTTAGGGAAAAATAAGAAGGAAAAAAAAAAAAACCACCAACAAAAAAAAAACTACTTACAATAAAATGGTTACATAAGTGTGCACACCCCTAAACTAATACTGTGTTGAAGCACCTATTGATTTTATTTCACCACTCAGTCTTTTTGGGTATGATTCGATCAGCGTGGCACATTTTGACTTGGAAAAATGTTCCCACTTTTTATTTTTGCAACATCATTTTAGATCTGTCAGATTGGAAGTGCATCTCCTGTGTACAGCCTGCTTCTGGTCACCCCACAGATCTTTAGTTGGATTCAGGTCTGGACAGGTTTTTCTAAATCTTCTCTTGGTTAAGCCATTCATTTGTTAATTTCGATGTATGCTTTGGATCACCGTCATGCTGAATGGTGAAATTCCTTTTCATCTCCTGCTTCCAAACAGACACCTGAAGGTTTTGCACTACAATCGACTGGTATTTGTAGCTATTCATGATTCCCTTCACCTTGATAAAAGCCCCAATTCGGGCTGAAGAAAAGCAGACCTAAAGCATGATGCTGCCACTACCATGCAACACATTTCGGAACATAGTTTGGGGTGATTAAGTTGAGTTTGGATGGGGTTTTTTTGTTGTGAGAAATATCTTCCGTCTAGCTACCTTACCCCTTAGACCAGATGTGAAGAATACGAGAGATTGTTGTCACATGCAGAGAGTAATCAGCATCAGATATTCCTGCATCTCATTTAATGTTGTTGTATGTCTCTTGGCAGCCTCCCTGGTAAGTTTTTGCCTTATCCTATTGTAAATTTTGGAGGGACGTCCTGTTCTTGATGTCGTCACTGTGGTGGTCAATTTTCTCTGTGTGTTGTTGATGGCTTTTACAGGTATGGTACATCTAATGTTTTGGAAATGATTTTATACCCCTCTCAACAAGTGAGATCCCATACATGCTTTACAAGCTATTTGTGTACAATGGCTTCAATATTCGGATGGAAGCAAGAAGACGTGGGAAAAAATAAAAATAAAAAAATCCTACAGAAACAGCTGATCTTTATTTGAGGTTAATCAGAATAATTTCATTGATGACAGCTGTATGATAATTACTTTTGAACATGAGACTGAATGTGATTGGTTCATTCTGGACATTTCCTATTACAAAAGGGCGTGCACACTTGTGCAACAAGGTTATTTCGTTTTTTTTCCCCTAAAATGTTTGTTTGCGTTTCACACATTGCATTGTAATTTCACATTGAGGGTGGAAAACTGACATTATTTAGTTTGATTAAATGTTTGTTTTTTTCACATCACAAAAACCAGCCATTTTATCAGGGGTGTGTAGACGTTTTGAATCCATTGTAACAGAGACCTGTGTTCAAATGGGTGCATGATCTAAAAGCTTACTAATAATTAAGCAGTTGTGCATTTATAAAGGTTTTAAAACTGGACTATGCTTGCTACCCTGTCCAGGGTGTACCCCGCCTTGTGCCCGATGCTCCCTGGGATAAGCTCCAGGTTCCCTGTGACCCTGAAAAGGAGTAAGTGGTAGAAGATGGATGGATAGACGGATTATGCTTGCTCTTATATTTGTGCATGCAAGATGGATGGCCGTGGATCCTGCATTTTCCGGTGCATCAATTGTGATCACCCAAAAACATTAGTATGACGTGTACATGGTTGAGTACCAGTAAATAGTAGGTGCAGTAGGGCAAGAGAGAGGACAAAAAAGTATGTATGTACTATTCTAAACAGCATTACCTCTCCTACAGCTTTCAAATCTACCAAAAACCTATATTTTAGTGTTTGTAAAACAGTAAATACCTTTAAATTCAAGATCTCAGTTTTCAATTTAAGACAAAGCTCATGACAATCACAGTGATGGCAAATTGTTGTTATTATTTTTTTTTACAAAGAAATTAACAGCTCACCCTTATATTTAATATCTCCATGCTACTGTACAAGTCAAATGTGTGTCCTAGAATACCTGGCATTAAAACACTAAACAGTTTACCGATCAATATAGAAACCTGCTGCACAGGTATATTTCAGCTCTGGCGTGCAATAGATATCACTTTTAATCCTTCTACTGTTGATTGCAAATTGCAATTACAATTAACAATACAAGAGGAAATAAAATACAGCAGGAACCTCATTGATAAATGATGTTATTAATCAAGAAAAGTTAGTCTAAGAAATTTAATAACGCTAATCCAAGGTCCTGCTGTAAGTCATTTTAGGTACTTGAGTATCTCAAAAAAAGTAGTAGAAGCAAGTCCTCTAGTAGCAAGTCTTGATTAAGGGTTCAACAAACATTGAAGCAGGAATAAAGAAAGTATGTGCCTATAAAAAGTTACTTTATATGGATGGCTACAAGTCCTGGAAAATACAGATGTCAGGCCCTTCTCCGATTACCTGACTATAGCTTATGACTGTGATTGGACAGAAATTGCATCTCAGCGTGGCACAAGTGTTGATGAAAGTGAAATTCAATGCAATTGGGAATTCTATTCACTTTTAACATGAAGTCAGCCTTTAAATACTAAATAAATACAAGCCTGTGCTGATTGATATCTGAAAGAAAACAAAAAATGTTTTAAAAAATCAGCACAACGGCAATGCAATGAAGGATGCATGTTTGTGTTGCACGTCTTCATGCCAAAAATGAAAAGCCACACCATTTGTGTACAGGGTTTCCGCATAATGTTGATTTGGATTAGACATTTTACCCTGGTTATTTCTACAGGTAGGTAAAAGAGTTTAATCCTTATATATTTTAACGTGCAGTACAAAAAATTAATAGATAACTAACAAATAATTCTGATTGCACTATAATCACAGAGGTACACCAGTAATAATCACATTACCACACCTCCCCATGTAAAACTAGTCCAGTCCAAACAGAGCTTTAGTCTGTTAAGAAAAAATGTAATTAAACCGAACCTGTAAAAATAAACAAACAAAAACAAATGGAATAAATAAACCATATTACAACATGACCCCTAGAAGTCTAGTAGTGTGAACATCAGCAAGAACTAAGTCTGTCAAACTTCCAAACATGCAGCATTAAAGCATGAACTAATTCTACATTTGATTAAAACACATAACTCATACTCATCAACTTGGGACGGTCTCCTCAACCACCGAGCAAGTGATCAGCATTAAACAAAGTAGCAGTTTAAAGGGGTCATATAATGCTTTTAAAAATTCATTATTTTGTTTAATGGGTGTAATAGAATAGGTTAACATGCTTTAATGTTCAAAAAACATTATTTTTCACATACTGTACATTATTGCAATACTTCTAGTCCCAATTTTATTCGCAGTCAATCATTAAAAAAATGGGTCAAAGGCAACTTTCTACTTTTATTAACATGTGGTATAACTTCCAGCCACCAAATACAGAATCATCTCTGCATTACCAATCTGTACTTTTGAAAGCCCTGACCTACACCCGATTAAATAGCTTCACACGTTTGCACAAAGCTGGCTCAATTAAAAGGTTAAAATGCCATGGAAGTAACTATTCACCTGGGTATGAATCATTTGATGCAATAAGCAGTGCATAGTTGTTGCGATAAGTCTGTCCCACGGTTCATCTCAGTGACTCGGACTACTAGACTTGATGAATAAGTGAATTGCCAGCTGGTGAATGGGTATGAGTAACATGCACTAAACATGAGCTCTGACGTAAAAATAATGTGTATATTTAGGTTTACTCATTTAAATTGCAAAACCTGCAATATGGATGATGATCTCACTGAAAATAACTTTCCTCATAACCTGATATACTATCAAGACTGATCAGAATGGTGCACTTAGATTTATACACAGGGACTGTAAGAGCATCTTTTAGTATGTACACGATCAGATTTTCTCTATTTAAGACATTCTCAGCAAAGGAAATGTCCAGCAAATGAAAGTGAGCACCAGAAAGCCACAACTGACCGCAGATGCTAGCCACTGTATCTGGTACTTCTACCTTGTTAGTCCACACTGTAGGTGTACATTTAAGCCACTTTTCCACTGCACGGTACGGCTCAACTCGCTTTACTTTCCTGAGCTTGCTTTTCCACCATGGTTTAGTGCCGCCTTAACGTGGGTGCCATCTTCCACTCGCCTTCATGCAGGAATAATGTTGTAATATCAAAGTACAGATACACGGCCAGGCCGTATTCCAAATGCCTTTCCAGTTCACTGAACATGGACCTATTAAGGATGTAAAATAGCGGCATTCTAGAACCTATGTAGTGCTTGATACGACTAAATAAGATTCAGCTGCGACAGGAGCGACATCTATAAATGCCTGTTTGGAAATCGGTAACAAGCGAGACAGAAACCTTTGTTGTAATTTTATCTGTAATAAGATAAAGGATACATTATTTCCCATCAATAGAACATTACCATACGCATACGCAAGTATGAATTAAATGACACATTTACTCAGGCACAATACAGAACCATTCGTTAAGGTGAATCCCTACTCGCTCAGCAGGTGGCTCGCATTTAGTGTCGGCTCGGCTCGCTTGGAGCCTTGACCGAGTGGTACTTAAAAAAAAAATAAAAAAAGCACCGTGTACTATCTACAGTGGAAACCCTGCAAAAAGCGAGCAGACTCGAGTCGTACCATGTGGTGGAAAAGTACCATTAGAGACCTGGTATGAAAGAATACATTATAACCTGGATTAAATCATCCTCATCGAGACTTATCATGGGATAGCGTTAAAGGTTTAGGGTGGCACATCTGTATTGTAGTACAGTAAATTTGTTTGGATTTTTACCACCACCACACAGGGTTGAGAAATTTAACACACGCCGACTTTCCACCACGGTGTCCGTGTTCCTGCTGCTATATCCAGTAACCGTACACCTAAAAAGTGCACTTATGTACTAGGTTTACCTGACAAAATGCCCAATGCTGTGTAAATACCAGTAAGGTGGCGAAGTAGATTTGTGCATGCTTGCTTCAATCATCCTAACCCGCGTTATAATGGGTTACGACTACACTCATGAGGCATTCATATTGAAGAGAATGCACACCTCGACTTGTTGGTGTCGTAGGATACAGGGTCTCAAAGTTACACCATTACAGTCTAAGCAGCAATGGTGCCCAGCCACATTTGCTTCAAATACCGCCTGCTTCTGCCACAAAGGCATTGCACAGAGATTTCGCCACTTTGATCATGAAGGAAACGCAAGGAATATTAAAGCGTCGGGTTTCACAAACGGCGACGGCGCTGTTCGGCCTCGTTTACTGACCGCTCACTATTTGGCAGCTAATATGATCGCTGGTCGTGTTAACTTACCTTTAGCATCTTGTCCTTTTGATGTCTTGGGAGTCCGTCGGCGCAGACAAAAATGGGAGAGATGCAGGGAAACAAAACAGACATTAAGTTCAATCAAAATCAACTAAACCAAATCCTTAGGCGCTAATGGCGTGCAGTGCTTGCTAACTAACTAACTAACTAACTAACCTAACTAACTAACCAGCAATTTCACATGAGTCCAATCCAGAACACTAACTAGCTGGTGTACTTAACTAAAGAGCAGTGCTGCTCAGCTAGTTCACTGTTAATTAACTTCAGTTCTGTGGGATTAGCTTATGAGCCTTGTACTGGCAGCTTCTTAAGAAATGGATGGGAACGATGCTACGCTGCAGCAAACTTGGTATTTCCCCCCATCTCGCTAAACCGGGGTCAGGTTCATAAGACCGAGAAGCAAGCAAGCTATGTGGCTAATTAGCGAGCTGCACATCCGCAATAGCCATCAGCTAACGCGATGGCTGGACAGAAGCACATTCCCGGTTTCTGCTCCGAGGTCCAAGCCAAGGCCTTAGCTTACCTGCGCTCAGAGCTAGCAACTATGGACATAACCAGATATTCCTCTAGCAAATGCACCTAATGGTAAGGCCTACCTGAGGATCAATACTGGTGGTAGACATAATTCATCAACCGAGCCTCTATAATCAGTAAGAGTCTTGCAAACTCGGGGGGTTTTCAACGTTATTCCGAGTCAGTGTTTGCTCTTGGGCTGCTGGCGCTGTTAGCTGCTGCTGCTGCAACGTTATTTTTCACGGCACAAATCCTCAGCAAGTTCCACTGCCAGATTCTCACGAACACCTGAATGTACAATATTCCGGTCCGGATGGTGTCTGAGCTTATTAAAAAAAAGTCCACGGTTTAGATTTTAATCCAATTCCGTTTCGCGGCGTGTTCTTTTAAGATTTTTTTTCTTCTTCTTCTTCACCCCTACACTTTCCAGCCTTGAGTTATTGTGCAGTCCTGTTCACTTCCCCCAGCTCCATCCGGGACCTGCTCAAAGCGGAGTGACGTAACACACATACAGGGAGCTTTACTTCGTTTAAAAATCTCTTGCTTTGTATGTTTTTCTTTTTAAACATAATCCAAATATTTGATCATTTATATATATATATACATATAAAAAAAGATAAAGATGTAATTTTTTATTTGCGTCCTGAAATACTCAGAAAAGTGAGAAAATCTATTTCCTATAACAGTAGGAAGTGACACAGGTTCCAGTAAGTTGATGACATAAATATCAGTAATGCATTTCGATCACTCAAAAGAAACTGCACTTTAGGTTTTCTTTCACCACATATTCTGTGGTGACGACCAGCAAACTGAGGACAATGGGATACAATATAAGGACTCTAACAGAGAGAAACAGTCCCCAAAGTAAAATTTTTTTTTTTTAAATAATTACTCAGTGTTTATATGGACACAGCTGGGAACGATTGGTCACTTAAAAGAAGAGTGTTTTTTGTGTGTGTTTGTTTCAACAGTGAGGATTTTGTTGACCATATATACACCCACACAGGCGAGAGAAATATTTATTTTTGAAGACATGAGAGATGATTATAGCCCAGATTGCTTTGATTTCATGTGAGATACCAAGCCCTGACGGAGTGTTTACTGTATGCTACAAAGGCAGGGCTCTGGAAACCTGTAGAATTTTGTACCACTTTACCTATTTACAGTCACATCCATCTTTCTTGATGAATTTCTGTTGTTTAATTTCTCTAGTCAAAGTGTTTAGATAAGATAAAGAGAACTGGGGGAAAAAGAAAACTCTAGAGTGAAATCAGCAATGAGACAGCAGAGCCTGAACCCAACTTTGTAATGCTTGAAAAATAATGAATTACTGTTGAAATTATATATATATATATATATATATATATATATATATATATATATATATATATATATATATATATATAATATTGGTTCTAAATTAAACTATCTGAAATTCAAAACTAGATTAGATTGGGATTAGGTTTTCAGTGTAAATCTTAAGATATTTGAGTATATTGGTTTTTAAGTAAACTATCTAAAATTCAGGTCTTGAAAAAAATAGTTCAGGGTGACAAATATTCAGAGAAGACGTCTAGGATACTTAGGGTGTCTCAATCACCTCCCAAGTTCAGCACTGATCAGGGAGTCTGCTATTTTAAGGGCTGTCTTAATTGCAAAATCCTTCCAGTGCATTGGAAGGTTCGCTTCCTAAAAATCTCACAATGCCCCACAAAAACCAGGGAGCATCGATGCTCACTATGTTCCCTTACTGGAAATGATGTCATGTTTTCTGAAGCCTTTCAGCTAAAAAAAATAAATAAATAAATCAGGGACGAGGCCAACTTCCGGCTATAAATGTACCTTAAGTAGCCTGTTATTTTTGTTGTAGCTCTCAAATGATTACTTACATTAGCGATTTTTAACTTTATTTAATGTTCTATATACAGTTTAAGTCTAACGATTTTGTTTCATGTTTATGAAAAAAATCATGTTTAATGATTTTTTTTTTAAACCATAGCTTTGCTATGATCTTGCTCGACATACTATGATAGAAATACATGTGATTAAACTAACAAATTTATATGACATATAAAACTTAAATATTTTTTATGTTTAAAATTTTTGGTGACGTTTTATGATGCAAAAAAAACCCCTGTATATACACACATACAGATTTCTGCACGTATGCTAAAGCAAATGAATTTATAAAGTAATTGCTCATAGACAGAATTATTTCAGTTTTTGTTTACTATATCAGGTTTTCTATGGGTCAAAACATTTAAGGTATTCTTCCACAATCTTCTTTTTTCCAATATTTTGCCAGAGTTTTTGTCTGATAATACTGGTGTAACTCAGTCAGGTTTATGGACCTTCTTGGTTTTTTTAGTTCATTCTAAACCTTTTTTTTTTTTTTTTTTTTTTTTTTTGAATGACATTCAGATCAGGGATTTGTGGTGGCCACTCCTACACTTTCACTTTGTTGACTTGGTTATCTTTGAAATTTTAGAGGATTGCTTTGTATCATTGTCCTGCTGGAAGGCCCAGTTGTGGGCAATTTTATTTCCCTTCTGGCTGATGTCTTACTTCAGTATTTATAGATAATTTTCCTTCCTCACAATGCCGTCTATTTTCTGAAGTGAACCAGTCCGTTTTCCAGCAAAACACCTGCAGAACACAAAGCTGCCACCCCCATGCTTCACAGTTGGGGTGGTGTACTTTGAATTAAAAGTCTCATATTTTTTTTCTCCATACATAACACTTCTAACCAGAGAACACTGCTCCAAAAGGCTAGGTCTTCTTCCTGGTGATTACCTGCAAATTGTAGTCTGGCTTTTTTAAATGATGATTTTGAAGCAGAGGTTCCTTCTTTGCACGATTCCTTTCAGGTCATGGCAATTACTCTCTTAATGTGGATATTTATATTTTGTTATATTGTTATTTATACTACTTTTATTTATAGTGCATTCCTTTGGGTTCAATTGACCCCTTGCTTCCTAAATGATGCAGTGTCTGAGAAGTCCCAAGTTTTTGATATTTGCATACATTTGTTTGTGCAGATGCTTGTGGTACCTTCAGTTGTTTGGAAATTGCTCCTAAGGAGGAATCAGACTTGGAGTTTTCCCCTCACCATCCAAAACATGCATATAGGTGGACTGGGTACACTAAATTGCTCCTGGATGTGTGTGTGTGTGTGTGTGTGTGTGTAGCATATGTCACTATCTACAGTGGTTATTGAATGTTTGTGAACCCTTTAGGATTTTCTATATATCTGCATAAATATTATTTAAAACACCTTCAGAATTTCACACAAGTACTAAAAGTAGACAAAGAGAACCCAATTAAGCAAATGACACAAAAATATATTGACTTGGTAATTTATTTGTTAGGAAAATGATCCATATCTGTGAATGGCAAAAGTATGTGAACCTCTAGGGATAGCTAATTTGAAGGTGAAATTAGAGTCACGTGTTTTGAATCAATGGGATGACAATCAGGTGTGATTGAGCACCCTGTTTTGTTTAAAGAACAGGGCTTGATCAAAGTCTGATCTTCAAAACATATGTCTCTGGAAGTATCATGGCATGAACTAAGGAGATTTCTGAGGACCTCAAAACAAATTGTTGATGCTCATCAGGCTGGAAACGGTTACACAACCATCTCTAAAAAGTTTGGACTCCTCCAATCCACAGTCAGACAGATTGTGTACAAATGAAGGAAATTTAAGACCATTGTTACCCTCCCCAGGAGTGGTTGACCAACAAAGATCAACAAAGAGTCAGACGTGTAATAGTCCATGAGGTCACAAAGGAACCCAGGGTAACTTCTAAGCAACTAAACTCCTCTCTCACATTGGCTAATGGTAAAGTCAATTAGTCCACCTTCAGGAGAACACTGAACAATAATAATGTGCATGGCAGGGTTGCAAGTAAATAGTCACTGCTCGCCAAAAAGAAAATTGCTGTCCATCTGCAGTTTGCTAAAGATCGTGTGGGCAAGCCAGAAGGCTATTGGAAAAATGTTTTGTGGACAGATGAGACCAAAATAATAAAGAATAAAGTTGCGGAATGTCCAAGTCAAAGTCCTGACCTTAATTCAATAGAAATGTTGAGGAAGGACCTGAAGCAAGCCATTCACATTTGGAAGCCTACCATTATCCCTCCAAGCTGATGTGCAGTTTAGTTTAGTTGAAGTTTTAGATTTAGTTTAGTTGAAGTTATTGCTGCACAAGGGGGTCACACCAGATACTGAAAGTAAAGGTTCACATACTTTTGCCAAACATAGGTATGTAATATTGGATCATTATCATAAATAAATAAATGACCAAATATAACATCTTTGTCTCATTTTTAAATTGGGTTCTCTTTATCTACTTTTAGGACTGGGCAAAAGAGTATATCTAACAAACTAATGATAGCTAATCTACTATTCCAGCTTTTAAGATGTGTGGAGAAGCTTTATAATTATGTTCCAATGATTGGACTCCTTGGTTGGTCTTGATCCGAGAAGTTGCTTCATTTTGAGTCCTATGAATAAGATTTTTGCACATGTAGAACAAAGTATAAAATTATATTGTCTTAGTCTGCTTTCCTATGGTTAAATGAGTGTCTGAAGTTCATTACTTAATATCTGACGCCAATATTCAATTAAAGATCCAACTCCAATATTTAATTCACTTAACAACCTTTTAGTTAAGGTATTAAAAGGATAAAATCTCAGTGTTCAAATTAGATTTAATCTAAAGAGCTTCATACTAAGCTTTCACTACAATGGGATGTTCCTACGCCAGAGGCTTTTATATAGCCTATTTATTAAAAGGTTATTGGGTTAGCTCAGATGTTTCTATCAATGTGAAAGCCTAGGCCTTTCACATTTAATTCTCAGAGGTTTTTATTTAAACTTACAAATATTAGCCTTTTATATTAGCTTGTTAGAGGGCATTTTCAAATGTGTCTAACGTACTAAAACTTCAGCTAGAAAACTATTTCTAGTAACCATACAAATCATACAAATCATGCACTATTGATTCACCATACATTTCTCCAAAAAAAGTACTGAGTATTTTAGAGGTAGCATAGAGGTAATTTCAAAGTTTATCACAGACTGCATAATGCAAGAATTACATGCAAAAAAGTAGAAACTTACAACAGGATTAATGGATCTGTATGGCTAGCAATTCCACTTGCAGATGGAATTGCATAGAGAAAGATCAGATACCACCAGATTTGAAAGGTTTCTTGCCTCAAGCTCTTCCTCTCCTCCAAGATCTTCCTTCTCAATCTAAATCTCACACCGTACTTATACCCCCTGCACCTATTGGAAGTGTATAATTACCAGAGTATAAAATTGGAGAGACACAATGTACTTTATGGCAGGGTGGACCCCCACTCAGGTAGGCTCACCCCATGGTGGTACATTCAAATGAGTTTGTGAAACAATGGCAATGGTGTTGACCAGGTCGCTCTAGTAAGTATATGTATGGGTGTAGGTGTACTTGTGTGAGAAGCACACGTTGCAAAATAAAAAACGGTATACTGTAAATGCTATTTTGATATTTTAGTTAAATATAGGTTAGATACCAGATTTAGTTCACATGGTATCTCTGACCCACATTCTTGATCATTTTAATCTGACCAGTCTAGCATCATCTTACTGACACATTCTGAAAACATCTGAATATCTAGCCATATTGTTGATTCGTATTGTTTGGGGATCACAGACAAAGTGTAATGACTCTGGGCAGATAGATTTCAGTGGGAATCATGTATCCTAAATTGAATCAGCCTGTCGAGAGATTGTGGAGAAAGAATTATGACTCATTGTGTCCAATGCTGATGGCACAGCTGCTAATAAAAAAGCAGGCTCCAGTTGTGCCAGCATGAGAGAGATAGAAAACGACGGAGACACAGAGAATTATCTTTTTGTGTCAATCAATGAACTCCAAAGTAAAAGTTCAAAAAGGCATTTTAAGAGTTCTTGGATTCAAAAGTTTGCATGGCTCAGGTAGGCTATGTCATCTCACACAGAAAATGTTTTATGACTTTTGTTCCATAGCAGGTAGAGCCCATGCAGTGTCTCGTGCATGTTAACTAGACGACAAGACCGAATAGAAGGAGCTAAAAATAAAATTCAGCCCCGCTTATATGATTGCATGTGGAGAGCTGCCTTTCACCAAATTTATCTCTCAGTTATTACTAATGAAGAAAAATTGAAAAATTGCCTAGATGTGTGCAAGACGTCTGACAACGACACAGCGTGTGCTTTGAGCAGAAGTTGAGATATTGCTTATCCTACCAATTTAGGCTGCTCATTGTGAACATGGCTTTTCAGCTCAAAAGAGAATAAAATCAAAAGTACAAAATTCAACCTTGGAAGACTTGATCAGGATCAGCAGATTATGCCCATCACTTGAACAGTTGAACCATGTGTCAAACTCTGGCTTTCTGCTAAAAAGAGGAGGGTGCCAAACTACACTCAATGGCCGATGCTGACATAATTGTGGTCAGTGACACTGGCTCAGTCAATGGCAAGAAAAATTCTTTGTGACTGTATGTAGTTCCGAATTTGGAAAAGACGTTCAGTTCCCATTTTAAGTGAACATGGATGAAATTGCTGACTCTGTAAAAAGGGGCCAGATGTACACACATGAAATGATAACTGAAAGTAAGTGTTTCTTAAAAAAAAAAAAAAAAAAAGGAAATGTAAATGTAAGTTCATTCACACTTAAATTATTTGTCTGGGCCCTGTCTTTGACATAACACAATATCTCTCTTCACCAAAATGGTTCTCTCTACCATCTTGGTGAATTAAAGTCATCTTCCAACAAAGTCATATAGTAATATTTGACAGTATTTGGAGTAAATACCCTAGAGTCTGAATGACAAAGAATCCTGGGGCTTATTAATAGAAACACAATTACATCCATCCATTTTCCTATACTGCTTATCCAGTTGGGTCACGGGGAACCTGGAGCTTGTCCCAGGGAGCATCGGGCACAAGGCGGGATACACCCTGGACGGGGTGCCAATACATTGTAGGTCACAATCAACCTACTATGCATATCTTTAGACTGCACTGTAAAACCGGATAAGTTCATTTAACTCAAAAAATGTTTGGAAACTAATTACCTCAAATTTATAAGTTGATAAATCAATTTCTTTAAGCCAAATACACTTAAATAGAATTAATTGAGTTAACTTTTTGTTATATTTAAGTGTATTTTTCTTAAAGAAATTGATTTATTAACTTAAAAATTTTGAGGTAATTTCCTAAAAAAAAAATCCTGAACTATCCGGTTTTACAGTGTGGTGGAGGAAGCCAGAGTACCCGAAGGAGAACATGCAAACGCCATACACACACAGGAATCGAACCCCCAACCCTGGAGGTGTGAGGCAAACATGTTTATCACTAAGCTACCATGAGCCCAACACAGTTGCATACAGCATTTAAATAGCAGTCTATTTCTAACCATCAGCAGATGTGTGTAACACCAGGTTAATGTATATACTAACAACTGGACTCACTTTACGACTACTCTAAAAGGTGCTCAGTGTTGACAATATCATTCACTTGACAATTCACCACTTGAACTGGTGATATTAAGGTTGTAGGAGCTGGAGAAAGTCCATGTTTTAAGGGCTCTTGCGTTGAGAAGTGTTGTCTGGGTTGGTAGCTCACAGTTCTCAGTTGGTGATTTAGACCAAAGGGTCAGACCCACAGACACAGGTGCTTTTGTTGTGGATGCCAAACCTTGCCATCCTTGTAGAACATTAATTAATTTAATTTCAGTTAATTTCAGGCACTCATGTTAATTTACAATTTATTAAAAGTTTGAATAAAATAGATAAACTCTAGACATAAGCAAGAGCAGCAGAATGCACAGGAATGAATACAAAACACACAACAAATAATAAACAAAAACAAACAAACAAGAAAAAAGAATGAGGAACGCAACTGTAGGAAGTAAGGGTGTAATGATTCGTCATGACACGAGACATCGCAATCCAAAAATGTGATGATTTGCGTTGTGGACATGTTGATTCACAGGTAACCTTAAGATAACATTCTTAGGTGGATCATGTGGCTTTACCTGGAATCATCTGCACCTATAAAGAGACTAGTTGCTCTGAATTACAAGAACAGACACATATTAAAGGTTATATGGTTACACAGTCACATTATAAAGAGTAAAATGGGCTTTTCAGTAGCTTTCAAAAGACACAAACCTCCAGCCTCTGTGCCGAAAGAGACCAAGGTAGACAGTCATTTTAGCCAAATTTGGAGCTCTATTTCCAAAAAAATTATAGTCCAGACATTGCTGCAGAACTAATTATGTTTCAGTCATTCATTTCCCCAGGTCAGAGACTATTTATTCAATCAAATTTGTGGGATATAGTGAACCTGTAGTACATTTTCTTTACAGTATTAAACCTGTGTTCATAGCCTTTTCAAATGTTTTGCATTGTTTTTGATTTTAAAAAAATGTAAAAATTATTTCAGTCATAGTTTTTCTTCATTCAAATCTTGTTCAGAATCTTTTGAGAATTGAATTTAATCGAATTGTGAAGCCGGTTTCATGAATCGAATTGAATTGTGACTGGCATGTGCGGCATAAATAACAGTTTGGGGATGTACCCCCAATCTCAAACCTCTACTCAAGAAAAATCTGGCAACCTCAGAAGTGTAAAAAATCAGGTCATTTAGATAAACTCCATGTGCTGTAAAGTAAATCAGCTTAAGCACCTGTGTAAGACGACTTAGAATATGGAGAACTTTACCTGTGTAAATATTGGCCTATCTTTTGAACTTTAGTCACCATTTCAAATATCTGATTCTGAACATGGCCCTATGCTTGCAAAAGCATTAATTGTTGTTGAAGTGAAAGGGAGCCTAGGGTGAAAGGTGGCTTTTCAGTTAATCTAGCTTCCGGGAGATGACTTGTGACCAGTGTGTGCCACATGCAAGGCAATAGTCTAAACTCTTACTAGAACAGCTACCACACTTTCTATGCTAAAGAGCTATCACAATAAAACAATCATTGAGTTGTTATTTATAATATGTGGTTTGTTAATTTGTGTATGATATGATTGAGCCTAGTGGCTTAATTTGGTGATTGAAAAGTAGAAGGTTTTTTCTTCTTCTGGGTGTATTTTTATTGTCAATTTGTTATACCACTTTTAAAATTTTATGGTCATCATACAGCTCTTAGTCAGAGCTTAATTTGGGCCAGATCCTGCCAGAACATCAAAATGTATCACGCCTGTATTCTGGAACCTTTTATATTTAGATAATGTACATAAAAATTTATGTAGATAATTTATTTAGACTTCTGCAGCTGGATGTTTAAAGTCTCATGCAGCAATATTATCAAAACAAATAGTTTTAGTTTTTAATTCACCAAAAGTAAAATAGAACAACAGAAAAACTGCAATAAAAATGCTAATCTTATATTACTGGTGCTCAAATATTGCTAATAGCCAATAAATAGCCTCTTTCACAAAGCGTAATCATTTCACCTTTAAAGTTCACCTGAATTTGTTGTCACGAAGCGAAGCCTACAGTCACATAGCATGCGCTGTGGAGTGTGTCATGGTGAAAAGAAAGCAGTTATCATTAACAGCGTTTTTTAAGAACACAAAAAATGACATTGAGAAAATGGAGCAAAATACTAAAAAAGAGAGAGTCCAAGAGAGGAGCTGTAGCAGGTCACTAATGAAGCAGTTTGGCAACCGGTCCCCAAGACTAGCAGTGATAACGCTAGCCTGATTGTGAAAGGTTTTTATAAGCACTTACAAGGAGGCTAAACATTGTTTTTGAATGTGCCAGGAATTAAATCGAGTTAACAGCCCACGTACAGTCAATCCTGCTTTTAGGCAGTACATGGACACCAAATATACAAAAAATTCAAGAAGGACTGAGGCAGTTGTTGGCAATTGTGAACACCATACCATATCTCGAGTGAAGTACGAGCGGGGTTTCTCCAAAATGAATCTCATTTATAGCTTGCAATGTGAATCCCTTCTCATCCCTACCATCTTCTCTCTGATTTTACTGAACATCATGGGCCTACCACTTACAAAGTTCAATCCTGAGCCATTTGTGTACTCATGGCTATGTAAGGGACACAGGACCACCACAGCTTTGTTTTCAAAGTGCTTTTGGCAAATGTGCTTTGTAGCTAACTGAGGTGACCGCAGAGTAGGCCTACGGTTCTGTTTTGATTAGCTGACAGAATGTGCAATCCATAAATGTTTCCCTTTGTACTGAGAATACTCACTGCTATAAGCTTGTTACGCCAGTGTAATCAATTACATAGGCCTACCAATCAGCATTGAATATTGTTGGCTATGTGAGATTCTAGAAGCACTTTTACGTGACTGTAAGTTCAGGGCCCAGGACCTTTCTCGTAGCTCTCTGCTTGCCCGATCACTACCCGAATAGTGTTCCAGGACCTGCAGCTTTACAAATTAAGCACTCTTCTTAGTCTAACAATAGCCCATGTTGAGAGCTACAGTAATGTAATCATTTTCACTGTAATTAATTTATTATAATAAACTTATTTGTGTTTTGCATAGGATGCACTATGCCTCTTGGCATTAAGAAAAGTCAACCAGCAGGTGGAGCACTCAAGGCTGTCGGATGTGCCTTAATGTAATGTAGCAAAATGTAATGTAATGTGCCTAATGTATGGACGTTTTTGTTGGGCTCAATTTGTATAATTTGTAAAATACATATTTGTTGGAAACATTTTTTTTATATCGCACATACAAGGTAGTGCAGAAGATGCAAAAAGATGCACAAGTAGTAAGTTTAATGTAAAATAAGAATACAAAATATAGCCTACAAGTATAGGAATGAGGAGGGGGACAGGGGGTACTTATTTTAAATCCATTTACAAAACAATTTCTGGGGTATTTGAAATATTGTGAAAGGGCATTTCTGTACAATCTTGTTCAACCCAGTCCAGTTTTACCATGGACTGCTTATACGTTTACCTGTTCCTGTACTTTTTTCATTTGAAACAGTCATTAGTAACATGATAGAAACTATTCACAATGTGTGCAGTTTATTTCTTAGCTTTCGGATAAACACACAAGAGAGAGAGAGAGAGAGAGAGAGAGAGAGAGAGAGAGAGAGAGAGAGAGAGAGAGAGAGAGAGATTCTTGCTGAGTTTCCTTATTGCTGAGTTTAAGGTCTTTCACCTTGCTGGCACGATACACGGTCACCATCATATTCACAGACACTACTCTGCCCCCCTGTGTACCATAACATGCCCTACAGGACTCACAACAAGGTACGGTTCTCCCAGCACAAATTGAGCAGCAGTGACTCAGCAAACTGGAAAGCTTTACGTGGCTCGATCATATTCACAGCGTGCGATGCAGCACAACAGGTAATGTCAAAAAACAATGATTGGTATCATTCTTGGATTCATGGCATGGGTGTGGTTCTTTTGGCCTCTAACCTGTCCATGCATGAAATGGCAGAATTTCTGCAGACATGTAGTTCGTGCATCACCTAAATAGGCAATTATGATCACTGCAGACGTCTGTGGAATAGAGACAACAGGGCAACTTTGTTCCCAGATAAAATATATAGTTCATACTGTAAGCGGATTATTTTTTATTTATTTATATATTTCTTTCTTTTTTTTTTCTTTTTTTCTAACAACACATCTGTCCATGTCTAATCCATGCCTTCCTTCTGTGTGCCACTAGGTGGCGGATTTAACAGAGCGTTCGAGCGCTGTCACAGGCGCAGCAGAGAGACGGAGAGAGACGAGGCGGCTTTTAATCGTTCAGCCATCCAAAACTAAACTGCGAACAGGTCAAGCTTTCCCTTGCCGTAGGAGCTGAAGCCCGACGCCAGAGTAATGGCGGTGCGGAGAGAAGGCGGTGATGATGCGGATGTCGGTCGCCGCGGCGCGCGCGAGCTCTCTGTAATAACGCGCGCGGAGCACTGATTATGCGCACGGGGCTGCGACCGCGAGTCCCAACAGTTCATTCGCATACTGAGAGAAAGACCGATAGAAAGAGGCAACGCTGACCCCGGAACCCCTAACCTGAGTGAGTATTCAGGACTAAGCCGCTCTTTAATGAATGTCTAATCTATGTCTACATGTTTTGAATTAAGCCTTCGTCTCGCGCTCATTGATCCTTGCACATCGAATGCTTTTGCGTTTATCATTTTATTTTTTTTTGCCTGGTAGCCTATAAATTTAATAAAAATGTGTAATATAATGATTAGAGTTGGTATATCTGTTCGAGTGTATTAAAAGCGCGTGCACAGCTTTGAGACGGAAAAGGCGACGCACGCACGTGTGCATCCGCATCGGTCTTTGTGATGCTGCGACCAATTAACCGATTTTTACCGAGGCGACCTTTGATGTGAACGCAAACGAGGCGGGGACGTTCTGCCATTCTGTGGAAACGTTTCAGCTGTGTGTTCGCCTTACCGGCGTGATCTGGTAACGCAAAACGCGCCGTTCATTCAATCTCCTTCTGGTGTAGTCTATAATGCGAAGGAAAGCCGCTTTCCGTTTTTCTGTGGAAGCTCGCGACGCGTCTGCACCGCGCGGACATTTTGACTTTGAGCTTATTTCCCGAGCGCATAGGGAGATACGACATCTTTGGAAACGGAATTGTGTGGCCTGTGTGTCTGCAACAATGATTAATGCGTGCTTTATGTTCAGTGGCGACCGTATAGAACAGTAAGGGTTTCAGCTCCGACCTGTTTGGTGGAGCTGAGTGAAGCACTGCAGTCCAATACAGAGCGACTGGAAGAGGATGAGACACGCTAGGGTCATGTGCAAGGCCAAGGATGGAGACAAGCAGATGTAAAATGTGGGCGTGGGTCCTGAAGTGCTCAAATCAGAGTCCGTTTAGCATATTTTAAGAGCTAAGAAGACAGAATGCTCTGAAGGTGCCAGAAAGCTCTGCAACCAGGCTGCTCAATGAGATAAGCTTCCAGGAGGCAATATTGGTGAGGAAATTGTCTTTTCTTTTTAACCAAAGGTAAAATATATAGTAACGGAAATAGCCTGTTGATGAGTGAGATATCAGTGTGATATATGTCTATTTTGTGTACATTTCAGTATTAGGTCAACAGTAATGTTGAGTAATGTTGCATCCTTAAAAAGAAGGCTCCCTTTGGTTGTTCAATTAATTCCAACTACTACTTTTGTTGTAAGAACACCTCTATGAGGTCTATGAGTCTCAAAGAAATCTATCCTGGGATTAAGTCCTCATCAGTCAATGACAGTAAGGCAAAAGTCAGCATGCATGCTTGTTTATGTAAAGAAGAAGGTTGACCAGCACAGAACATGTGCTAATTAATAAACATTAATTATACAGGCACACACGAACACCCCTAGAAAACATCAACATAAATTCCCAGAGGGGTCCACGGCCCAGATGAGGACAACAGTTCTACATGTTAATTGTACAACCTGGAGAGAAGGAAAAACCATAGCTGGGATCTGATTAATCATTCGCATGCTTTATTCTACTGCCTCCCAGTGGGAATCGGCACCTTTTTCTGTCTGCTTATTTAGGGATACTCTGACATTCCTCAGACTTCAATTCGTGAATGGATTCCTGAACCATGCCCTTGAATTTACTGAAACACTATAATTACAGTCAGGAAGCTCTTAGGCCTGACAGACGTGACTAAAGCAACTGGCTATTTGAATGACATTTAGATTGCACATATGAAAGCAGCCAAGCAGACACACATCCTAAGAGATTATCCGAAAGAATCATCAGATGCGAGGAAATGTGTTTAAACTTTAGACTTCCCTGGAAGCAAAATATGGCAGAAAAATACCCCCCCATACAGTTTAAGTAATCTGCTAAATATCACTGCCGCTATATGCATACATATAAGCAGCTACATTTTTTTCACTGGCGAGAGCTCATTTATTACCTGTAGCTGAGTGATAAGCAGTGTGTTCAATCAACTAGTGAAACTGTGCACTGATGGAACTTTCCATGAAGCCTTCTTTTGTTTAATTTGGAGCAGACAAGCAAACATGGTGTCTGACTGATGAATGTTACCCAGAAATAAGAAAAATGCAGTGTGAAATAAGAAAAATACATTCTTGCATATAATAAGACATTCTATGTGCTTGCATATAATAAGACAACAATAATTATTTTACATCTTGCATCTTCCTTTCTAGGGATTTTTAAAGATGGTTTTGGAGCCATGGTTACATGCTCAGTCCAGCTTGGCTGTTTGATGTGACATTCTATGTGAGTACTCTTTCATCTTGTTTTTGTTTTGGCTATTTTTTCTGGCACAAGGGTACTTTAATGGAGGTTTTCTTAATCAGAATTGGGTTTAAATATTATTTTGCAAACATTATTGTGTAAAGGTATGTGTGGATCTGTTTCATAATACAGACACCCATTGCAGGCTTCTCAGTGCTTCCTGACTGCTATAGTTTGGGGTAAATGTTAAGGGCCAAGAAGAGGGGAATCACTTATGATTTTATAGTCCTTCCAATAGAAGTAGATTTCTAGTGTTGCTTAATCATGTCTTCAGCAGACATAGTGTGCATTGTACAGTAAATACATGGGTGGGGACCTGGGAAACTCATTTCAGTGGTCAAATACTGACATTATCTACTACTGTATATGATGTTCTGAAAACTACAGGCTTTCATGAACTGAAATATGTCCACATCAGTATCTATCATATCACCTGAGGTAAAAGGTCACTTGTAGTATTTAAACTGTTCTGTGTTTGCTCTTATATCTGTACAAAAATTAATTCTGTGACTTCTGTTGCCTGTATTTCTCATATTTTTATTAGGTCATTTGTCCCCTGTCTTCTGTAGAAGTGTTTAAGCACTTTCTCGATTACAAAGGGACAGCACAGGTGCATTGCGGACAATTTGACAGGCGGCATCTGATGAAGAACTGAATAGGCTTATGTCCAAAACTATGATAATAGTCTTACATTCACAAAAGCACTCTTGGCTAGCAAGGTTTTAGATATCTTTAGGCAGGTTTTAATTACTGCACTTGTTAAACTGGCTCTTTATCCAACATGATCTTTGCAGATATCATAGGCAAGGTTATAAATTAAATAAAAACATTTCCATATTGGTTTAGTGAAATATATTTATCCGTGTTTAAAGTAGAGGTGTCAAATTATTTCGTATGCAGAAAACCCCAATTTTGGCCTAAAACTGAGTTGTTGACCCTAATCATCTTATGTATAACGTTTTCTGCTAAATCTTAACAGCACCATTTTTCACAGTTAGATGCGTTATTTGATCATTATTTCGCTAAGGATACAACGTTGCATTAACCAGCAATAAGATGTGTAAAATATTTTTACTTTTTTATTTATAGAGTGAGGAATGGGATGTATAAATTACTGAGAAATGATCCTTAAATGAAAGTATAGGTATTGGGTCAAAATCTTAATCAGAAATAGAGTATAATTGGATAACCAGTACTTACCATTATCTAGAATTTGATTTGCTCCCTAGCCATTTAGTTTAGCTACTGGAATTGATTCTAACATAACCTGCCATTAGCAAAGAAAGACTTAGTTAACAATAGGCAAATTACTCCTTAATGTTGCAAATTAGTGAAACTTACCTCAATATGCTTTTTCGAATTAGATGTACAGTAGTTAATACCTTTTAGGGAGACCCCTCATTTTATATGAGTCTTTGCTTACTCCAGCATACTGAAACATTTTAATGAGGTAAGGCCTTTTAAGGCCTGAATAAAATGTAAGGAGTAAACAGTAAGGATTAAAACAAAATTATGGAAGTATTTTCTACCTGTTAGTATTTCGATAAGGAAGGTTATATAAAAAAAACTGAATAGGATTTAAAGGCACCAGAGTGTTTTTACAGGATAAAAGCAGATGAAAATGCCAAATCATGTACAATAAATATTAAATGTAAGAATACACATCACTGTCAAAAGAAGGAAACTGATTCTGTTTACCTGTCCATGTAGATGTTTCCCTCATTTTTGCCTGCTTTAATGTCGCATTACAGCACAATTTCAGAAGCAAAGAGTTTCATTAGTTAATATATTTGTTAATCCCAAACTGCCTGTAGGAACGTGCCTAATGACAAATACTAGCAACTAGCTAGTTACTGCTAACAAACTATCTTTAATAATAATAATTCCTTAGATTTACATAGCACTTTTCTAGGCACTCAAAGCGCTTTACTCAACCACCACCAGTGTGTAGCATCCACCTGGATGATGCAACAGCAGCCATAGTGCACCAGAATGCCCACCACACACCAGCTACTGGGGGAAAGGAGAGAGTGATGTATCAAATTTAGACATGGGGATTGTTAGGGGGTCATGAAAGATAAGAACCAATGGGGGGATTTCGCCAGGACACCGGGGTTATACCCCTACTCTTTACAAGATGTGTTCTGGGATTTTTGATGACCACAGAGAGTCAGGACCTCCATTTTAAAGACTGTGCTATTTTTATAGTATAGTGTCCCCATCACTATACTGGGGCATTAGGCCCCACACAGACCACAGGTTGAGCACCCCCTACTGGCCTTACTAATGCCTGTGCCAGCAGTGACCTTAGTTAAAAACTCGCAGTAAATACTGTCCACACACTCCCAGCATGAGTCTGATGCAGGTGCAGCATGCAACATTGTGTTTTGAGCGTGAAAACGGACGCTACAATTAAAAACTGAACAAGTCTGCTTAATTCAACATGAATGAGTCAGAGTTGCAGCACAGATCAGCTGGAGTCAGATTTGCACGTGACGAAAGTAAGGCAAGCTGACTAACAGGAAGAGTGAGGCAAGCTGACCGACAGGAAGAGCGAGGCGAACTGACCAACAGGAAGTGCGAGGCGAACTGACCGACAAGAAGAGCTAGGAGAGCTGACCGACAGGAGGTGAGCTGACCGACAGGAAGAGCGAGGCGAGCTGCCTGAGAAAAAGAGCGGGGCGAGCTGACCGACAGGAGGAGCTAGGCGAGCTGACCGTCAGGAGGCGAACTGACCGACAGGAAGAGCTGGGCGAGCTGACTGACAGGAAGTGAAATGACCGACAGGAAGAGCGAGGCAAGCTGACCGACAGGAAGAGCTGGGCGAGCTGACCGACAGGAGGTGAAATGACCGACAGGAAGAGCGAGGCAAGCTGACTGACAGGAAGAGCGATGCAAACTGACCAATAGGAAGAGTGAGGCAAGCTGACCAACAAAAAGCTCGCCTCACTGACCGAAAAAAGAGGGGGAGAGAGAAAAAAAGGAAAAAAAAAGAAAAAAAAAAAAAAAAAAAAAAAAGAAGGGGGAAGGGAAAAGGAAGAGGGGGGGAGGGGAAAAAAGGGGGGGGGGGGGAGAAAAGGGGGGGGAGCTGATGACAGGAAGAGTAAGCCGAGCTGACTGACAAAAAAGAAAGAAAAAGAAAAAAAAAAAGAAAAAAAAAAAAAAAAAAAAAAGGAAAAAAAAAAAAAGAAAAAAAAGGAAAAGAAAAAAAAAAAAAAAGAAAGGGAGAAAAAAGAAAAAGAAAGAGGAGATGAAAAAAAAAGAGAGAAGAGAAAAAAAAAGAAAAAAGAGAGGGAACAGACGATGGTGGACGATTTAGTTTAATATAAGCGAGTTTGTCATTGTTCTGTTTTGTTGTTGTTGTGTTTTTTATTAAGAGTAATAATGAACCCACCATTCAAACAATTTGAAAGCGGAAGTGAAATGTGCACGACCGCACAGGTGATATAAAAGCGAGGGGAAAAAGAGGTAAACACACCAACAAAGTGCCAAAGCCTGCTTTCGCAGCAACTTACTTCTGGCAGTCTTTGCAGACAGGGTTACCACTTTCTATTAAGTTTCCTTCAGCATTTTTTATAAAATCCAAAATATGACCACACTTTGGATTTGGTCCTCTTGGAAGGTTGTGAAATCTCCCAAGCGCCGTCACTGCATTCCGCCACGTTCTCTAACTGAACTAAATGATCACAGTAAGCCTAGAGACAACCGCTGATCACTTTATAGTCAAATATAAAACCTGTTTAAATGATTTCAGTGTGTGTCAGTACCTTTTCTACATTTTCAGCACATTTGAACAATACCGTGATAATACTGATAACCGTGATAGTTTTATACATTTCATACCGTTACATCTCTAGCTGTTAGCTAGATGCCTGAGATAACAGCAACAAGTCTTACATGCTGAACGATCTGTCAAATTTGCTTGATGATTGTTCACTGTCACTGCAATTTGCATGGCGTGATTCATAGATTTGAACAACTAGTAACAGTATGCTGTGGAGGCAGCACAAGCATGACAAGATTAGACATGGCTGACAATGACAAAGGCCAAGAACTCTGCTACAGTATGTTAGACTTGTTATTGTTGTCTCAGGCTTCTTCAAAAAAGTGCACCTTGGAACGAATATGAAGGCGTTATATTTTAACCATTTCCCAATGGAAAGTACCAGCCAAAATAAAGAACGTAGACGTTTTATCATCTCCTTTCACTCAGAAATTCTTTGGAAATTGTAACTGTAAAAATGTGTTGAAGGATGGGGTCGCTGATGTCCCACTTTGCCTACTATTGCACTTCAGTTATTTACTTCGTGCCCCCCCCCACACACACATGAAACTCCATAGAAAAAGGAGAAAAATAGAGGGAAGAGAGGAACAATGCGGCAACAGTCATGTCAGTCAAAAGTCTTGTCACTGGGCTTGGGGGACTAACATGCCAGTCTCATTCTTCCTCTGAAATCTAGGCCTTCACAGTAATTAAAACATGCCATTCCTCCATTGCTCTCTCTCTCGTTCTCTCTATTCTCTCTCTAGGGTAGTAATTGGCAGCAGAAATGGGAGCTCATATATGACTCTGTGATGAAAGTTTGCCGTTGTTACGTGATCTGATTTCTGCTCTGGTACATTAACAATAAAGGAACTTGATTCATCTGCTAGTGACATTATTATTTCTGTTTGGAATCTTTAATGGTTCTGGGTGTTTTCTAGAGAGTGTAGTAATGGTGTGACAATATACCAGTATGACATTTTAAACAAATCTTCTTCTCCAGTTTCTTTATACCATGCCAGTATTGACAATATCACAAAAATGTTATATCTAGTTGCATGCATCCATTAAGTGATACGACTGTATCTTTAAAGTAGTGTTCCCAACTTGTGCTGTTGATGCAGATTGGCATTCATGTCATCATTTTTGAATATGCAGTATTTATGAAGAATGGCCTTCTTTCGATTGGATTCTTGTATTTCAGTTGAAATTTGGTGGGAATTTAACTCATTCTCGAAAATATCCATGATTATTAATATCAGCAAACATGATCTTAACTTAGCTACTTGCTGTTATTTTCATTACGCTTAACTGTAGGCTAGTAGCACCCTAAGATCCATATCCTACTCATAACTGAACAAAACAAAATTTTATGGACTCTTTTAGTAGTTGAATAGAGATTTAGGCAAATAAATCATACTATGATAAGCCATAATGGGTCATGTTATGACAGGGAAAACTAAAGAGGCCAAATTTAATTTTAAACTTTAATCTTATCGAATATAAGTGAAGCATGAAAGTAATTGAAGCTTAAAAAAAACTAATTTGATTGCAAATTATGCAAATTATTTACTACCTTTTTTTTTTTTTTTTTTTTTTACAATTTCTATGTTGGCTTTCTGTTATTCAATTAAGCCACATAATATAGGTTTCCAAAAAGTGAATGTACAGTATTTTGCAAAGAAGTATTTTCTTTTTGCTGTTTATTAGTCCATGACTCTGGGATTGAGTTAAATTTTTCTTAGTATAGAAAATTTAGGCAGGAAAACCTGTCAAGGAGGCAAATTGGCTTTGTCATTTAATATTCTTTTTTTTTTTACCCAGTGTTTGTGTTTAAACAGGTAATATAATCATTCATCATGAGTTTTCACAAGAATTATAGCCATAATTATCTTTAAATATGGCCCATTCCTATTAGCTAGTTTAGCCAGTAATAGTGTTGGCTTTGCTAGCTAGCTAACGTATGCTTGAAGACGTTTTTATTTCAAAATGCTTGACTAAAATTCTTGAAAAATTGTTAAACTTTTAATAAAATGGGTAAGAACATTAGGTATGAACTGAACCAAAGTTAAAGAGAAGCTAAACGTTATTAAACAATAATAAACAGTCAAATCTGGCCAGACTGACTTCACCTTTGCATAACATCCCTTGCTTTGAGGGGTCTGTGATTCTTATATCCAAATTCTCTATAGAGTGCTGGACTTTGCACCAAAGTTGCCTCCCACCTTTAGCCTGAAGAAGCATGTAGATTTATATATATCCATACATCTTCTACCGCTTACTCCTTTTCAGGGTCACGGGGAACCTGGAGCCTATCCCAGGGAGCATCGGGCACAAGGCGGGGTACACCCTTGAACACGGTGCCAATCCATCGCAGGGCACAATCACATACAGTGGTGTGAAAAAGTGTTTGCCCCCTTCCTCATTTCCTGTTCCTTTGCATGTTTGTCACACTTAAGTGTTTCGGAACATCAAACCAATTTAAACAATAGTCAAGGACAACACAAGTAAACACAAAATGCAATCTGTAAATGAAGGTGTTTATTATTAAAGGTGAAAAAAAATCCAAACCATCATGGCCCTGTGTGAAAAAGTGATTGCCCCCCTTGTTAAAACATACTATAACTGTGGTTGTCCACACCTGAGTTCAATTTCTCTAGCCACACTCAGGCCTGATTATTGCCACACCTGTTCACAATCAAGGCATCACTTAAATAGGAGCTGCTTGACATAGTAAGGTCCACCAGAAGATCCTTAAAAGCTACACATCATGCCGAGACCCAAAGAAATTCAGGAACAATTGAGAAAGAAAGTAATTGAGATCTATCAGTCTGGAAAGGGTTATAAAGCCATTTCCAAAGCTTTGGGAATCCAGCGAACCACAGTGAGAGCCATTATCCACAAATGGCGAAGACATGAAACAGTGGTGAACCTTCCCAGGAGTGGCCGGCCGCCCAAAATTACCCCAAGAGCGCAGCGACGACTCATCCAAGAGGTCACAAAAGACCCCACAACAACGTCCAAAGAACTGCAGGCCTCACTTGCCTCAGTTAAGGTCAGCGTTCATGCCTCCACCATCAGGAAAAGACTGGGCAAAAATGGCCTGCATGGCAGAGTTCCAAGGAGAAAACCACTGCTGAGCAAAAAGAACATCAAAGCTCGTCTCAATTTCTCCACAACACATCTTGATGATCCCCAAGACTTTTGGGACAACATTCTGTGGACCGATGAGACAAAAGTGGAACTCTTTGGAAGGTGTGTGTCCGCGTTATCACTGCGTAGAAGGAACACTGCATTTCATAAAAGGAACATTATACCAACAGTAAAATATGGTGGTGGTAGTGTGATGGTCTGGGGCTGTTTTGCTGCTTCAGGACCTGGAAGACTTGCCGTGATAAAAGGAACTATGAATTCTGCTGTCTACCAAGAGATCCTGAAGGAGAATGTCCGACCATCTGTTAGTGTACTCAAGCTGAAACGAACTTGGGTTCTGCAGCAGGACAATGATCCTAAACACACCAGCAAGTCCACCACCGAATGGCTGAAGAAAAACAAAATGAAGACTTTGGAGTGGCCTAGCCAAAGTCCTGACCTGAATCCTATTGAGATGTTGTGGTATGACCTTAAAAAGGCCGTTCATGCTCGAAAACCCTCTAATGTAACTGAATTAGGACAATTCTGCAAAGATGAGTGGGCCAAAATTCCTCCAGGACGCTGTAAAAGCCTCATTGCACGTTATCGCAAACGCTTGGTTGCAGTTGTTGCTGCTAAGGGTGGCCCAACCAGTTATTAGGTTTAGGGGGCAATCACTTTTTCACACAGGGCCATGATGGTTTGGATTTTTTTTCACCTTTAATAATAAACACCTTCATTAACAAATTGCATTTTGTGTTTACTTGTGTTGTCCTTGACTATTGTTTAAATTGGTTTGATGTTCCAAAACACTTAAGTGTGACAAACATGCAAAGGAACAGGAAATGAGGAAGGGGGCAAACACTTTTTCACACCACTGTACACACTCAAACACCCATTCATACACTACGGACACTTTAGACACACCAATCAGCCGCAGCACTGGGAGAACATGCAAACTCCACACACACATGGCCCCAGCGGGACACGAGCCACAGAGGTGTGAGGCAAACGTGCTAATATATATATATATGTGACTATTACAAATGTATATTTTAAATGAAATTGGCTAAGCCACCCTTTTGCATAAGCTTTACTATAATTATTATTAAAGCAACTTGCTTCTTTTAACAACCTAGGGTTTCACATATTCGACGGTCTACAGGGCTACAGCTATATACTGTTGAATTCCTAATCAAAGCTGGATAACTTTAGACAAATCAATATGTAGTTACATAGTTAGGGGCAAGTTGAGCTGGCTGAGTTTTTTTATTTGTTGTTTATTAATTTTGGGTGGTATGGTTATCATCAAATTTGGGTGGTATGGTTATCAAAATTTTCACGGTATGATAATGTAATGATGATGATGATAATGTGATGCTAGGAGTGGCAGCAGAGTCACAATGTACTATGTTTACAATAGTAGTGGATTACACAGCCAAAGGATCCCCTGCACAGAGAAATAAAGGTTGCTGTAGATATGATTTAGGGGGAGTCCAGAGGGAGGAAGTTTTTAGGATGAGGTGGAAATACATTTTAATTGCTTTTTTGATAAAGTCAGTGACGAGGTAACTGTCCGATCTTACACTGTGACTAATTGTGAAGCTATAATATTGGAATAGCCCTATCATATAATTTTTTTTGTATCATCCCACCATCCATCATCCCCCAGCTGACCCCTCCTCACCCCTGCCAACTTAAAGCTGATTATGTTCATCACTTATACTCGCTGAGGTATTAGAGAGGAGACAAAGGGACAGACGTCACATTGAGGAAGCTGTGGAAAGTGTTCTTGTTAACCCTTTTATTTTATATAGTATAAATGCTCCTTTCTAAAAAAAGCATGGAAGCTTTTTACTTTTCTTTTATGTAAATTTATCATTCTGATAATATATGCATATACTCTATAATATATAATTACTACGTTATGATTTGCGATGTACGATATCACAGTCATAAGTGCAGAATTGCATGTATGCGTAATTCTAAACTTTTCTATTCTGTATTGTAATATTTCATTGGTATATGAATTTTTAATTCACAGAGCATTCTTTTACATAAAAGGCACTCAAGGTTCCTTACAGGATATGAATCAGCTGTTTTCAGTGCATGAATTATTATCGGTTGCTGTGTCATCACATGAATTAAAGATGAGCGGAACAGTTGATCTTACTTAAATAATTGTTCATATATTAAACATATACTGTAAATGCTCGATGTCGCTTTAATGGATTAGACAGTTCTTTTTCTGGACTGCAAATGAAACCTAAAAGTAGAGACAACGCAGCAGGCACATGATTCTAGATCATCCCTGACTGTGACGATGCAGTTAAGCTGTAGGGGGAATTGGATATTTGCTGGTTAATTTGGCCATCATGAAATACAATACAGCTGTGAGTCCTTAGAAATGTATAGTGGAAAAAAAGTCCCATCTGCCAGCTGAAGATAATATTGTGATTTGAGCCACCAAACTTATACTCATTTATATTCTTATTGTCTCCTTAGAGTCCATACCAACCTATACTAAGGTCTGGTTAAGAGTGATGTCTTAAGGTATATTTGAATGCTGTACTGCTGTGTGAGGATGAGGATTAGAGCTTTATGTGGGAACCCCCTAAGAGGCCCTGTTAGTATAGATGTGTGTGTGTATCAGAGTTCTGTTGTGCACTGCCTGAGATTGGCAGGCCCTGAAAGACAAGATGATTACCCTGAACATTGCACTGCAGTGGCAAGATGCCACTCCTTTTAGGGTAAAAGAGAGAGAACGGAAGAGGTGGTAAGGGAGGAGGACTGGCAAAGGAAGAAGGAAAATTGTTTAAGGGGGATGAGAGGTGGCGTTTCGCAATTCTTTCTGCCAGTGCAAAAGTGCTAGAGTGAGGGTTTATAAGAATCAGTAGGGCTGTAGAGCATATGACAGTTGGCTGATTGTCACCTGTGAGAGGACACATCTGTTTGAGGAAATTTTCAGCAACTACTGCATGCCCTGCACATTTTGAAGATTGTGCAGCTCCTGGAATAGGTCGCAGCAGAAAAAGTCCAAATTTCCATCTGCATGTTTCACCCTAGTAGCTCGTCAACATTACTGGATCAAAACCAATAGGTTGAGAATGTATCTCAGAAAATTCAAAGTCTTCCTCTCTGAATTAGTGTGTATTTATAAAGGCAGTAGAACTGTTTCGAATGCTCTGCCATGCTTGCCCTACATGCCCTACAACTCCGAGAACCTGGCCAATTGTCAGGCTTTGACACTTTTAGTAGAGATGTCATTTCACGTTGAAATGACAAAAATAACATTAGAAATACACCCGAAAATCAGCAGACAAAATCTAAAAAAAAAAAAGTCAAAAATAGCAACCAACTAAGCAGACATGGGCAAAACAGTAGAGCACCTAAAAATGAGCAAACAGTAGCAGGATTCACACATGTGGATACAAACCAGATAGCAAATAATAAAGGCTTAGTGATGCTGGGCAGTGAAGCACAAATAAGAAAAGCAAAGTATGGAGGGAAAGTATATGTATATACACTTATAGGGTTTAATGTGTAACAATCCAATGACAGTGAGCTAAAGTGATTATAGTTAGAGGAAGCCAGAGAATTGGGCATGGTGGTCGGCTGTGGATTCTGGGAGCTGGAATTCCCAGAGAGCTGGAAGATAGTGAGAGTAACAATACTAATCTATAGGTGGCGTCATTAATTCTGCTGACTGCTTTAAACTTAAACTCGCTTATTGATGGAGTTGCCTGGTGAAGGCACCTCACGGCTGGTCTTGAAATTGGATTCAGTTCAAAAAAATTTTTTTTAATAAAATAAAATAAATAAATTACAGATATGCTTTTCACTCCATCTGGTCAAATTAATGGTGTGTTCATAGCTAGTGTGGTTACTGATGAAGCTTCTACTCTCTTGCAGATATATGCACAATTGTGTGTGCACCCACACAAGTATATGATAATGCTGATGATAAGATATGATAAGCTTTCTGGCACTAATTTACAAAAAATATCTAGTACCAAAAATACCACGTAATAGATGGTGGCACTGTAATTTTATGATAATAGATAACTAAGAATGGGTATTTGGTATTTACCTCAGTATCAGCCTCAGATGCTCTAGTTATGGTTGCTTATACACTTATCTTACAGGTTACAGTCTGATTGGCTCTCCACAAATAGACTTTTTTCCAAATAAGAAATAGGTACTAGAATTAAGTCATGAAAAGTATCAGCTGCCAGACTAATTAAACCCAGTCTATTACTTTTCCTGCCTTTATTTTTTACTATTCTGCTCAATAGTAGTAATAGTAATACAGTAGTTTGTAAAGAATATTACAGGTCCTCCTAATAGGACCAATCAAGTCCCAATTTCACAATGTCTATTAATAATAATATCCATAATCTTTTTTTTTTATATATCTTTGTGTAGAGATTTATGTTAAGAACACCATTACTGCCTGTAATGTAAACTATAAAAAAGAAGCTCAGTCTGTTTTTTGCAGTGCATTGCAGAAATGCAGATAAACAAATATTCTACACCGTCAAGGAGTACATAATTAAATGTAGGAGACCTGTATTCACCCTGTCTAGCCCATTGAGTCAGTAAGAACAATAAGCAGCTGTGGCAAAAGACTGTGATCGCTCTTCAGAACAGCTGCTTTCCCCATAGTGTGTAAATATGAAAAGAAAATTAAAGGAAGGGTTGAATGAAGAGAGACAGTTTTTTCATTTTGACAGAATGCAGAAAGGAATGCAGTTTTGTATTTGTGAGAGAAGACATGTGGGTAATGTTTACAGCAGCAGGCCCAGGATTGCTTAATTGTAATTTTAGGTTTAATTAGGTGATATTTTACTGTGGAGCACTATCTGGATCCTTCTAAAACACATTCACATTGTCCATTTGGTTGAAGAAAGATTGCCAGATTGCTGTTTTACAGTCAAGCATTTAAAGCTGTATCTGCCATTGGCCTATGCTGTATTGGTCTATAGGGTGTTGGGAAGATGGAAGACTGCTTAGAGGATAGAGATTGCAATAGTATACTGATATCTCCCTGTAATCCCAGTGATCCTTTAGTGGATGTAACAGGAAAACTAGTTTCTGAGGTTGGTTATGCACTTGTTCTAGAACTTTTCATCCTACAAAAAGATTCAAAAGATCTACTGTGGATCAATTGTTAATGAAGTGATATGTTGTATATTTTGGAGTTCAGGTACAGAAGACATCTGCAGAATTTGAGACTGAATGTCCAGTGTGTTTACTTGTCTGTGAAAACCCCATCAAACTAGCACGAGTTTCCTTCCCCCTGAGAACAAGAAGAAACCAAAAAAAATAGTAATAATTCCCCAGCCATGTTTTTCGACATCTCTTCACAGCAAGAAAACCTGCCTATGTACGAAAACATTTTTAGTCTTTGTCATGACTCATGGCTCACTTGGTTTCTAAGGAAAACGAGCCAGATGATTAAAACATGCTCATTTTGATTTCAGCATCTACATACTGCCAAATTAAACTGTGATGAATAAACAAACAAGCATTCATACACACAAAACAAGCCCCCCCCCCATCCCTCCTACACACACACACACACACACTTCATGTTATTTTCAGTCAAGAGCTGTCGTGTGAAATTTGCTAACACTCATATTGCTATTACTGGTACTTGGGTAATGTCAAGGCACATAATCATGAATAAAAAGCCTGTACATGGAATTATGAGCCAAATGTCCCATTCAGAACTATAATCTTATTCAGGGATATTCATTGAGATGTCCAGCTGGCATGTAAAGGCACAGGAAGACACTATGGGCTAGAAGGAAAATAGGAGTACTATAAGAGAAGCTAGTTCACCACTTTGCGATGTCCTCTACTGAGAAGGTGGCTCTTGTGGTAGGACAGGATGATATTGTGGTATAGCATATAATGGTAGTGGGCTGATGAGACAAAGCATAGATTGAGTGATGAACTTATATTTCTGGGTCATGGATACCCAGGCATTGTAGTATATGCAATAGGGTCTGCTAAAGTTAGACTCCCATGACTCCTCCCCTTCCAACCTTTTTTGATTATTCAAGTTTATATTCACTGTGTTTATAGCTAGGAATCCTCTGATCTTGCTGATTTATTTACTTATTTATTTATTTATTTATTTTTTACAAATTAAGTCTCAGTCAGCAATTGTTAAGTGCCATGTTAATACATTTGCTCATTAGAGAAAAGTGTGTTTATTTTCTTTATTTTATTTATTATAATAGAAAAGACTGAGATGGTATTTAGATGCCAACCTGACAGAGAATAGTAAAAATTTAAGGTCTGGGCTAAGCCTTTAGTACAGAACCAGATTAAAAATGTGTTTTAATCACATTTTAGTATTAGTAATAACATCTAAATTGAATGGTACTATTCCATACATGGTACTGTAAATTGTTTACTGAATTAAAGATAACGTAGAGTAAAATAATTAACGTAGGTGTTATTTTAAAGTAGATCTATAACAGTGCTTTCAGCAAAAAACCAATGGATGATGTAATTTTGCATAATTCTCAAAGTAAAATACCAATACTAACAAATTACAACATTTGGCAGTGGACTGTACATTGCTGTTCCATGGCTTGAATGTTTCCAATAGTGTAGGCACTGGAATTAGCATAGGCAAGGTATAGCATAGGGTTCTTCATAAAGTTTGTTTAGGTCTGATTCTCCCTTGTGAAACTATGTTTTCCACCATCTTGCCTATGGATTGTACTAAATGCATAGTCTCCATTACAATAGGCAGGCATCCTATTTCCAAGCAGGAAAAGCAGTCATACACATTGGCAGGTTTGGTGCATAATGGTTGAGAATCTGTCAGCATGAAAAGATCAAAATCGCCCCCTGAACTGTGGAGCTGAGGATAATAGTGTCAGCCAGGGGCTGACTGACAGCCAATATGGAGAAATTGACAGTAAGTGTGAGACAAAAGAAAGATAGATGAAGCAGGGATTCCTGTCCTCTCTCACATGGTTCAATGAAGGAGGATCCAAGGATTCAAATGTTGCTGTTTGATCTAAGTGGAACAAATGTTCACAAATGAAGAGCTTACTCCTTGCCTTCCTCTCCTTTTTACCTCAGATCCTGTGAAGTTTATAGCCAGTTTTTGCCAGTGTGCGTGCCTGTGGCCGAGAGTGGGAGTGTACGAGCGAGCTTGTGTGAGCACTCTCACATGGCCTCGATGCAGGACGGGGTGAACTTCACTGCTCCCCCCTACGGCAAAGTGTTGCTGCTCGGGGCCATCGCTGCTGCCTCGGCTTTCGTCGTCACCATCCTGATTGTTGTGCTATGTGTGGGCTGCCACAGGTGAGCGACAGATGGGAATAACTGTAACTTTGAACACACACACACACACACACACACACACATATTTACAATGGGTTTGGGAAGTATTCAGGCCCCTTAATTTTTTTGCACACTTTTTTGTTTTATAGATTCAATTTTAAATGGATTAAATAGACTTTTTGGACCATCAATCTACACATAATAAGCTAACTTTTTACAAATTTTTGCAACTTTAATTATAAAATCAGAAACTGTAGTGCCTAATTTTGGTAAGTACTCAGACCCGTGTGGAAACCTTGGGCAGTAATTACAGCTTAGATTATTTCTGGGTAAGTCTCTGCAATGTTTGTGCACTTGGATTTGGGCAGTTTCTCCTATTTTCCCCACCAGATCCTCTCAAAATCAATTACAATCTGTTAAATTAAATCTATAATACAATAACGTGCAAAAAGTGAATACTGAATTCACTGAATTTCTGAACACACTATAAATATGAAGCACAGGCCATTTGCTATGTTTAAGCAGAGGCCATTTGGATATAGCACATCCAAATGGACTGTGATTGAATACAGCACTAAGCTACAGTCTATCTAATGAATTATAGATGTGTTTCCCTGCCTGCTTGACGAGGACTCTTTTCATGTCTAGTCTTTGGAATATGACGCTTTAGCCATGATACCCAGAGTCTTATCTAATGCTAGAGTGAAATTTAGAAGGAATTCAGACATTTGAAAGTTGTTCTTCCTGTAAGAGTAAACCATTTTTTATATTTCTGCTCAAAGATGCTTTGCGAGAAGAAAAAAAAAGCGTTTGGGCAAGAAAGTAATGCTCCAGAGCTTTCACCAAGAGGCACTGGTTGTGTAGATAATATTAGCATCTGAGTGTAAAGGGAGCTTTGATGCTGTGTCCTGTATGTACTATATAATAATCATGATAAATGATGTCTGTGTGTAAGGCTTTATTGCAGCAGATTGCAGTATGCTATGTGGTTTAGCTGAAGACTTCAATGTAAGAAAATGACTGGCAAAAGAGCTGCCAGCAAAATACTGTATAATTTTACAATCAACAACTGTAAACATATTTAGAGTAAAGTACTGTAATGTCCTACATAGTGTAGAATACCATGTTATACTGTAATGTCCTACATAATATAGAATAACATGTAATCCATTCAATTACATTTTATTTGTATAGCACTTTTTACAATAGACACGGCCTCAAAGCAGCTTTACAGAAATATATAAACACGGTATACAGATATTAAATGTGCGAATTTATCCCAATTGAGCAAGCCAGTGGCGTTGGTGGCAAGGAAAAACTCCCTAAGATGTTAAGAGGAAGAAAACTTGAGAGGAACCAGACTCAGAAGGGAACCCATCCTCATCTGGGTAACAACAGATAGTGTGAAAAAGTTCATTATGGTTTTATATAATGCAGTGCATTTGCTCATTTGCCTGATTTTTTTTGTTAAAGAAGTGATGTACAATTGATACAGGTTTCTGCTGATCTGAAGGTTAAGGGTCTTGCTCAAGAACCCAAGCATAGCAGTTTGGACCTGCTGGGATTTGAACGCTATACTTTCTGCTTTGTAACTCAAAGCCTTTGAGCCTGCACAACCAGCCTGAGTAATTTAATTCAATGCAATCTTTTTAGTGCAAGTTAGTTCAGTAGTAGAATTGATTGATCAATGTAAACTAGTTCAGCATGTTGTGGTAGCTAAGGTATTAAGGCTTTGAGTTGCCGCTCAGAAGGTTGTGTGATCAAATCCCAGCACTGCCAAACTGCTATGGTTAGGACCTTGAGCATGACCTCTAACCTTCAGCTCAGTTGTTTCTTGCATCAATTGTAAGTTACTTTTTTTTTTAATGAGCAAATATACTGGATTATGTGTTACAATATACTATGCAAGATATTGCAATACCTTTACTGTAAATATGCTTACAATTGTGTAAAGTACTTAATTGGCAAACCTGTTGCCAGTAAATTACTGTAAAAATTGGCTGTGAGTTTGTTACGGTCTTGGCATGGAAGCTTTTCTTGTCTCGAGATTCAAGCACCGGTTACTTGGTTAATTTATCTTGCATATTAGGATTGTAGTATATACAAAAACAAAAAACAAAAAAAAGACAAGACGCGTTTAAACCAGATTAAAATCGATCAAAATATTTCAGGTGACCTAAGGTTTATTTTAGCCAGATATTACAAAAGAAAATGCATCCATTTCTCCAAGCCAAACTTAACCAAAATCCCTTCCATTACTTATTTATTTTGCACAATATAACTGCAAATTGAATTGTAGGGGGCAAAGGGTTCTCATCCTAATCATGAACCAACCATCTATTATTGATCGAGACTGACAGATAATCAGTGTGTTTATGCTCATTGTGTGTTTAACAGGAAGGGGAAGAGTCACAATGGTACTGGTGAAGAGAGAAAGCACAGACTCATGGACATGGTGACCATCTCTTTAATTTTCCCAGTTGCAATAAAGCTATTTCCTTGTTATGTCTGAATTTAGACTGCATTGACAGGTGAGAAAATTGCGATCTGGACACTGATGGCTGCATTCAAACTTGGTGATATAAATACGCATCTTATTTAAAGATAATTAAGTATTCAGTTAGCTTGTGAATTTTGGGGTGAATTATTTTGTTATTGGAATGTAGTTCATGTCTCTGAGTTTGCCAGACTTCTTTGACTTCTTGTTTAGAGGTGATGGACAAGGAGCTCAACTGCATCTAGATCACTCCAACAAGCTCTTTTATTAAAAAGATTGTTAAATAAGGAATGATTAAGGTCAGCAATTTCTTTGCTTGCAGATGCAATATGATAAAGTGTCAAAGCAAATCGAATACCAGTGTAATATATTAAAAAGATATTCATACTCATAGTAATAAATTGTCCTAGGGTTTGATCCTCGGCTCAATTTACTGTCTGAGTTTTGTATGGTCTGCCTGTGTCCATGTGGGTTTCCCCCAGGTTCTCCAGCTTTATCCTCCCAAATCATACTGATATGTGTATTGAATGTGCAAAAATTGCCCCTGGGTGAGAATGAGAGCGTGAATATTTGTGTTCATGGTGCCCTGCGATGCACTGGAGTCCTTTCCAGGCTGAATTCCCACCTTACGCCCAGTGTTCCTCGAATAAGCCTCTATATCAACGACAACTCTGAATGAGAAAGCGGTTATTGAAGAATTAATGCGTAAACTAATTAATTCTTTAATATTTTTTTTAAATGCCATTCCACCATTTTTCTGTATATTTACATGTGGACTTGTTGTTATGGCACATAGTGGATAGCAGATAATTGACTTCAGATAATGCACAATAATGTGATTTATTCTCATGGTCAGACTAGTACATAACTGAGACACGCAGCTGTTTTGGACGACCTCTACTCTTTGTGTCCAACTGTCTAGCAGACCTGAAGTCCAGAGATAATTATGTCTGAAAACCAGTATGTGCAATTTCTATATTAATTTCTCAGCACACCTGTATAATTCAACTCAGTTGAAGCATATTACTTTATTATTGAGCATTTAGATTTTTTTTAAGTGTTCTCACCTGTCAAATGCCACTTTTAAGCTCCACACAAATTATATTATATATTTTTGCCAATATTTACAGTACAAATATATTATATTTATACAAATATACTGTGGTCTTTATAGTAGAAGCCTTACCTCGATCTATTCTACATTTTACTCTTCTTTTATAATGATAAACAATTCATACTATGATGTACAACTCATATTAGGCTATATGCTGATAACGGTCTCTGTTTTTTTTTTTTTAGAACATATTGCGGCAGTCAAAGCTGCGCTCCATCAGTAAGTCAGACACCAAGCTCCATGAGATGAACAGACTCAACTGCAATGGCAAAAGTATGTACATTCGCTTCTCACACTGCTTGATAGCGTTACCGAGGCCGCAGAGCCGCCTCAAATTCGGAGGTAGAGTCGGAGCATGCGGGATGGTATAAGTTTCATTTCGGGATACAATTCTTTTCTCTGTTCTTCTATAGTAGAGCCACCCGTAGATGTTTTTTCACTTTGTCAGGGTTGGCGCCGTCTGTGCCGCCTTTGCCTCTGCAGTTTAGCCCACAATGTTCTGTTCCTTTTTTTTTAATAATACCTATTCCATACTCCATCTAAATAAAATCGATGTTAAATCTTCAGAATCCTCCAAGAAGAACCGTCCAGCCAGCATGGACCTGCTGCTGCTGCCAAGCCGTCGCTCCAACTCAGACCTGCGAACTTCACAAGGCCGCCAGGTGCCCCAGGTGCCCTCAGGAGAGGATGGAGAGCATACATATGCGGTGGGCCGCCGCTCCTCCCCCACTCGCTGTCCTGAGGCCGCGCTCAGGGGGCGGGCTGGAGAGACGGACACCCCTGCCCCCCCAGCTGTTCCTGCCAATACCCCAGCACCACCTGATCCAGATGGGGACAGCCTGGATGGCGGGATTCCTGAGCCTGAGACCCTCCCTCAAGTAATGAACCCTCCCCCGCAGCCCCCGGAAACAGCTGAGTATGCGTGTATCAGGAAGGTTCGCAAGGTTGACAAAGCTGCCCAGAAGAGGGATAATGGCACTGAAACGGAGGAGGGGCTTGGGCAGGCACAGCGGCACAGTAGTGGAGAGATTCGGCATGCTCCACCCAGTCATCCAGCTCCACCCCCACCACACCCACACAGTCAAAAGTTGCCACGCAAAAATGTGGAGGCTTTCAATCTTCCTTTCTTTCCAAAGGTAGGTGTGGTAACAGGTTATTGTCATTACACTGAGGGCGATAAACTATCAGCCATCTGAAAAACTAACTGCCTCTTTAAACTTTAAATCTAGTTTAGCAGCAATAACTTTAGCAGCAATAACTCAACCAAACGCTTCTGATAACTGGAGATCAGTCTTTCACTTCTAGGACTAGGATTTAATCCTATGCTATTGGATCATTGTCTTGCTGCATAATCTAGTTGGGCTTGAGTTTTAACTTACAGACTGAAGACCAGATATTCTCCTTTCACAGAGAGCAGAATTCATGTTTTTCTCAATTATTGCAAGTTGCCCAGGCCCTTAAGTAGCAAAGCATCCCTACACCATCACACTGCCACCACCATGCTTGACCGTAGATATGATGTTCTTTTTCTGGCATTCTGTGTTTAGTTTACGCCAGATGTAACAGGATCCCTGTCTTCCAAACAGTTCCACTTTCAACTCATTAATCCATAAAACATTCTCCCCAAAGGTTTGAGGATCATCAAGGTCTGTTTTGACAAAATTCATACAAGTCTTAATGTTCTTCTGGGTTAGCAGTGATTTTCACCTCGCTACTCTTCCATGCATGCTATTTTTGCCCAGTGTCTTTCTGATAGTGGAGTCATGAACAGTGACCTTGTGAAGGCCTGTAGGTCCTTGATGTTGTCCTTGGGTCTTTTGTGACTTGCTGGATGAGTAGTTGCTATGCTCTTGGAGGAATTTTGGAAGGTCGGCCACTTCTGGTAAGGTTCATTTTTGAGCTGAGTTTTCCCATTTGGAGATAATGGCTCTCACTATGGTTCTTTGCAGTCACAGAGCCTTTGAATAGCTTTGTAACCCTTCGCAGATTGATGTATTTTAAAACACCTTCTTCCTCATAATTTCTGGAAGTTCTTTCAATTTTGGCATAGTGTGTAACTGGGTAAGACCTTTTAACCAACTTGAGGCTGTTCAAAAATTTCTCTTTAAGTGTTGATTTGATTGAACAGGGTTTTCAGCAATCAGGCCTGGTTGTGTCTAGTCCAGCTGAACCCTGTTATGAATGCAGTTTCATGGATTTGGGGACTTAGTAACTATGGGGGTAAATTCTCACATTTTCACACATACCCAGTTAGTATTGGATATCTTTTTTGATATAATAAATAGCATTATCATTTTCAAACTGTATTGTGTGTTTACTCAGGTTGCCTTTTTTTAAATCTTAGTTTTAGTTTTCATTTCTGAAACAATTTAGTATGAGATATACACAAAAACAAAGTAAATCATGATGGGGCAAATACTTTTTCACAGCACTGTAAGTCATCTGGTTACTCATGTTAGCTTGAGTAATTACAGTACATTACAAATATTTTTTTTCGCATGTCTGCAACTAGCACATCTGATCTGAAAATGTTTTATTTCCTGTTCTGTTTTACTTTTTATTTTTATAATAGTCATAACACCACGTTAATTACTTACTGTTTGTGTTTCAGTAGCATGCTAGCTAATGGCTTCCCTGTACATTCTGCAGATTAGATATTGTTGAATTGAGTATATATTGAAATGCCAATATCTCCACAGGTTGGCTCACATACTTTGCAGATCATTCAAAATGTTTCCTTTGAAGAATTTAAAACTGAAGATGCCTGATAAATTGGACAAGGAATGAACATGTCACCACTGTCTCAGACATTGCCACTGGCTAAGCATTAGCACCTAAAGTGTAGACTTTCAGCAGGTGTCACGTATCGAGGGGATGAGGCACGAGAAACAGGCAGTGGTCAGGCGATCGGACAAACAAAGCATAGAGAGCGAGGCAAAAACATGGTCAAAGATGTAATCAAGGGTCAAGGTAACTAGGCAAACAGACGACAAGAGTAAAGGCTTGGAAACGCAGAAAACGAGTCAACTGAACGTATACTTCGCATTGACTCTAGGTGAATGACATCCCTAAGTACTAGCGGTGAGAGTGTGTGTGTGTGTGATTGGTGGAAGGTGTGTCTGATCAGAACTCCGGGGATGGTGAGCGCATGCGTGAAGAAGCAAGTGTTGCATCTTGGGAGTTGGAGTTCTGATCTGGCTGAGCTGTGACAGAACCCCCCCTCAAAGCGCTCACTCCAGGAGCAGAGTTGTTCCTAGGTCTCCCCCAGGGGCGAGGGGCCGGTAGATCAGGATGAGAGGTGTGGAAGTCTCTGATGAGTTGCGGGTACAAATAGTCGGCCTGTGGGACATGCTTTTGGGATTTGTGACGAGGGGATGCTTTTTCTAATTCTTGGTTAAGCTCCCATTCGAGGGTATTGACGACAGATGAGGGATTAATAATATATTCTTCATGGTACTTGACTGCTTCTGGGTGATCCAGACGTGATAGGGCATCGGCTTTTGTGTTTTTGGATCCAGGTCTGTATTACAATGTACATTGGAATCTTGTAAAAAAACAGTGACCATCGGGCTTGTTGAGGTGTTAGCCTCTTAGCTGTGCGCAAGTATTCCAAGTTCTTGTGATCTGTATAGATGACAAAGGGATGTGTAGCTCCTTCTAACCAGTGACACCATTCTTCAAGAGCTAATTTTACTGCCAGGAGTTCTCTGTTATCCACATCATAATTTCTTTCGGACGAGGAGAGTTTCCTTCAAAAGAATGCTACTGGGTGGAGTTTAGGCTTCTCTCCGAACCTTTGCGAGAGAACCGCTCCTACCCCAGTTTCAGATGCGTCCACTTCCACGATGAATGGTCTGGATGGATCGGGATGTTTGATAATGGGGGCTGTAGTGAAGGCATTCTTGAGCTGATCCAGAGCATTTTGGGCAGCTGGGTCCCACGGCAGAAGCTTGGGTTTCCCTTTCAATAAAGATGTCGGGATGAGCGATAGTGCTAAAATTGCGAATGAAACGTCTGTAGAAATTGGCGAATCCTAGGAACCTCTGTAATTCCTTCACTGTCGTGGGTGTAGGCCAATCAATGACAGCTTTAACCTTTTCCTGGTCCATGGTGATTCCTGTTGCGTTAATGATGTATCCCAGGAAGGAAATGGTCTCCTTATGAAATTCACATTTCTCAGCTTTGATGTACAACTGGTTCTGGAGCAACTTCTTTAACACTTGACGGACATGGTGAATATGTTCTTCTTTGGAATCGGAATAGATTAAAATGTCATCAATGTATGTTATTACATTACATCCCAGCATGTCACGCAAAACGTCATTAATGAGACATTGGAAAACCGAAGGCGCGTTGGAAAGCCCATACGACATGACCAGATATTCCTAGTGACCTGATGTTTTGCTAAACCCCGCTTTCCACTCGTCCCCCTCTTGGATCCGGAGAAGGTTATAGGCACTGCGTAGATCCAATTTCGTGAAAATGGTGGCTGAAAATTGATGGAGCCTATGGGGGCTCCATCAATGGCTTGGATGCGACGTGGTGTGAGGAAAGGACGAATGGGGATGTTGTGTTGCTGAATGGGTGTCTGATCAATGAAATTTTCCGCCGCTCCCGAGTCGATCAGCGCTTCTAAGACACAAGACACCCCTGAGTACTCAAGTATGACTGGCATTACGAAAGCTGATTGAACTGAGCGTTGAGTTTCAGATTTTAAACTCACCCCTGGCTGATGTTGCTTATGGACGGCATGATCTCCTTGGGCAGATGGATGCTTGAGGGGGCATTGCTGAACGAAGTGCTTTTCTTCTCCGCAGTAAAAACAGCGATGTTCACGGCGTCTTCGTTCCCTCTCCTGCATGCTAATTCTTGTATGACCCAGCTGCATGGGCTCTGCGGGAGACTCCGGTACCGAAACATCCATCTTGGTGCGTATTGGGCAGCGGCTTCGTAGCAGACGATCGAGACGAATAGCTAGGTTGATCAGAGAGTCAAGTGTTAGCTGGTCGTCGCAACATGCCAGTTCAGTCACGTTGTCAGCGTTTAATCCTTGGCGAAACACGGTCTTAAGTGCCAGTTGATTCCAACCACTTCGTGCTGCTACAGTGCGAAACTCGAGGGTGTAGTCTGCTACACTACGTGCTCCCTGCTTCAGGGTAAGTAACTCCTCTCCGGTATCTCTGCAGTCTGGAGAGTGATCAGAGACCGTTCGGAATCTCGTGGAAAGTTGATCATAGGTATGAATAATGTTACCTCAATGTTCCCACTCGGCTGTTGCCCAGAGTAAAGCCTTCCCGGTTAGAAGCTCCATGAAATGGATGATTTTACGGCTCTCCGCCATGTCCAGGTAGGTTGAAAAAAACAGAGAACATTGCAAGAGAAGAGCCTCAGCAACGTGCCGAATCTCCATCGTACTTCTCCAGCGCCAGTGTGGGAGGTAAACGTGTTGTAGCTGCTGTAGCAACCAGCGTAGCTTGGTTTAGCCGAGCTATTTGCTCGGTAAGGTTGTCTAAGCGTTGGTCGTGGTTGCTAATCATCCGTCCGTGTCCTTCGATGGCTTGAGGCCAGCTTGTACCGCCCGCTGCCTCCATAATAAGGCGAAGTATTCTGTCATGTATCGAGGGGATGAGGCACGGAAGCAGAAGCAGGCGGCAGATGTAAGCGTAGTGTTAAAGAATGTTCAAGGTGCGTAAACGAGAAACAGGCAGTGGTCAGGCGATCGGACAAACAAAGCATAGAGGGCGAGGCAAAAGCATGGTCAAAGACGTAATCAAGGGTCAAGGTAACTAGGTAAACAAACGACAAGAGTAAAGACTTGGAAACGCAGAAAACGAGTCAACTGAACGTACTGTATACTTCGCATTGACTCTAGGTGAATGACATCCCTAAGTACTAGCGGTGAGAGTGTGTGTGTGTGTGTGTGTGTGTGTGTGTGTGTGTGTGTGTGTGTGTGTGAGTGTTGCCAGGTGTGATCAGAACTCCGGGGATGGTGAGCGCATGCGTGCATGAGAAGCAAGTGTTGCATCTTGGGAGTTGGAGTTCTGATCTGGCTGAGCTGTGACAGTAGGACACTGCTCTTCTTTTGATTGGGTCAAATTATTGGGCTAAATTATTTGAAATATGGACATGGCTTTTAAAAACTTGATCCATTAAAAAAAAAAGGATTTTCTGCCTGTTTTTGGGAGCCCGTATTCAGCATTGAATGTATTTGTGATGCCACACTCCACAGTAGTGGTTAATAGCTCATATGAAAGTAGACACTTGGGGCTTTAAGAAATTGCATTTTTTCATAAGTATTTTTTAACCTAGCCTACTATGTTTAAATACTGTTATTTTATTGAGCCAGTTGTATACGGTGTATGCTCTGTAACAGTGATTAAAATGAGTGCAGTGAAGCTGAATATTTTATTATTTAAAAAACCCCACAAGTATAAGCACTATGATTTAATTATACTAAAGAAAAGTACCATTACATTGAACCATGTACTCAAGTACTGTAACAAGAGTACATGTAGTTTTGTTACTTTATGTCCCTGCTAATTACACACTTCTGTGAAAACTCCTGACACTCGTTCTTGTCCATTTGGCATTCCTGCTGAGGCAGAGCCAGAAGCCTTATGCCATACAGATGACGCAATACACAGAAACCCATATGCAATGCCTGTATTCCCGTCCTTCAAATTCAGGTCATAGACATCCAGCGCCTTCCTACTGATACAAGATATATTTTCTCATAAACAAAATCCTGTAATTTTGCTATAAATATTCAGATGTAGAGCTTATGCATTGCAGCTTCCTAGACAGCTTTTCACATTTGAGGACTTTACATTGCCTTACTGATTTTTACTGTACAGTACTGTCATAAAAATAAACATTGTAAATAAATAGAAGGAAAAATAAACTATGCTAGTATGTTGCAGTACTCACTTTTCTAATTTGCGCTCATGGGAATATGAGAAAAACTGCAAAGTATGGGTTATTCTTCCCTCACCACTGTCAGGTTGGGGAAACGCATTAAGCTTCATGTCATTAGATCCACTGAGTGGTTATAGATGAGCTAGTCAGTCAACAGAGGGAAAGCCAGATGGATCGCTCTGACCGTAACACTCCGTTAGAGGACATATTTCAAACTGGTGCTCTAAATCTCAGAATTATTATTAAAGAAAAGATTATTTCACAATAATCATTGTACTGGTTAATCTGCTCCATTTGAATATAAATTAAACCCTATTAAGCATTAATTACATTTATTTAAAATTTGGGATATGTTTCATTCTTTTGTCATACATACAGTATTTACATTACTCAGTAGTGAAGAAACTGGCACTGTGAATTTCTTGCCAGTGGCTTTTGCCAGTTGCTTTTTTTCCACACTGATGATGTGACTCTGACAGGTTTCTTCTTTTCATTTTTTTCTTGATGGAACTTCTCTTTTTTTTGTTCTGATTTTTTTTATTTGTTCTGGTAAACACAAGATGTCACCTGACATACTTCAGCAACAATTCTGCAAAACTCGTTACTAGGCTGAGAGGAGACCACTGTACTCTATCAACGATTAATTACTCAAGTTTTTAAAAACTTATTTAGAGAATTAGACTGTAGCAGATAATTATTATTTCAGTGAAACATTGTGTCCCCATACATTTCCTAGAGTGTATATTATAAGTATATTATTGTGATAATCACCTGAAGCATAAGATTATCGTTGCTGCTATACAGTGCATCCGGAAAGTATTCACAGCGCTTCACTTTTTCCACATTTTGTTAGGTTACAGACTTATTCCAAAATGGATTAAATTAATTACAAATAATGCCCAATAATGACAACATGAAAGAAGTTTGTTAGAAATCTTTGCAAATTTATTAAAAATTTAAAACCAAAAAAGCACATGTACATAAGTATTCACAGCCTTTGCTCAATACTTTGTTGAAGAACCTTTGGCACCAATTACAGCCTCAAGTCTTTTTGAAAATGATGCTACAAGCTTGGCAAAACTATTTTTGGGCAGTTTCTTCCATTCTTCTTTGCAGCACCTCTCAAGCTCCATCAGGTTGTATGGGGAGCGTTGGTGCACAGCCAATTTCAGATCTCTCCAGAGATGTTCAATCGGGTTCAAGTCTGGGCTCTGGCTGGGCCACTCAAGAACATTCACAGAGTTGTCCTGTAGCCACTCCTTTGTTATCTTGGCTGTGTGCTTAGGGTCGTTGTCCTGTTGGAAGATGAACCTTTGTCCCAGTCTGAGGTCCAGAGCGCTCTGGAGCAGGTTTTCATCAAGGATGTCTCTGTACATTGCTGCATTCATCTTTTCCTCGATCCTGACTAGTCTCCCAGTTCCTGCCTCTGAAAAACATCCCCACAGCATGATGCTGCCACCATGCTTCACTGTCGGGATGGTATTGGCCAGGTGATGAGTGGTGCCTGGTTTCCTCCAGACATGACGTCTGCCATTCAGGCCAAAGAGTTCAATCTTTGTTCAATCTTTGGTCTTAGAGTCCTTCATTTGTCTTTTGGCAAACTCCAGGCAGACTGTCATGTGCCTTTTACTAAGGAGTGGCTTCCGTCTGGCCACTCTACCATTCAGGTCTGATTGACGGAGTTCTGCAGAGGTGGTTGTTCTTCTGGATGGTTCTCCACTCTCCACAGACACACGCTGGAGCTCTGTCAGAGCGGCCATCAGTTTTTGGTCACCTCCCTGACTAAGGCCCTTCTCCCCCGATAACTCAGTTTGGCCGGGTGGCCAGCTCTAGGAAGAGTCCTGCTGGTTCCAAACTTTTTCCATTTATGGATAATGTAGGCCACTGTGCTCATTGGGACCATCAAAGCTGCAGAAATGTTTCTGTACCCTTCCCCAGATCTGTGCCTCAATACAATCCTGTCCCGGAGGTCTCTAGACAATTCCTTGGACTTCATGGCTTGATTTGTGCTCTGACATGCATTGTTAACTGTGGGACCTTATATAGACAGGTGTGTGCCTTTCCAAATCATGTCCAATCAACTGAATTTACCACAGGTGGACTCCAATCAAGTTGTAGAAATATCTCAAGGAAGATCAGTGGAAACAGGATGCACCTTAGCTCAATTTTGAGTGTCATGGCAAAGGCTGTGAATACTTATGTAAATGTGCTTTTTTTGTTTTTTATTTTTAATAAATTTGCAAAGATTTCAAACAAACTTCTTTCGCATTGTCATTATGGGGTATTGTTTGTAGAATTTTGAGTAAAATAATGAATTTAATCCATTTTTGAATAAGACTGTAACATAACAAAATGTGGAAAAAGTGAAGTGTTGTGAATACTTTCCGGATGCATTGTACACACATTATATCATTCCATATAACTGAGTTTGAAATGCAAAAATAAGGACAATCGTTTTCTCTAAAATTGGCAAATTTACCCAACGAATAACAATTCAATGTTTAGTGAATTGAGAAATGTTACAAAATGACTTCAATCGAAACTAACAGTTACGGACTACCCTAATCAGGGAAGGCCAAAATCATCACTTTATTTAGGCATGTGTAGCACAACACATATTTATGTTTCAAAGTACTAGCTATGTCAATGTGTCTTTTATCTATAGGCTTATTCTAAGTGTGCCGACCTTTAATAAGTATCCCATTAGTAGATCCCATTAATAGAGACCCTGCTGGGATTTGAGAGCGACCAGTTAACTTCTACAAAGGTTTAGGTTTCCTTATTTAATTATTATTCCCTCATTACTCTATTCTCACTGCTAGTTCATCATTTTGTTTGGTTTGCATCAATAATAGTAATTAAACTTTAATGAAACATTTTTAAATGTTTAAAAATCCAGGTTTTTAAAAACATTTGACTGCAGTGTATATATCAAGGAGCGACAAGGATAGACCATGTGTATTAGTAAGGTGTTGGACCATCACAAGCAACCAGAACAGCTTCACTGAGCCTTGGTTTTGATTCTGCAAGGTATTAACACCATTATTCCGAAAGATATTTCCTCAATGTTTTGATGGTGGTGATGTAGGATGTTGGTCCAAAATTCAAAATTCCACAAGCATCTTCTACACAAGTGGGGGGCAGGGGGGTGTGACCCATCTGTGTATAGCCTACATATGAAAACATTTAAGGTCTCATTTAAAAAACAATTCTATTTATGGAAACCGTGTTTTCACATTTCACAATGGTTATACATTTTAACATGACTTGTTAAAATGTATAATGTTATTTGAAATATTACTATATGTTAAATGTATTATACATATTACTATAAAATATTATGTCATTATGTCTTATGTCTTTGGCATTATATACCCATATGTACTATAAAACATATGGGTATATAATGACAAAGACACAGACCATGGCCTTAAACATTTCATCACTACATTGTCTCAATTCAGATTTAATATTATCCGTCAATAATGTAGATTGTAAAGCAGAAACAATCTGTATATGATAAGAAAGCTCACTCTCTGTATTGTCTTATCAGGAGGCAGTGTTTATTGGAAATGGAGAGGAGTACATATGGAAGCCTCCTGAAGATGATGACATCATGTTTCAGCCCAAGCACATAGGCCCTCTTAGCCCTCACATGGGAGAAAACATGGCAGCTGGGGTACGTGAGTGTTTCTGCATTCAATCCCTTCTTCACTATAAAATGTTTTTCAAGGCTTTGACTTCATTTCTAGTCTATAAGTAGGTATAGATTAACCCAGACAAAGGCATTTATTGCTTCTCCTTTTGCGACTTATAGTTACTGTGTTGTTCTTCAGATCTCAGATATGTACTCTAAAGTCTGCAAACCAGGCAAGAAGAAAAGAGGCATGCCTGGCTCGCCCACGGGTCCTAAGGATATTGGTGGTTATCGGACCTTGGCCCGAGGTGAACGTGATGGTGGCTTTAACGTGGTGGTGAAGCCACAGACATGGGCGCCACAGGAGGCAAAAGGCTCAAGGATGCCCCCTGGCTCAATGGAAGAGCACTGCTATGAAGCCATTGGTGCAGAGGAGAGCGACATGTCCTATGAAGCTGCAGAGGTTGGCGGAGGTGGAGGAGGAGGAGGTGGAGGATGGAAACGAGACAGGCCTCCACCCAATGCCAGTGCCACTCTCCGACCCAAGAAGAGAAAGCCACAGCAGCCACAGCACCAGCCACCTCCGCCACCTCCCCCTCCCCAGCATACACCCAAGATGCAGCACCTGCCTGCCAAAGCACTTTTGCTGCCGGGCGAGAACCTCTATGAGAGCATCCCTGACCTGAAGCAGGGCTCAACCACATCCAGTACCACTACCATCTTCACTTTTAATGATGGAATGGAAATGTATGTCACTGGCCTGTAAGGGCTCAAACTTAAATCTCAAACGGAAAGACCCCCCATCTTATAGTTGAGGGGGAAAGAGACTCGACATAGCAACAACTCTTCCTGCACTCATTCACACATTGTGTTTACATTTCAGCCCTATGGTTCCTAAGTAGCCCCACACATTGCCTTAGAGAAGCAGTCTGGAAAAGGGGGCTTATCTTACAGACAATATTATGCTAATGTTTTCAGTGAGGGATGCTATTGCATCATACATCAGTTTGGTAAACACACATTGCACTACCACTTCATGTAACACGGTGTACCAGTATTAATTGCCTATGGATTGGGATTTAAAAGTGTGTTGGGAAGAAAGTGATAACACCAAGGAAAAGACTTAGGGAAAATCTTATCTCACTTAATCACATATCCTTCAAGAGTAGCAGACATCAAATTTCACAAATCACCAACATATCACCACATAGGGGAAGCCTGTTTAAGGTATACCCCAGAATCCTGTTTTTGATAGTACACTACCTTGCGCATTAGTTTCCGTCTAAGTTTCCATCGGAATTGCGGGTTTCTTTTGTTTAATTTTATGTTCATTCCAAAGCAAAGGACAAAATGAGCACAACCGTACTGAGCAGAAAGAATACTAAAATGGCACAAAGTACTTATACTCAATGTTTTAGAATATATTGACAGAGAAAAATTATGCAGTGGGAAAACAAGCCCCATACTTTAGTGACAAGGCAATAGCAAAATATAACTATTAATGAAAGTCTGGCTAAGGCCACTAGTGTTAAACCTTGTATTGTAGCTTGACATTGAACATAAAAAAAATCCATAAGTTATTATAAAAGTATTTATGGATAAATCCACAAGCTTTGGGAAAATATGTGGCACTATTTTTCTAGTGATAAAGCTTCTATTTCTTTAAGGGAATTCTATGGGAAATAAATATAAAATATAGATATAAAAACAGTATTCCCATTCACTGAAACACAGAACTGCATATTGGTCTGCATATTCAAAAGCACAGAATCATATATTGCGAATGTCCTCTTCCAGCACTTAAATACCTTATAGACTCCTTTTGAGAGTCCATTTGAAAAATGAGAGCTAAATTGAATTGCATAATAATTACAGTAGCAATTAAAAAAGCGATCCTAAAGAGAATTAGCAAAAGCTCAGGGAAAGTGAAAAATATATAAAGGTAATTTAATTAGTTGTACATGGAACTATTTTCTTCTAAGTGAAACAAAACAAAGAGTTTAGCGCATACTAGGCATCGGACCTTGCCCTTCAGAATGTTTTTTTTTTTTTAAGTTTTTGTTTTCATAGTATTATCTTTTTTTTTCTTTTAGATCATAACATAAACACCCAAATGGCTGTGTATGAAGTCACCACTGCCGTACAATACAGTACAATAATGTTTTACGTTGTTAATACTGTTAATGCACTTTGCCTGAGAAAAAAGATGCATGTATTAAAAAAACATACAAATGAAAAAAGGTGATGAAAAAAATCAAGTTATCTGGTGTCTGAGAATGGTTTATTTCTTGCTGTTGTTGGTTGCTTATTTGATTTAATTGCCTTTTCCTCTAGTGAAGAGAGAGCACAATGTTTTGCTTCAGGACTGACGACTCAAGGTGAACTTTGCCTACACAACTGGAAGCAGAATGTGACTGGTCATAGTGAATAAATCATAGACAATTCTCCTCATTTCTCCAAGTCAACACCAATCAGGATGTCTGCATTTGGCTCGAACACCTTTTAGGCGGACATATGCTATAGGTGGAATTTAGGTGGAATTTCACCCAACCGTCCTACAGCACATTAATATGCTGTATGATAATTGGGAATAATGTAATGAAACACTCTTAATATATTAATATAATAATATAAATGCTATTCGAATGATGGTAAGCAGTGTGAGTATAGTGCGCTACAGTGGTTTTTATGTTTAATGCAGACAGCATTATCTGTGACGTTCCTCAAGAATTGAAGGAAAAAAAAAAACAAGTTAACTTTAACCAGTGAGAATAAATATTAGTGTAAAAAGAGGCCTGAACCCATGGAGAAAGACTGCAGTCTATGAGTCTGGCACACAGTCACTGTCATATATGTTGGAGCAACGTTGTAAATATTTTACAAAGAAATGAAAAGAACAGGAGGATCAAAGTGAAGTTGCCCTAGGTGTATTTGAACGTGTGTGTTTCTTTTTGTTTGTTCTTTTGGAATGATTTTTCTCTGGTGAAACTTTTGCTCAGCAGTATCTCTGTGGGTTTTGATGTGTTTTCTTTATTTTGATTCTTTTCCTGTGCCACTTTGAGCTATAATGTGTATTTCAAAGATCAACTGAGTATTAGTGTGGCAGCTGATGTTGTGTGTTTGCTTATCAGACAACAGGGTTGTGTGTTCCAGCCGTGTAAGTACTCATGTGCAAAAGATTGTAATGTTTTTATAACAAAATGACTATTCATAAAAAATGTCAACAAGTTTATACTTTTCTAATAAAGTATCACCTAAAAACCTGACTTGGATTTACATAATGTATTTTGTAAAAATGCAAGAAGCTCTGCAGTCTATCCACAAATGTTAAAAGGCCAAAACATATACATAGTTTAGGCCAAAAGTTTGGATGTGTCTCAGCCAGCTCCCTAGTTCAGTAAGTATTGAATCAGTAAATGGTGTACATGAGTTTGGGTGGGCACTGGTAAAGACCCTGCCTCACTATCACTGAATTTCTGGCAACATGACTACGTACTCGTGTTGTAAAACATCACCAAAAATGAAAAACTTTAATTTTTTTACTTTTATATGTCATATAAATGTGTTAGCTTAATCACATGCACTACTGTCATAATATGTTGAGCAGGATCATAGGCATGCTAGTGGATTAAAAAAAGAAACCCTTAAAAGTCATATATATATATATATATATATATATATATATATATATATATATATATATATATATAACATCAAATAAAGTTAAAATCGCTAATTTAAGTAATCATTTCAGAGCCACAACAACAATAACAAGCTACTTACAGTACATTTGTAGCCGGAAGTTGTCTGAGACCTCGTCCCCTATTTTTTCCCAGCTGAGAGACTTCAGAAAACATGACGTCATTTCCATAGTTCCATAGACTTTCCCTGTGTTTTGTGGTGCATTGTGTGGTTTTTTATGGCGCAAACGTTCCAATGCACTGGAACGATTTTGTAATGAGACAGCCCTTAAAATGGCCTACTCCCTGATCAGTGCCCTGACTACTGAACTAGGGAGCTGATTGAGACAAACCCTTTATCTAAACCTAAGCTAAAGGTATCAGAGTCAATTTTTCACAACTTCCAAAAGTCATTTTATTACAAAGTTGTTGGTATGCTTAAGATCATTGTCCTGCTGGAAGACCCAGTTGAGACCAAGTTTTAAATTGGTGTCTGTGTCTGGTGTGTGTTGTCTTGTGGATTTGCTTCAGTATTTCTAGATACTTCTCTTTCCTCAAGATTCCAACTATTTTCTGAAGGGCACTAGTACTTTTTAAAGCAAAACACCCACAGAACATGATGCTGCCATCCTCATGCTTCACAGTTGGGATGGGATTCATAGAATTAACAACCTTTTCCTGCATATATAGCACTGATCATTATTGCCAAATAGTTAAAATATTGTTAAATTATTAAATTATTGTCTTCTTTCTAGTGCAAAGCCTTTTGCCCACGATTTTATATTCACATACAATTGTTTGAACAGATGCTCATACCTTCAGTTGTTTGCAAATTGCTTGTGGTGGACCTGTGGAGGTCTAAGGTCTTGGCTGAGTTGCTAGGATTTTGCCAAGGTATCAAGGTCAAAAAAGCACTGCCACTAAAGGCAAGCCATTTAATTCCTAATTATGACAATTGGTCAATCAGAAATGTCTAAATTGTCCACACTGTTTAAGGACACAGTCAACGGGGTGTTTGTAAACATTTGACCTACAGGAATTCAACCAAGATAACAACAGTCTTTGCTATTTAAAAAAAAATTATTCAGAGACATTAAAACATATTTTTAAATTCCAATATTGTTAACAATGTAATAGTATCATTCCGGAAAAAATTCTACTTTGGGAGAATTCGAAATCTGCTTCAGTGTTGGTTTGGGTGAGTCTCTGGTTCTTTTTAATGAATGCTTTTTTTTAAATGAGTTATTAACACTTGGTTTAAATGAAGAATCTGATTAGGAATGTTTGTTTACAGTTCAAGTAGGAACGATGCCATGTTTTCACTTTCATTTCTGATATGTTCCTATGACAACAGTTGTTCCTCATGCTGTTATAGATTTTTTTTTTCTGCCATACCAAGACAAAATTGAAAAATATTTCTGGAACATCCCAAATTAATGCCTGATTACAAACATCATTAATGATTTGTTTTTAGTAAATTTATTTTAGTCTATAAAGTAATAGTACCGTTATGTGTATGTGTGCATTAATATGTCATTTATGGAATATGTTTGTTGGTGTCGTTGTGTGTGTGTGTGTGTGTGTGTGTGTCATATGCCTCTATCTAACTTGTATTGGGGGGAAAAATAGGTCATCCTTAAAACATGTGCAGTCTACATGGCAACCATCTCCTGATTTTTTATTGGCTGATATGTCTCCATGGTAACTGGTTAACCTTGAGGCTGCAGTCTCAGACCAGTTAGTTGTCTGGGAGAATCCAGCATGCATGAGAGCCTCTCTTAGCCCAGATGTCATGCACGCCAGGCACATCGGGTAGACGGAGTGCGAGCCTGGCACAGGCAGCTCTCCTGAAACATTAATGCTGTGATAGTGGAAGCCTGGTAGAATCATGACATTGCCACATTTAAACTGCCTCACAGAAGGGCTGTCTACTGCACCACTGTCTCTACAGCTGTAATCCTGTAGGCTTTTCAAGGCTATAGTGACACATAATATTCAGTCTATTTTTATGGTGGTCGAGATAAATGGAAATGGTAATGACCAGCACCATTGGCTTTCACATGTTTTAAACCAGCATTTCCTCATTTATTCTGCCTCATGAAGGGAGCTGCTTATAGCAATTTTACATCTGTGTATTTAACCTCACCAGCTATTGTGATAGAAATAGTTGTTTATGGTTGTAAGCTCTAAAAGAGTTATGTTTTGTGACTGAACTATTTTATAAACTTGTCTATAAATTAGATTATCAATAGTGTTGATTTCATGATTTTTATTTGGGTGATGTGAGCCACTTCAATTCAATTCAATTTTATTTGTATAGTGCTTTTAACAATAGACATTGTCACAAAGCAGCTTTGGAGAAATATATTAATTCAGGACCTCAATTTTAAATGTATGAATGTATCCCTAATGCCCAGGCGACAGTGGCAAAGAAAAACTCCCTGAGATGATATGAAGAAGAAACCTTGACAGGAACCAGACTCAAAAGGGAACCCATCCTCATCTTGTTGACACCGAATAGTGTGATTATAAATAATTCCAGTCTATAACTGTGTATTACATGGTCAAAAAGTGCAACTGTGTAACCTAGAAATTAATAAATAGGAAACTTGCGTACAGAACTGTTCATGCCAATTGTAGTGCTAAGCCATCATAGCAAAACTGTTCATATCAGTTGCAGTCCAAAGCCATCTTCATGGTTTTTAAGTGGTACGATCTTCAGTAATTTCACTGATCTTGACACTGACCATATGGGGCCATTCTCAGTGACAGCGAGTGATTTCCAAGTAATCAGAGCTCAACCAGAAGTAGGGCATCCGGATGATTCAGGCAGGTCTGGCAGGTTCAAATTTGGCATGAATAATCACAATATGGCCAGTGGAATTACATATTATGTATTGCCATTGTTGATAAAGTGGTTACTGAAAATGAATGAATGAATGAATGAATAATAACATTTGTTACATTTGAAGTATATCGATTGTTAAAATGATCCTGGTCGGGATTGTGGCAGGTCTGGCACTAATCCTGCGAATACTGGGATGAAGGCATGAGAATTCATTCAGATGGGACACCAATCCATCTCAGGCCACCATGCGTACACACAGTAAAATACACTCATTCACACCTGTGGGAAATTTAACATAATCAGTCTGCATGCTTGTGGACAGTGGGAGGAAACTGGAGAATCTGGAGGAAACTCTGCACAGACAGTAACTCTGGCGCAGGATTGAACCAGGGACCTTGGAGGTGTGAGGTGGCAATGCTAGCTACTGCACTACTCCTAGTTTAAAAGACATACAATGTGAAAATTAATTCTGTGCCTTTATCTTTGTTTCCATATTGCTATTTTGCAGAATATATTTTTTAATAGTAGCCTATAGTTAAAAAAAAAATTAACAATAGTATTTAATTGATCCTTGCACTTGATCATTTTACTTTGTAGTTTCCCAATGATTACAATTTGAATTTTCACTAACTTTTTCAAGACACGTTTTGAACCAGTGGATCCAGTGAAACTGCATTTCCGTGCTATATAATTCCTATATATTTTCAGTCCTTGTTTCCAATTTTGTAAATGCATGAACACTTGAACACAATTCCATTAAATCAGATATCCTTAGATCTCCCTCATCCACACAGTGCTCTTCTTGACTGATTTCTCAGATCATTGCCTTTGATGTCTCACAGGGTTGTCATCTTCTGATGTTAATTCGTGCTGTTCCCAGAAGGAAAAATGTCAACCACACTTTCTTCCAGTGAATTTTGAACTACCAAGAGGTCCATAAAGACACGGTTTGCCAAGGGTGATTGGCAAGGTGGAGGAACTGAAATGGCCTGCACAGAACTCAACTTGACCTCAACCCCACTGAACACCTTTGGGATTAAATGGAATGTCAATTGTGTGCCAGACCTCCTCATTTGAGATCACTGCCTGACCTCACTAATGCTCTTGTAGTTGAATGAGCAAAATTCCCCATTGCCATGCTCCAAAAGTGGAAAGTAAAAAGCCATGCCAGAAAAGTGGAGGCTGATATAGCTGCAAAGGTGGGACCAGCTCTGTGTTAAGGCCCATGGTTTTGGAATGGGCACATATGGGTGTGATAGTCAGATGTCCATGTACTTTTGGCCAACTTTAGGGTGGCAAAAAAGAAAAGTGTAAAAACTTTGACAATACATTGACAATGACTACTAAATTTCAGTAGCGTCTTGAACAATGAAATGCAAGCCTGTCCACACAGACAAACTGATTAGGTAAAAATAAATAAATAAAAAACAGTTGGTTTTTTTTCAACTAAAGTGGTGATTGAAAGTGGTGTTGTGGTGTTGAATAAATATGACCTAAAACATCATTAGATTTTCACATAAGTCCTAACCTTAGAGGTCTGGAGGTGTTTCTGAGCCCATGCAGTGATTTCCATTACAGAATCAGGCCTGTTTTTAATGCAATGCCGCCTGAGGGCCCGAAGATCATGGGCATGCAATATTGATTTTCACCCTTGTCCCTTCCACACAGATTGTTGGAATCTTTTGATGAAATTATGTACTGTAGATGCTGAGATTTTCATATTCTTCGCAATTTTACGTTGAGGAACATTATTCTAAAATTGTTCCACAAATTGTAGACATCTTTTCGCAGATTGGTGAACCTCTGTCCATCTTTACTTCTGAAAGACTCTGCCTCTCTAAAAAACTCTTTTTTATACCCAATCATGTTACTGAGTTGTTGTAAATTAACCTTCAGCTGTTTCTTTAGTAACAGTTTAGTACCGTAACACTTAGTTTTCCAGCCTTTTGTTGCCCCGTCCGTCAAATTCAAAATGACCTTATTTTTTTCTTAAAATGGTACGTTTCCTCAGTTTAAGCATTTGATATCTTTTCTATGTTCTATTGTGTGTAACATATGGGTTTATGAGATTTTCAAATCAGTGCATTCTTTTTTTATTTACATTTTACACAGTGTCCCAACGTTTTTAGAATTGGAGTTGTACAGTTGTTAATAATTGATACTGTTGTTAATAATTGATAGAGAAATAGAAAATGGTAATAAGATACAAACAATGACAGTGACAGAATACTTACTATTATATAAATTGTCTGTATGTCATCATGATATTATAGTAACAACTGTTTTGTGTTACCTTGAGGTGATACCATATCCCAAGATATGTGATAAGATGTATACAGCAAAAATATCATCATAGATGAACTTGCACCTTTCAAGCTTTGCTGCATACACTGCCCTCCACTGAAATTGGCACACTTGGTAAATATGATCAAAGAAGGCTGTGAAAATTGTTTTTATAGTTTAACCTTTTGATCATTCCTTCAAAATATTCACAAAAATACTCTGCTCTCATGAATATCAGACAATTGCAAACACAACACAGGTTTATACTGAAAAAAAATCTTTGTTAAATATTGGTCAATACTTTGTGCTAACTCCCTTTACCAAGATAACAGCTCTGAGTCTTCTCCTATAATGCCTGATGAGGTTGGAGAATACATGGCAAGGGATCTGAGATCATTCCACCATACAGAATCTCACCAGATGCTTCAAATTTCAAGGTCCACTCTCCTCTTCAGTTCACCCCACAGGTTTTCTATGGGTATCAAGTCAGGGACCTGGTATGGCCTCAGTAGATTTTGTAGCCAGTAAACCATTTTTGTGTTTATTTTGATGTATGTTTTGGATCATTGTCATGCTGGAAGATCCAACCACAGCCCATTTTATGCTTTCTGGCAGAGGCAGTCAGGTTTTCATTTAATATAATGAAATATCTGTTGCTATTTGATAAAGTCCATAATTCCACATATCCTACTAAAATGTCCAGGTCCTCTGGCAGAAAAACTGCCCCAAAACATTAAAGAGCCACCACCATATTTAACTGTGGGCATGAGGTACTTTTCCATCAGACAAACCTCTCTGTATTCCAAAACCACCTCCAGCTGTTTTTGGAAGAGAGTAGAGGCTTTTTTTCCTGAAACCCTTCCAAACAACTTGTGGTGATGTTGGTAATTTTGGGTTGTAGTTTTAGATACTTTCCAACTCCAAGACACAATTAACTTCTGCAATTCTCGAGCTGTGAACCTTGGAGTTTTTTTAACCATCCTTTTCACAGTGTGTTGAGACAATATAGACACACGTCCAATTCCAGGTTGATTCATAACATTTCCACTTGACTGGAACTTCTTAATTATTGCTCTGATGGTGGAAATGGGCGTTTTCAATGCCTTTGCTATTTTCTTATCGCCACTTACCATTTTGTGAAACTCAACAACCTTTTGCTGCACATCATAGCTATATTCCTTGGTCTTATACATTATTATGAATGACAAAGGGAATTTGGCCTATGTGTTACCTCATATTTATACCCCTGTGAGACAGGAAGTCATGGTTGAACAACATCGGTTTCTAGTCACCCAAATTTTTTAAAATATCAATGGGAATATACTTCAAATATATTTTTCTCATATGAATTCATAGGTGTGCCAATAATTGTTGAAAACCTATATTTTCAAAGATATTTTTGGATAAACCTGTGTTGTGTTTGCAATTGTTTGATATCCATGAGAGCAGAGTATATTTTTTAATTATTTGAACAAAATTTCAAATGGTTAAACTATAAAGACAATTTTTCACAGCCTTCTTTGCTCATATTTCATAAGAGTGACACTATTAATATATGATTGTTTTTCATTACTTTCCCCTTCTTCAGGCTTTTGAGCCACTGATGGATTGCGTAATCCATCCATCCATCCATCTTCTACCGCTTACTCCTTCTTCAGGGTCACGGGGAACCTGGAGTCTATCCCAGGAAGCATCGGGCACAAGGCGGGGTACACCCTGGACAGGGTGCCAGTCCATCACAGGGCACAGGACTGCATAATCATTGGCTAAAATAAAAAGTGATATATACCACCACCTAGTGGTAATATTCCTCAAGCTCCCTGTGGGTTCAATGTTCTCCTTAAAGGATACAATTTGAAGACTTTGTGCCTGTGTGAAAGAGACAGAGAAAACAGTAAAGATTTAATGAATTTAGTATTTTACTACCAAAAACAGAACAAAAACAGTTTTATGTAAGGGGAAAAACATAAGTAATGTCTTAAGTAAAGCAATATAAAATAGTCTGTACGTGTACGTCTCAATCAGCTCCCTAGGTTATGAATCAGTATATCATGTACATAAGTGCCCACACTGGTAACGACCCTGAGCTCACTACACATTGGCAGACTGTTGACTCAGTTTCCAGCGACATAACAACGTACTCGCATTGTAAAATGTCACCACTGGGATTTATCATTTAACAGCAGGCAGGTCATGCAAATTTGTTAGCTTAATTACACGAGTTTCAGTCATGGTACTTCAAGCAGGATCGTAGGCTAGCTAGTGGAACACTTAAAAGTCATGAGATGCAAAAATCCGTATACAGAACATCAAATAAAGTTAAAAATCAATAACGTATGTAATCATTTGAGAGCTACAACAAGGATAACATGCTACTTACAATTTTAGCAAAGTTGGGTGAGAGTTTGTCCACCTTTAAAAAAAAAAAAAAAAAAATTAGCTGAGAGGCTTCAGAAACTATGATGTCATTTCCAGTAAGGGAGCATCGATACTCCCTGGTTTTTGCAGTGCATTGTGGGATTTTTTAGGGAGCAACTTTCCAGTGCACTGACGGTATTTTGCGACTGAGACAATCCTGGGACACTGGACAAATGGCTGCCTTCCTGATCAATGCCCTGACTACGGAACTAGGGAGCTGATAGAGACGCACCCTAGGTTTATTCATTTACTTGTATTCATGTGACAAAGCTATTAGCCATATTATTTACAATTGAGAGGGAATTCAAGCAGCTGATGGATAAAGGCACTGCATAAGGTTTTCCACCAGTCCTGGATCTGAACCTGTTTTAAAAGAAATAAGAACTGAGATTTTTTGCTGGAAATAATCATTAGTGGCAGAAAGGAATTTAGCTTTAAATATATTTTTAAAAATTATGTTTGCATTATTTACCTATTTACCGCAATTATCTGTTTTAAGCTTTTGTAACGGTTGCTATAGTGTTTAAGTCACTGGTATGTTTACTAGTAATGAAATTGAGTTTTTGAGTAAAAGACACTGTTGTTTTTGTCTACAGAGATCTCTCAGGCCTGTTTAATCATGGATCCCTTACACAAATGTTGTATCTTAGCATACATTCCTGACTGGCTGAATAAATAATCTACCAAACTTCTTAAACTAACCCTGTCTTTGACGATGCACTGAGTCTGTCATGATGAAAAATTGCATTTAACCACTTCACTTACAACATTCATATATACTGACAAGGTCAGTTTAAGCAAATGTTGTATCTTAGTATACATTTCCATCCTGACTGGCTGACTACAGAATCTACCATATTGCAAACACGAAATCATGACAGACTCAGTGCATCGTCAGTGACAAAAAAAACAAAACAACAACCTTATTTGAAAACATCTGTTCTTGGTTCTCTTCATCACTCTGTGATGAAGGAACATCTGTTCCAAAGTAGTACCCCACAAAATCCTTTTTAGAAATATCCACACAGGAATTTATTCATTGTTCTTATTCAGTCCTTTGAGCTTTGGAGAGCAGACAATTGTCGTGGGATGTATTTCTTTTTATTATACTATGAATGCTACCGAACATCATTACAAGGGAAGTTGTAGGTATTATCGCCCAGAGTCAGAAGGCTCAAATATGCACGGCAATCATACTCTGTGCAGACGAGCGAATAGAAAAGAGAGTGTCTAATAAGTCACTAATTGGAGAATGAAAGAGAGTGAGAGTTTTATCTCAGTGAGGCTCATCTATACCTGGGAGGAATTTTAAAAAGTCATTCAGGCTCTTGTTCATAGCAGTGGTAACACCAGCGATATGTTCACCTCCTAAATATTTGGTCTTTTGCACATGCACACACAAAAGAGTAAAATGTATGTTTAACAGCCTGACAGGGCATAAGGTAAAACATACACTCTGTAATGATGAAACCAAAGAAACTTTGTGAATATTATAGGAAATTTGTCCTCCGATTCAGTTAATGTAATACACAGCAATGTTTCTCATAGTGGTGTGCAGGGAACGTATTTATTTTCATTACCAAAGTTTGAAGCTTAATTTGCTGTCAACTTGTACTGAATAGTTTTTACATCTATACAAAGTACACTATAAGAAATTGTTAATTTCCTAATCTAATCTTAAGCATTAATAACTTACCAACTTTGAGTAAAACTTAGAATTGCTAGAAGTGCTATATAGGATCTCAAATTCACTCTAAAATGTACAGCAGTGCAGTTTATTTGGGTTATGTGGATAGAAGGTTCTGGAATAAAAAGCCAAAATGGACAATATAAATAATTATAATGACGTTTTCCTAAAATTTTACTAATTGGATTATACTCATGAAATAAATCTGTGTTGTGATTAGAAAGCGTCAAAATCCCTTCCTACTTACACCTAGTTTGCCCAATTAATTAGCTTACTTCCATGTTTATTAAAGTATTTATTTAAATTTTTGAAATAAATTGTTGTATTAAGCCAATTTAACTTGACTTGTGTTAAAATCTTGGAGTTATTTCAGTACTCGTCTAAGGACCTTTGCCAGATACTACCACTATTATTATAGTTGTAAAATCCCTGGCATTTAAATGAGTGGGTGTTTCACACCATGTTACACTCAGAGGCATGTGAGAATTCTTAGAACATGAATTGGTGTGAAACTTCTATGATGATGTTACACTGATAAAACCACATGACTGAGTAACATCTTCAAGATGTTCTTAGAATGACCATATACACTTCTATTAATAATCTTGATGTAGTAGTTCAGTGATGTATGTTTTTGTTCTAGTCACAAGAAGATTGAAAATCTGGAGACTGCCAAGGAAATCTTTAAATCCTCAGCTTTAACTGTAATCAGTTTCACTTGTAAATTGATTTGTTTAAAAGTATCTGCCAAATAGTAAAAGCACAATCTACAATGGTTTGTTATTGTTTGTCTGTAATTTAATTGCTGGCCAAAGCTACAGACCAAGAACAACACCATCACTGCTGCATTACATTTATGGGATTTGGCAGATACCCTTATACAAAGTGACTTAGATTTATCTCAGTTATACAACTGAGCTGTTGAGGGTTAAGAACCCAACAGTAGTAGCTTGGCAGTGCTGGGGCTTGAACTCCTGACCTTCTGACCAGTAACCCAGAGCCTTTTACCCCTGAGCTACCACTGCTGCAGATCATGTGAATATGATGCTGTTCATTAGGAGCCCATGGCCCTCAGTGATGAACCAGGCAGAGGAAGAGTGGCATATAAAGATGCTGTTACCAAGGAAACAAAATGAGGAACAGGCAAAATCAAAAGAACACAAACCAAGGAGTCAGGAGACCCCTGTTTCCATGGAGACTGAGTCATGACAACAGACAAAGTGGATGGGAGAGGTGTGAGCAGTGGAATGAAATCTGAGAGAAAAAAAACACCTACAACAAAGCAAACTTAAAGCTGGAATATCCCAAGTTCAATGGCTAGCATACAGCTATGAATGGACCAAGTAAAATTTTGGAATAAAGCTGGAATTAATCAAAGTGTCTGGAAATAGGGATTGGCTTACATGATTCACCATTATTGTTCTTCATTTTATGTTTTCCTCAAATGTCATTTTCTTCTGAGAAATCCTAAACATGTAGTAGAATGACAGACCATATGCCATAGACCAGAGAGCTGGTATGAGTGTATCAGATAAAACAGCAATGGTACACTTACTGGCCACTTTATTAGATACACACCTATTATGTTTCCATCCATCCATCTTCTACCACTTATTCCTTCTTCAGGGTCGCCTGGAGCCTATCCCAGGAGGCATCGGGCACAAGGCATGGTACACCCTGGACAGGGTGCCAGTCCATTGCATATATGCACATACACCCACACAAACCCATTCATACACTATGGACAATTTAGACATGCCAATCAACCTACCATGCATGTCTTTGGACTTGGGGAGGAAACCGGAGTACCTGGAGGAAACCCCTGCAGCACGGGGAGAACTTTTGAATAGCAAGTATTTTGAATAGCAGAGGTTGCTATTAAACCTCACACTGGCTAATGATGTCGAAGTGGTATTAAGCTACACTGAAACACTGGTACACACCCAAACACACTATATACAGCAAGAACAGAGTGAAGTAAGCAAATCAGTCTTTTTGAACAGAAAGTAAACATCCACATCCACATGTACTGTCTTTATTTTTCAAAACAGGAAGATGTTGAATAAGAAATGTTAACATAATTAAAGGTAAATGATAAGCCATTCTACAAATGAAACAGAATTATACCTGATTGAAACCAAAAAAGGTGTAATTGTTAAGAGACATAAAAGGAGAGCCAATATAAAGTCTATATTATTTCAAAATAATGAGAATGCTGAAAAGCTTGCTATATATAAAGACAGGTGTAAAAATCCATGACACTGTTGCAGTCTTCAGCCTTGGGCCTAGGGAGAGCAGCTGACAGCTCTGGTGCTGTGGCAGCATTACTAGAAGCTTTACAGACCCACAGCTATCTTCTGTCTCAACATCTAAAGATACTGAATAGGAGAAAAAAATGTCTTTCTTTCCATCTCTGTCAGCTTTGTGTAAATACACCCACATTGATTTAGTGTATAGTACTATAATTTAAAAAAAAAAAAAAAAAACTTTTTAGCAAAGCGGTAAATCAAGTAAAAGGATATTAAGTACTGGCATAAAGTCAACTAGTAACAATGTCATGTCATACATGACCAGTATAGAACTCTTGAATGGATATAACAAAAACATTTTGATACAAGAGAGGGCGCTGTTTCTGCATGTGATGTGCTTTTGCTATTTATTTATTTATTCATTCATTCGTTCATTCATTCATTTAACTGAACTGTGCCTTTCAGCAGTCTGTACAAGATGTGCCTGTACCAGCTATCTGTGAAAAAGCTGAAGGATCAAACCAGCCCCCATGCTTCTATCAAAATTGTTGTACCATGTCTGCCAGTCTCATGATGGGGCTAATGTACTCAAAGCTGGCTTTGCACATGCACCAGTATCAAGTCTCTGTCAAGATCACTCTAAAAACTCCTTTTACATTTCTGTTTTACATCTCTTTATTTCTTTATTTGCAATTACATCTGGCAACAATGATATGTTCAAAGGAAAGATTAGGAGTTAGTGGACACTTCATTATATGGATGATGTTTCAATGTTTTGTTCTATAAAGACTCTATTCTTTGTGTGGTACGTTATGGTTCTGGATGTACAATACTATTTACTTGGGACTATTGAATTTTAGTCATTGTTTTATTGTTGTAGTGTCTTAATACATGGCTAATTAGTTGTCTCCAGTGTGCAGAATAAGTTTGGTTGGTTGGTTGGTTTGCTTTCCATCACATCCCCCAAGAAACAGTCAGGGTTTGAGGTAATGGGCTTGCTTCTGACCCAGGATTGAAGCTTCACAGCTCTTGCACAGCTCTTGTTACTGTTAGCTCTTCCATTATTCTTGATATTTCTGTTATCTTTCACCAACTCTAACCCCCTTGGACACTTCATAGAAATTTATTTTTTCCCTTCTGATGAGACCTCACTCTCCACCCTCTTCAACCTCCTTTCAGACATACGACAATCCTGTTGCCTCTTGTCTCTCTTTCAACCTGACCTTTAACAACCGCCCTCCAACACACAAGGGAGGAAACATTCTGGACCTGATCTTCTGCTGACCTTCCTCACCTCTAGACATCAATGTTACCCTGGTCTCCCTTTACAGATAATCACTTTGTATGCTTCACTCATGCCCTCGCTGCAATTCCTATCAACTCTCGACTACAGTACTCCTCTCACACTTTATCTCTCATTCTTCCCTAACTTTCACCATTCTGACATCCCTACCGTCTACCACTTGATTCAACGACCAATACTTTCCTTTTTTCACTTTCTTATCCATTGACCTTCTTTGCCCTCGGTCTTCCAGACCAAGAAAATCTTCTCTCACTGCTCCTTGGCTGTCAGACGTGCTATGCAGCAACCAGATAAAATTAAGCTCATCTGAGAGAAAGTGGAGGAAATCACTTGATGCTGATCTCTCATACATCTCTCTTCTGTCAAACTTTTTCGCTATAATGTGGCTGCTATTAAGACATTCTATAAAGGAAAGCTGAAAGCATCTGATATATGCAAGCTCCATAACATTTTTCTTCACTTTTCTTTACTGCACAACTGCTAGCAACTGTTGGTATCACTTCTATACTTCCTTTCTTACATCCTTGAACGTACTGTATACAATTAGTTGTCTATATTCCTTACAATCACCTGACCTCCAGACCTCCAGACCTCTGGGATCCTAATTAGTCTGGATTAAATGTGGCACATTCCAAAGAAATGGCCCTTTTGGCTGTTACTGAGAAATTTCATGCCTCCAGAAAATCCTCCTTGACTATCCTCAGTAGAATTCAGTGGTTTTATTTGGTACCAGTGTGTTTAACACGAGATGTTGCTCATGTTCTGAGGCACATCACCTCTTCTGTGAAGCAAAGTGGAAGTAGTGTTATGGTATGGTCATGTACAGCTGCCAATAGAACTGGTTCCCTTGTATTTATTGATGATGTGAGTGTTGACAAAAGCAACAGGATGAATTCTGAAGTGTATAGGACTATATTATCTTCTCAGGTTCAACCAAATGCTTCAAAACTCATTAGACAGTGCTTCACAGTGCTGATAGACAATGACCTGAAGAACATTTTGAAAACAACCCAAGAATCAAAAAAGTGGAATATTCTCCAATGCTCAAGTCAATCACCTGACCTGAGTCCAATTTAGCATGTATTTCAGTTGCTGAAGGCAAAATTAAAGCAAAAAAATCTTAAGAACAAGCAGGAACTGAAGACAGCTGCAAAGCGTCAGCTGGGAAGAAACCAGCATCTGGTGATCTGTATGGGTTCCAGACATGGATGGAGGATGGGAATTCATACACTGATCACCCGATTTGGATGTAAAACTCCTCAGCTTAAAGCTGTAAGTCTGCAGTTTGAGCTCATATACATTATTTAATTCCATTGTAATGTGGTAGACAGCTAAAATAACAATATATTCGACAATGTCCAAATATTTATGGACCTGACTGCAAATTCTTTATATAGGGTTTCAGAAATTGTGGATTTGACTGTAATATGCCTGGTTTGTCCAAGTTACGTAACAGTATCTTTATACTTATAGGTGACAAATTAAAGCGGTGGTTGACAGGCCTTGGGGGCATTTTGCTGTCAATGGTTTCCATTTGTTCCCTTAGAAGAAAGCCTTAATGCAAATCACTGCAAAGTTCTTTTGACTGATCAGCTTTGTACTATGATGAAATATTTCCATTCAGACGGGAGTGGTCTATTTCAGAATGATAATAACCATATAATGGAATGGTTTGATGAGTATAAAAATTATGTTAATCATATTTTATTGTTCTTTATAGTCATCAGATCTCAACCCAACTGAACAAATATGGGAGATTTTGGAGCGGTATCAACCACCATCTTCAAAACACCAGTTGGGAATATATTTTGGAAGAATGGTGTTGATCCCTCCAGAACATTTCCAGAGAATATATGCCAAGGCAATTCGAAACTGTTTTGGGAGTTTGTGGTGGCTCAACATCTTGCTAAAACACTATGTTTGTTATCCTTTAACTTATCACCGTACCTTCTTTAGGGCTGGCTTTCATTTTAGGGGTTTTTGGAGAAAGAGGTCAGTAGATGGCAGAATAAACCAACAACTGCTTCCATCATAGATAATTGGGTGACACCACACCAGAGTTTCTCACCCTTGGTGAACATATGCACAGAAATCTTGCTTCATCTGGTTTTTAAAATATCTAATTCCACTCACAACGCCCTTACTAGCTGAGCCAGGTCCATGAAAATAGGGGAAACAAAAACAATGTAGAATACATGCAGTACCAATGCTAGGCTTAAACTGTATTTGTGCGAATCAGACGTAATCCACCCTTCAAATCCCACACAGATATTTATTCATTGCAGTAAGGAAAATTATCCAAAAGCTCAATAAGTTTTGCTTATTATATTCCTTCCGTAGGCTACACCATGAGACACGGTGTTCAAAAAACAGTCTGCCTATCAGACATGTAGGCTACACATAAGTCATATACATAAGTCATATACAAAATCCTATACAAAAAGCCTGAACAAAACACTCCCAAACAATCGACATGGTGAGCCAGCAGTGAGGTAGTGTTGGCACATATTACTGTAATACTTATATATATAATGACAATAACATACACCAAAAGCCACACATCAGAGACTTGTGGAAAATTACAATAGAGCCAAATTAAATAGTTGCTAATTGTTACTAATTATTTGTATACATTTCTTTAGGCGGAACATCATGTTGTTTATTTACATATTTTTAAAAAAAGACTTTAAAAGGAATGAATATGAAGAACAGAAGATAAAAACCAGAATCTATGCAGGTAGTTGAACATGTCCTGTCAGGCCAAAGGGTGCCATGTAAGCCAGAGTGTTTTTTAAAACAAAAGTATATTTAAAAAGTCATTACAAATCAGTGAATGGTCAGTATGCAAGACAAAGTATGGAGAGAATGTCAATCTTTTATTCTGTGGAACTTCTATAATGCGCTAATCTCACCACGTAAGGTCAGTTTGTCATCAAAGTGACAAACAGTATAGAAATGCCTACATTTGTGTGTACCAAAAGTCATGGAGCAATGATTTCTTTCATTTCTAACTTAGTGTTTTTTAACCACAACATATATAATTGGAGTGTTAAACAATGTGAAGTCCCGATGAGCTTGTTTTTATCACCTCATCTTTCCTTCAAGCTGTTGTACACCACCACTCTGACATTTCACAGTTAGATGTAGTACCTTTGAAAGGCATGTCAAGGCTTGCTGCTTTCTGAATTTTTGTGTAATTATACTGTAGCTGATTCCATCTGTCGTGTAGCTGACATTTGTCTCTTGCAAGATTATTACAGTGAGTTATTGTGCTGTGGAATATCACCCACATAGTCTTTGTGGAAGAAAAAAAATCACCTGTTATGAAAATGAAAAATACTTCCTCAGAAGAAAACAGCTTAAGTTGACCAGCAAAACATGCATTTCCCAGCATTCCTGGTTAAAGTTCTGGAGCCGTGTGCTCGCAGAGACACTACATTTTAGAGTAGGGCACTACTCTCAGAGGGGAGATTCAGGTTAGATTCTTTATTCTCCTTGTTGCCGCAGATTCGGTCTGTGCACTCCTGGAATCTCAGATGGACAGGAAGGTTCAGCTGGTTATGCTGAAAGCTCTGACAAAGCCTCAGTAGCCTGTGGCAGTCTAAGACAGAGGTCTCTTCTTGCAGACACACACAGCCTGTGGCCCCATGCCTCGATGCCCTCCCACAGCATACAGAGTCTGGCAGAGCTGCCCACGCATGGCTGTAGCTATGACAGGTTCCCAAAAGTCCCTGCAGTCAGAGGAAGATGGAGAAGAAAGGAATGAATATATAATCCTCCCAAGCAAAGGAGATCCTGTTCATATGGAAAAACAAACACGCTCTCTCTTTCTCAGAATTTTCAGCACTTTCCTTACAAGTCACACTCTGTGGCTCATTCATAGACCCGGATACGGTACAAACAAATGTATTAGTGAATGATTCGTTCCTACACATTTACACAAGAAATTTGGTATTCATAAAAATCCTGTAATTTTGGGAAAACTTTCATATCCTTTTCAAGCTCCTGGGTGTGCATAAATTTATGCATAAGAAGACTAACTAATGTAAACCACGAATTCAAATCATATTTTGCATGCGGTACTGCACTTTTATATATGAATCATACGGTCAAGTTTAAATCTCTTGTTTATTTATGTTTACAGCATTTAGATTTAGAGCCCGTCATGCTTAGCAGATGTTTACAGGATGTTTAGAGACCGGTGTGATTTTTTTTCAAAGGATGAAAGCTGGCTTATAAATATGTTCCATTTGCTATGCCATCTTCTTTGAATGCTGTTCAACACTCCCAGCATGATGGCTGATGGACCTCAAGCAATTTTAAAATTGCTTGGTGTGCCTGAACCCCTGGGTAGAGTGTACAGTGCCCTTCACTAATATTGGCACCCTTGGTAAATATGAGCAAAGAAGGCTTTGTTTTTTCTTTTTTTTTTCCTCACTTATTCATTCCTAATTCAGCTTTTCTGTAATTTATCTCTAGATTTGAACATTTTCAGGTGCTTCTGTTACTGCAAAATATTTTTAATGCCACAGAAGTGAGTCAAAATAACGTCTTCCTTCTCAATCATTTAATAGTCATTTCAAGTTTCCAGCCATTGCCCACTTGACCTTTTATGGAGCTTTGTGGACATGACTAAATGCAAATGAGCTGTGTCGGGAACACGCTTACGAAGAAAATCAGTGTGTCTGAAACTTTTGTAAATTTGGGGGATTTTTTTTTTGTTTGGTTTAGTTTGCTCAAACATTTACATACAACCTTACTTAAAGCTAATAAAAGCAGAGGCTCGTCTGCCTAAATCAGTTTCCCAGCTTCGTTTCACCTCTGCTGAGCAGCTGGAGGTTGCGTCTCTCCTCCTGGACTTGCAATTGCAGAACCTGCTGAAGAAGCTCCTGCCTGAGGGTTTCCTGTACCAGCCCCATCCTCTCCAACTTCTCGCCATTCAGTCTCAACAAAGCTCGGCCTGAGAGAGAGAAAGAGAGAGAAAGAGAGAGAGAGAGGTTGTCCTTTGAATCACACTGATTAGATTATTTAAATATTAATATTTAGTGATCGATATCTATGATTAATGCAAATGAATATCGTTAGAGAATATGAAAAGACAGCTGTCCCTGAGACCCTTGGACATAAGCACCTTCATGTCTGCTGGACACGATGTTCTTAAAAAAAAAAAAAAGATTTAACAGCACATCATTCTGCAACTATTGCTTCTTCTTTTTTCTTTTTTTTCCCTAACTCAGCAGATTAAATTGCAAATTAGTATGATCCTTGGTGTAAGTGCTGATTGGATGGTGAGCAAAAGATTAAATCATGTATAGAATTGGGTCACTGGCCACACAACAGCCCTTGCATGGGCAAATACAGATGAGCTGACAAGACACACGCGCACACCGGAAAGGGAGCTCAAGCCTGAAGGTCATCTGTGACTCCGCAGAGTTGCTGTATGATTCTGAGGTTGTTTTCCTCCTTGCTGTTTGACAAAAGAATGCCAAAACACTAACAGACTGCCAGACGTGTTATGTTTTAATTAATATGCTGATAATTTTACCTTCCCTTTTTTCACCCATTTTTGCCTTTTTGTGTTTCATGTCATAAAAGCTACTTTGTTGTAGAAGCTGTTTGGATTCATCAAACACTGAAATTTTGGAGTAATTTCCTTTTAATTAGCCAAGAATCTTGAGGGATACTAAACCTGAAATCAGAAGTCTCAAGTACTCTGGTTTCCAAATTACTCTTAAATCATAGAAGCATCTCCCCTTCTCATTAGGATCTCTCAAGCAAATCACAGGTGGGGGAGTTTCTGAATGTAATTATAGCATCCTGCTAAAGCTGCTCCCTGAGAGGTAACCAAGCCTGAAGTCATTTTCATGGCCCTGAAGCCTACTGAGTCTGCTGGTTTTCTAAACCCTTTAGTGCACAGCTCTGAATGGCCAACAGCTCTGTTGCCTTTCTTTTCCCTCTTGTCTTCTCCCCAGATGACAGGCAAAGCCTCTATCAATATCTTGGTCACTCTCCCTGTCTCTCATTCTCCTTTTGTCACTTGCATAACATCTGAGCCCCAGATGCTTTATGTTCAATTAGAGAGAGAGGACAGGAACAGTGAGCCAGATGGGGCTCTCTGGAGAAGGAGAGGGTGGGAACAGAGAAAAATTACATTTACAGCATTTGACAGATGCCCTTATCCAGAGCGGCTTACATTAGTGTTTTGTAGTTTCTAATATAAAACATATCCCCATTCTGGTACGAAAAGGGCTTGTCTGAGAGTACAATAAAACACAAACAATTTGAAGGGTTACTACGGGCGTGGGCACAGCAGAAATAGAGGTATAAGCACAATGTAGATGGACAAAGGGATTCACAAGAGCATATACAGTATGTACACATGTTCTCACATAAACACACACTTTGTGGTAATTACACAGTTACATGGGAAGAACACATATACCAAAATATGCTTTCTACTTTCTTCAAACAGAGATTCACATACACATTTATATACACACTCAGCTTCAGACTCTATTTTGTGCAGGTAATATTAGATGTGACAGAATGTTCTCATTAAAATAAACTAATGAATCAGGGCTTTGTGCCTTAAACTCTGCTGTAATGACCTCAGACCACAAAGTCACTGGGGTTAGCAGACACTTTGGATTCATTGATATGCATTGTTGCCCTCTCTAAAGGGCAGGGCTGGCATTAATCATACATCAGGGGGAAAAAACTACTTGACTTCAACAACACTATGCCTACACCCTATGCATGCACTTGTTGTATATATAACCTTCATAGATCAGGTATTGGGCTGATATCAGCAGAAATATAAGATATCAGATGGAAAAAGAACTAATTCATTCAGTTCTATAACATGCTATCATGCTATTATATTGGTAACTTTCATGTTAAATGCCTGTATAGCTATATTTTCTACTGCTAAGGTTTTTTGTTTTGTTTTTTTTCATTTGACAATTTGTTGCACATTGATTTTAATACATTTGTCATGAATAAGTACTAAATTGGAACTGTATAATTTTGCAAATATTTGCACAATATTTGCTTTGTTTCTATTTGTCTGAATTGAGTTATGGCAATGTACAGCATCTCTTCCAGTATGGAAGTGTTTGTGCAGTTTGAGTATGATGACCAGTTCAATTAAGTCACAATTTATTATTTTTAATTTTTTACATTTCTCCCTAATTTAATCTTGGCCAGTTCCCACCCACCAGCACTAGTTAGGTCTCCCTTATCATACGACAGCTAGTACCCAGGGAAGGTGGAGACTGTCACTGGTAGAGGAGAGAGAGTATGCCATCCCTCCCACTCAGAAAGCACTACCAATTTTGGTCTTTCGAGCTCCTGGCCATAGAAGGCTATGATCTCCGGATGATAGAGTGACCACTTTTCTGGTGCACCGCTCAGAAGATACAAATTTTAAATCTCAAATTTTAAACAGATATTAGTATCAGCTGATACTCAAGATTTCATCATTGGTATTGTAAAACAGGTAATGTGGTATCGTGCCATCTTTAGTTACAATATCTCACAAAAGTGAGTACACCCCTCACATTTTTGTAAATATTTGATATCTTTTAATGTGACAACACTAAAGAAATGACACTTTGCTACAATGTAAAGTAGTGAGTGTACAGCTTGTATAACAAGTTAAATTTGCTGTCCCCTCAAAATAACTCAACACACAGCCATTAATGTCTAAAGTGAAAATGTCCAAATTGGGCCCAAAGTGTCAATATTTCTGTGGCCACCATTATTTTCTAGCACTGTCTTAACCCTCTTGGGCATGGAGTTCACCAGAGCTCACAGGTTACCACTGGAGTCTTCTTCTACTCCTCCATGACGACATCATGTTAGAGATCGTGTGCTCCTCCACCTTCCATTTGAGGATGCCCCACAGATGCTCAATAGGGTTTAGTCCATAACTTCACCCTCAGTTTCTTTAGCAAGGCAGTGGTCATCTTGGAGGTGTGTTTGGAGTCATTATGCTGGAATACTGCCCTGAGGTCCAGTCGCTGAAGGGAGGGGATCATGCTCTGCTTCAGAATGTCACAGTACATGTTGGCATTCATGATTCCCTCAATGAACTGTAGCTCTCCAGTGCCGGCAGCACTCATGCAGCCCCAGACCACGACACTCCCAAAACTATGCTTGACTGTAGGCAAGACACACTTGTCTTTGTACTCATCACCTGGAAGCAGCCAAACACGCTTGACACCATCTGAACCAAATAAGTTTATCTTAGTTCCAGTAATCCATGTCCTTAGTCTGCTTGTCTTCAGCAAACTGTTTGTGGGCTTTCTTGTGCATCATCTTTAGAAGAGGCTTCCTTCTGGGACGACAGCTCTGCAGACCAATTTGATGCAGTGTGCGGCGTATGGTCTGAGCACTGACAGGTTGACCCCCACCCCTTCAACCTCTGCAGCAATGCTGGCAGCACTCATACATCTATTCATTGTGGGAACCATGAATGCCAACATGTACTATGACATACTGAAGCAGAGCATGATCAGTATGCAGTATTCCAGCATGATAACGAACCCAAACACACCCCCAAGACGACCACTGCCTTGCTAAAGAAGGGTGAGAGTTAGAAGGGATGACTGCCAGAGCCAAACCTATTGATCATCTGCGGGCCCAAACCCTATTGAGCATCCCACATAGAAGGGCGTAGTCAAATAATAGTGGGGGAGCACAAGGTCTCTAACATCCACCAGCTCCGTGATGTCATGGAGGAGTGGAAGAGGACTCCAGTGGCAACCTCTGAAGCTCTGGTGAACTCCATGCCCAAGAGGATTATTAATTGTGGCCACACAAAATATTGATATTTTGGGCCCAATTTTGACATTTTCACTTAGGGGTGTACTCACTTTTGTTGCCAGCGGTTTAGACATTAATAGCTGTGTGTTGAGTTATTTTGAGGGGACAGCAAATGTACACTGTTACACAAGCTGTACACTCACTACTTTACATTGTAGCAAAGTTTTTAATTTCTACAGTGTCGTCACATGAAAAGATATAATCAAATATTTACAAAAATGTGAGGGATGTACTCACTTTTGTGAGATACTGTTTATCAGAATTATCAAATAAATGCCACTTTTAAGTATCAAACCTGCAATGAGAGCAATGGACGGTGCGTTTATCATTCAGTACATTCATAGTTTGGATGGAAAGAATACTACAGTTCTGGTACAAAACTTGTCCTGAAAACAATAGCACAATATTGTAAAGAGCTTGTACACCTGTGCCGTTGTAACTCAAAATTAAACCATTGCTAAATTTCATCTGACTGAGCAGCATAGGAGGGTGGGGCATATTGAGATTCAAAGGTCCTAGAAAATTATTCAGGCCAGAAATCAATGACCTTTAGTTCAGAGGGCTAACCCTTCGGTCACACTGCACAAAATACTGTAGCCGTGTAAGAACCTGGCCGTGATTATCTTGAGCAAGTATATGATTGTTATATAAAACCTCCTTTTTATTGATACTTGTATCTTGTGTTACAGTAATTGAACAATAGTATGAATTATAGTACGAATATGAGTAGTATGAGTAACTATGAATATAATAATTGTATAACTTAAAAATAATGAAACCAAAAAATGCTTTTAATATTATTTAAGTTTTAAGTGCTCATTCATTATTTTAATCCTCCTGCCATGTGTTTTGGATTATTGCAAATGTCTGCCAGTTTTAGCTTTCTTTAAAAAAAAAAACTGAGTTTTTGGTAGTGTCTTGGTTTCTATATTTCTTTTTACACTTTTCTCCATAGTGAGGTCTTTTATGACTCATTGAATAAAACTCAATGTTAGAATATTTCCTGCCTTTAACACAATGAATGTGTTGACTGCCTTTAAAATCATTAGACAGCACGATGGAGCTCATTCTAGTAAATCAACAAGTTTCTTTGCTATGTAGTTGTAGCAAATTCAAATACCGTTTAATGCATGTGGAATTCTTTTTTATAGACAAAAATATAGAAAGTTACATTTTCCATTTTTTTAAGCAGGTGTAATGCAAGCCAGCAGTCAGCTGCAACAATTAAGTCTGTATTATACAAAACAAAAACCTTCATATTTAATGTTAATGTAGAAAAATGCCCCAGTGCATTAAATTGTCTCTGGTAGCAGTGACCTCAAAGTCTAGAAAATGTACCTGTAATGGCATGGTGGGAAAAAGCCTCCACGTAGGTCAGGTAGTTGTGAGGACAGTGTTTCTTTAACCACCGACACACATCTTGTTGGGACCATAGAACCACTGGCCTAGACAGACTTGGCAGGGTGGGACTAGTGTGGTAAACAGAGTATGCATCCCCTGTGTGAAGCTAGAAGAGAAAACAGAAATAAAAGGGAAAGAGAGACAGAGGGAGAACAAAACAATTCCAATGAAATGCGCGAATACATTCCAAGTGATAGCTTCATGTCATACCTCATTGTCAAAGCTTGTTAGGAATGCATTTCATCGTTACCATAACAAGTGCCAAACACACATATATGCACACCCAGCTTCTTTCTCGTGTATAAAGAAGCAATATCCCATGACGGTGATGACATTCAAACTGCTGCAGAGAGCTCTGGCAAATAAATCTTTTTTTTTCCCCATAATAGCAGTGTTCCGCTCTATGTGCTGCCAGTAATTAAGATGGATTATTTCATCTCAGATTGTCGTCATTTTGGCCAACACATTGACAGATCCATGATGCAATAAACAGACCTCATTAAACTAAGGCCATCTAAAAGCTATTTAGTATCCTCTAGCACAGTACCAACACAAATGTTGTTGTAGGTATCCCAAAAAAACAAGTAGAAAAGCATTATGATGCATCATTGTGATCAAAATAGTTCCAGAAAATGTTTGGATGAACTGAGAATTTAGACAGGCAATATGAAGACACTGTTTACAAACCTTCCATTCACCCTTTAAGTGTAAACAAGGTATTAACACACTGGCATTTATTGTTATTATTATTATACATTTTTCAAAGCCAAGCACTGTGAATACAATATGTTTAATTTGTTGCATCATTCACACCCACAAAGTCCTTTTCATTATTCACAGCAATTTTGTACCTTTTCTTCTATTTGTTTGCTTTAATGACCCATTAACTGCCATCTGTGTATTTTTTTTTATTCTGGCCCACTCCCATTTATCTGCAATTTTCTTTCTCCTTCACAGCTTTTGCCCTCACACTCGCACCCTCCCTTACCGACAGCCATTTTAACTGCAGTGTTCTCTCCAGTGGCCTTAGGGAGATCTTTCGTGTGTAACAGCAGACACACGTGCACACACAAACCTGAATCAATCAGAGAACAATACACCCTATTTGAACTGCTTGGATACACAGGTCCTTTCACATCCTATTCATTCTCTCGGACATGGCTAGGACCGTAAGGGACTTTCCCTCTAGAAACCAATAATACATATAAATAAAAGCAAAACCAATTATTAAACACTAAAATATCAAGAATATTTATCTGCAGTGCAGATGACAATCAGTGGGTCTCTTTTCCATTTGTCTGTTATTGACAACTTTTCCCCAACATGACAATGATTGTGTACACACCATGGCTGTGTAAACAACTTTCATGTCCGGGCTATTAGTTTTTTATTCATTGTTGTCTATTGAGTTCAATAAAACAGAAACCTACTCCTGTCTCTCTCCTGTCAATTTCGGTGACACTGGTAGCTAACATATGATAGGCCAGAACTGGCTGGTGGGTGGAAAAGAGCCAAGACCTAATTAGGTAAAGAAAATGGGGGAACGATTTTTGTTTTTAAGTCACTTCATAGTTAAAAAGTATATTTTATGGGTGACAGAACACCACATCTCATAGACGTTGGCCAATGACTTGCTGCCTTTATGTTGAGAGTGCATTTCCCTTATTCTGCATTAAAATTTACCTAACGAGATAATTATCTCATCATACATTATGCTAGCTACTGCATTTTAGCCTAGTCAACACGGATCTCAGCAACAAAAACATAGGATTGGGCAAACACATTAGAGCTTTTACATTTGTGGCGGGCTAGTTAATGAATTTATGATTTATCTACCCCCTGCATAGACAGGGTGTCCCTGCATAGACAGGGTGTCTCCGAAAAGTAATTATAGAATGCAGTAATGAGTTGGAATCTGGCTTTCATGGTTCTCAACCTGCTATGTTCTTGTAGACAGATCAACACACCACCATTAGCATTAAATCCTCATTACGGTCTGACTTTTTCTTTCTTGCGTTCATATCTTCTGAAAAACGAGATACAAAAATTTCTCAACAGTAATGGATGGCTACTTCCTTTAGGAGGTCAAATAAGTACAAAGTATACACACAGTCCACACTCCCTGATCTCTTTGGATCTGTCTTTTGATAAATCATGATTCACAGTGAGGCAAAAAATAGATGTAAATTACACCAGATCTCCAGAGTTTGGACTCTGAAAGAGGTATATTAATATGGTAGATTAATTATACAGGACTATTGATCATTGGTTCACCAACAAAAAAAGGCAAGTAGCCGCAGCTCTGGCGGAGGAGTGGGGGGGTTTGGAGTGATGAACTAACATTACGAACTACTACTACTACTACTACTAATTAATAATAATAATTTGTTCACACTTTACTCCCAGATAAACAGACTGTTTGAAAATAAATATTTAATAATTACCAAAAGGATGATGATTCTTCTTTTAAAAAAAAAGGTGGGGGGGTTTAATAATAATTACTCTTGTTAATAATTATTATATTCCTTCTTCTTCTCTTTTTTCTTGTTGTTGTTGCTCTAAGCTATATCTGGTACAGCATACATCCAATACAACTATGTGCTTCCAACTTTGTGGCAACAGATATGGGGAAGAACCACTTGTGGATTTGATGGTCATGTGTCCACAAACATTTGGCCATATAGTTTCAAGGTCGTGTTAGATTGCTTTTAACCTGACAGCCTAACTGTCATAATGCTTTCTAACAAAAACCCATTAAGGTCATAATGGTCACATTAAGGTCATAATGGTCACATTAAGGTCATAATGGTCACATTAAGGTCATAATGCATTTTTAAGAACATCACGCTCGGAGTTTAAGGTGTCGACTGAAAAAGCTTGCTTTTATACCAAAAATGGATATTTCTCTAGAGATATCAATTCTACTTTAATCATAGACATCCATTGTCTGTTACCTTATTGAATAACACTTTTCTGAACAATACATGTATACTGGGGTTTAAAAGTATGAGACCACTAATGAAAATGCTTAAATTTTGCATAATTTTCTAATTATATTCATTATATTTCCATTACAAATTATATTCTTGACAACAACTTGTGTGAAATACCTTTTAGATATTTGATATATTTCAGAGTTTCTTTGTATTTGCATGTCCCCATTTTTGCTTTAATGACAGTGTGCACTCGAGCTGGCATGAACTCCACAAGTATATACAAAACCTTATGATACATTTCATCTTAAATAAAATCCATCAGAGGGTCATCTGAACACAGGCTTCAATAGAAGAGATTCCATTTGGAAAATCCAACCTTTTCCAGAAAGCAGTTAATAAATTCAATATAACTAATTTGCTTACATTTAATTAAATAGAAAACTAAATATAGTGCAGAATCTTCATACTAAATATTCAAGATATTGAACATTTACTTTCTTTGTTTAAATAATATTCGTAAACCTTCAGTTTGTTTCAAATTTTGAATCTCAGATATTCAATGTGGCCTGAGACATTTGGACCCTGTATACATCTTTTAAAACTAGGTTACATATATAATTTACCACAAGCCTTTCCTGTAGTGTAAATGTCTAGCATTGATTGCTAAATCTTGATAACTCTATATCTAGTGAAATGGTTAAATCATGTAATGTAAAAAATTGGATGGAGAGGGAAAGGTGTGGAAGCTTGTTCTCAGACATTTCAGATCTGGGAGAAGAAAAGGAGACAGCAGGCCTTGTAGTCTCAATCTCTCTCTCTCTCGCTCTCTCTTCAATTCACTTTAACAAGCTTTAGTGGCATGGCCATATACGTGTAAGTATTACCAAAGAATTAATGGCATGAAGAACTGTTATTAATACGTTATATGTTAAATAATGTGTATTTATTTTATGTTTTTATTGTGCTGTGCCCTTCAGCCGCTTTCCACTTTGTGGATCAATAGTCCTTCCATCCATCTTCAAGTCTTAGGTCTAAATATTATATGAAGACTTACGTATATAAGACTACATATAGTTAAATTCATTACATTATTATTATTATTAGTAATAGTAGTAGTAGTAGTAACGGCAAATCCAAACACTATTGTTCAATGGTACAATTTCAGCATTCCATACAAATACACTAGTGCAAGGTTTTTCCCTTACACAATTTGAAATGTGCAATCATTTCTATCTTGGGCAGGTGTGCATTTCCTCACAAGCATTACTGATTTTTCACATTAGAGTGTTTATACAACTCCAATTCCCAAAAAGTTGGGACGCTGTATAAAAAGAAAATAATTGAAAATAAAAAAAGAATGCAATGATTTGCAAATCTCATAAACCCTTATGTTATTCCCAATAGAACATAGAAAACATATCAAATATTTAAATTTAATAAATGTACCATTTTAAGGAACAATAAGGTAATTTTGAATTTGATGGCCACAACACATCTTAAAAAAGTTGGGACAGGGAGAACAAAAGGCTGGAAAAGTAAGTGTTACTAAAATGTGGTGTAATAAATTCAAAAAGTGCTTCAACAAAATATTAATTTAGGGGTTTGCACACTTATTTAACTAGGTTACTATAAGTTTTTTTTAATCATAAAAAAGTTTCTGATTGTTTTTCACTTTATTTGCACTTTATCTCCAATTGCATATTAAAATGTGAGAAAAGATCTGACATGATTCTTTTAGTTCACAACAGCCTGTTATTTTAACAGTGGTGTGTAAACTTTTTATATCCATTGTAGTTATGTAGTGCTGGGAGTTTAAGGGGTTAAATCAGGTTACTTGCCACTCATAATCACTCAAGAATAATGTCAACTAAGACCATTTTGATTAATTAGCAATATTAGTTTAGTTAGAACAGTTAATCAGCCCAAACATAGAAGAAAAACTATAAAGAAGGTAAGCCTGTACTATTGACGGAATCTGGACGTTACCTCTGGGGCATGGAAGGGGGGAGCAGGAGGTTGCTTTGTCAATATGAAAATGTAAAGGCTCAGCTAGTGTTCAGCACAAATACTAATGTTCACATATCTGCCTGCAGTGTTCAATCATCCATTACCAGTGTTCAGGAGCTAAGAGACTTTACAGTCTATTTAAAGCTATTCTGGAACAAGAGCCTTTGCTTTGCTCTGCCTCCCGGCTCAACTGCATCTTTCCCATTTTCTGCAAATAAAGTCTTGATTTGGATGGATGGCTGAATAGAGAGCAAAGGGGGGGATGGGCAAGAGTGGAAGAAATGGAAATAAAAAGACAGACAGAAACAAAGACAGTGAATAGCTATATTTCCTCTTTCGTTTTACCCCTTTGACCTTTATATTATTCATAGCCATGTCTTTTTTGAGTGCATGTCAGAAAACATGAGGAAATGCATGAAATATATCTAAATCATCAAAATGCAGCGACGAACGGACGTGGAATAACGCTCTCTCACATTACCCAGTTTAATGGGTAATGTGTGGACTAGAGCCATAAAGCGAATGCCTGTTTAAAGACATGAAGCAATAGTATGAAAGTCTTACAGCGGTAACAGACAGGGTGCTTAGAAATGATCAGTGATTGCTCACAGCTGTAAGGTCTCCATTATCGCTGTCACACAATCATACTGTTTCTGCCAGACTTCTTTTTTTGATGAAGCAGAAGGATGTGGTTGAAAGATGCTTTGTATGTAAGCCACTATATTCTCAAAGACTATTCATAATGCTACCAAATAGCAGTATGATTTCTGCAGTATCATGCCTGAGGATTATGAACCCATATTTTTTCCCAGATCATAAAGCTATAGGCATTATGTTGCTCATATTACATAGTAGATTGTACAGAAAGTTTCTAACTCCTTCATAAACCCATATATGATGGGGTTCCATTCATGTATTTGAAAAAACAATAACATACAACAATTTCTAGTTTCATTAGTCGCATCAGGTTATAGATTTCTGCACTTTGTGATGCTATGAATCTACAGTATGAATTTGAAATGGAGAAACTGCCGAATTGTTGGCACCCTTTAAGAAAATGGGAAAGAGCCGACAAAACAAACACAGCTTTTAGGTTTGAGGGAAAAATGTTTCAGGTATTTTTTGCCTTCAAGGAAACACAAAGACATGATTGCCGAGTGAGGAATATGTTAACACTTAGACACTATACACAATACACTTTGAGACTCTGAAAGGGCGCAGCCTATAATAAAGCATAGCAAATGATTTTTTCTAAAAAAAAAACTAAAACCCAAAAAACATGAAATGAAATGGGGAGAAAAAAACCCCCTCAATTAGTACTTAGCACTTAACACAAAACAGCTGCCTGAATAGATGGCACTTCGGGAAATTTCAGTGAAGAGATAAAAAAAACAAATCTTAAGAAAGGTTTTGCCCTCTTAAATGTCTTGGCTTGTTATTGAGTTATTCTAAATTATTGCAAACATTATTTATTAACTACCATGAATTGTCCAGTGGCTCGAAAAGATATTTAGTCAAGATAGCTACTTGCCAATGAATCACTAATGAATATAAATTAGCCCAAGTTGCCTCTATCAGGATGTTAAGACTTTCAATAGGATGCTGATGAATTCTGGAGTTGGTCATAGCTTCAGCACTTTATTAACCTTCCCTGACTGAACTGAGACTGTACCATTAAGATGTTCATAGCAGTTTTGTTTAGTTACCTGCAAAGACTCAGTTCCTGGTTGCTGTAGAAGTTTGACAGTACGACCGCCTGCTGTTTTGTTCCCACGACACTCGTGCCAGGTAAGATTGCCACCGGTGCAGCGGCTCAGCTGGTACTTAAAGTCCTCTGGAAGTGCCTTGTACTCCACTGCAGGACGACAGAAACTAAAGCTGGAGGCAGCTATCAGACAAGAGAGAATAAGAGAGCTTGAAATATTGAGAAAGTAACCTCCATTTTGGCTGTTTTGTTTCACCTTCAGGCAAACCAAAAACTTGGCAGACAGAAACCAAGACAGTGTGAATTCTCCATTCATTTTTATAGATGTTTAATACTTAATTAAAAGAAACACTATGCTTTTGCATGCAGGATATAGTTAGACTGTAAAACTGCAGTGGTTTTGCGGATTATGGGTTAGCGTAATTAATAGTATATGGATTTTCCACAACTCCAAGGGAAAGTGGATATCAGAAGTATCATACTAACTCACATTTACACAATCAGCAGATTTTTTCCCCATATCTGATATGGAGAAAAACAAAACACCACTCTGAAGCTAAACAAACATGGAAAACTGCACCACCATTTTTTTTTTCAGCAAAATATTTGCATGATTGATCATTCACTTCAAGGGACTGCCTACAGAGTTCCTTGGATCTAAATGATGTACTGTTTCTGTGTACTGCTGTTGCAACTACTGCTCTTGTTTCCTCACATCCACCTACAGACACTGAAAGGCGATGTGATTTACAGCACTGGACAAAGACTCTCTCTCAAGTTGACTCCTGTGTCAGATGTTGGCCAACCCAAAGCAGCATAGCTTATGTCAGCTGCCAGATATGATATTAGTCTTGCATCCAGAGCTTCACTGGCCCTCTGATCAGTGGTATGCGAGTGTGTGCACACATCCTGGCTTGCTTGCCATGCATATTCCAGTACCAGCGCTGGCATTAATGATTCAAGAGGCAGTCTGAGTATGTTTTCCCAGTGAAGGGAGAGTGGCCAGTGTGTTTACAGGCAAGTGTTCAGTCAGTGTGCACAGCCTCATTAAAATCTCACTCCTCTAATTGACAATGTTGTCATAGCTGAACCGAGGACAACCAGTCAACCGTGATAATGTTAAGGGGTTTGTGCATGTGTGTGACAGAAGGTGGGGAACTGGATGAGATGAAATCTTGCTTGTCTCTCTTGCCCTTGTCCCCCACCCTCATCTCCTCCAGACCCACAGACCTACAAAGGCAGTTCTCATCAAGTCTGTTCATCTGACCATGGTCTATGTGAAGTAAACACAATCCGCTTCGCTTCGGGGATAGTGTCACACACTAACAAAGTGGCTTACATTACAGAGCTTCTGAAGTAGGTATGGGAGGAATGGGATTTGTGTGGGAATGTGGGGAGTTTGGGATAAAAGAAGTTAGATAAATTCATGGATTATTATGCTACATATATGCTTTGCAGATCCAGTCTCTCTTTTATAGACCCCAACAACCAGCAGAGATAAGCTCTACCAAAGATGCTATAAGATTTTTAAAATTGTTAAGATGCAAATATCTTGCTTGGTTTAAGCCTCAGATTGACCAAAGGAGAAGAAGTTGTCATTCTTCAACACTTGTGTTTACTTTGGGATTGAAATACTTCATTCAGATTTGGAAGTGTTACAAATGTGAAGCCACTGCTTAAACTCTGAAATGGTAAAGCATTAAGAGAATAAACTATTCTATAAATATCCTTACTTGCATTGTCTCAGAAGGGTGATTCAAGGTGAATAAATCTCATTTATTTATTCACACTACAACTCCACTCATTAAAATAATATATATATTAAAAAATATATATATTAATAGCAATATTACTACTACTACTACTACTACTACTACTAATAATAATAATATAATAATAATAATAATAATAATAATAATAGAAGGAGCCCAGACTTTTATTTTTATTATTTTTTTTATATCTGATATACTTTCTCCAGTCAACTGGTGCAAGTTCATCATGCAGTCTGTATGCATCGTGCAGGCTATGCAAACCATTGCTGGCAATAGTGTGAGGGGCTTTGAACTTCAGAGGACGAGTGAAATGCAACATCTGTGCGGAGTAATGAGCTAGAAGGGAAAGGCTGAGACAGGTTTGCAGCCAACCCCTCCAGCACTAGTGCTTAATTACTGATGCAGACGAATGGCAGGGTGAATTTGCAAGTCACTATTAAAGCACTGGCAAGCCTCTCTGCAGGTAAATAGATCTGCCGGTAATAGCACCAATGATCAAAAGCTGAAGTTTTCCATGTGTCTGGGTTTATATGCTTGTTTATATCTCTCTCTCTGTGTGTGTGTGTGTGTGTGTGTTAGGTGGTAGTTTTGTGTGTGTATAGATGGATGTGTGGGTGGTAGTATTGTGCATATGTTGGTCATATTGGTGGGCGGTAGGTTTTTTTTTATGTATTTGTATGAATGGGTGCATGGGTGAGTGGGTAATAGGTGATTTTTATGGATGGGTTTTGGGGTAAGGAAAAGATAGTGTGTTTAGATATTGTTTGTAATATTATAATAATGCTTTGTTATTCTGCACTTACTTTGCATTGATTGCAGGATCTAATTCCCGGTGCTCTGATTTTAATGTAGTAGTAGTAAATGGTAAATGGCACACTTATATAGCACTTATATTTTACACGGTGTCTCATTCACCCATTCACACACACACACACACACACACCAGTGGTAGCAGAGCTGCCATGCAAGGCGCTAACTTGCCATTGGGAGCAACTTGGGGTTCAGTGTCTTGCCCAAGGACACTTCGGCATGTGGAGTCACAGGGGCCGGGAATCGAACCTATGATTAGTAGACAACCTGCTCTACCTCCTGAGCCACAGCCGCCCCACAGTAGTAGTTTTGTTTACACACTTGGGTCTCAAATGGTCCTTTATGTTATTGTCCAGATCAGTCTAGCACTTCTACAAACCAGCATTTGTCTCTGATACACTCTCATAGTACTTTGTGTTGTATTGTTTGTTGTTAGCCTATAAGTCTCTTAACAAAAGCTTCTGCCAAATGGCTAAATGTAAATGAAAATGTAAATGTTTGTGTGTGTGTGTGCGTGTGTGTGTGTGTGTGAGAGAGAGAGAGAGAGGAGAGAGAGAGAATGGGTAGATGAATGATAGGTGCTTTCAGGTAGGACAAGTTCAAGCCAGGAAGAAAGAATTACTGGTTTATTAGTCCCTTGTAATCTGCAAAACAATTCCTATAAGCTCGAAGTAAACCACTGTTCATGACAAGAGACCATTCAAATAACCGGAACTGCCACAGAATAAAGAATTCACAGAGTTACAGCAACAGAGCAAAAGCACGAACACTAACAGTGCACAAACACAAACCACAAAATACACACTTTAACTGCTTTCTCTTTCTCACACGGAAGTATTTACACAATTTCTTGAATAAATCCAAAGTTTCTTCGCGTGGGTGCGAAACATTTTGGATTATACTTAGACATGTATTAATACTAGGCTAATGAGAAGAGAAAATCACAAATAAAGCCCACGACAAGACCACAAGCCCCACGCTGTTTAACATCAATAAACTCCCATGTGAAGTGGAACCTCGTTATGAAGAACATTTGAAACACGTTCCGGTATCATTACAGTGAGCGCAACGAAAAGACGAGTTTTCGCCTATAATACTTTAAACTAAAGGTTAACGTGTGAAAGTTTCACACCTTATTAACATTTCACCCCTTATTAACATGACCCTGTCTGGTCGAAAGTGCCAACCATTTGGCCCCACAAAACCATGCCCATCTGTTTACAACAAATACAAACGATTTACCGTCGACAGCCATGCCATGGATCCGTCTGGAGTTCCTCTTAGTGATAAACTTGTGAGATGTAATGTCCCATTTTACTCTGCACGACCCGACAGTGTGGCACAGAACCGGCTCCGGTCGTCTCGCTCCGCTCCGCGCGCTCAGTGCGTGTGCGAGTGAGAGGAGAAATTACACCGCGCCGATGAGAGCTCTGTAGCCCCGCCCCTTTTAGCACAGGTGACAGCGACGTCGATCAACAAACGAGCCAAACGCCTCTCGCGCCGCTTCCGAGAAATTCCTGAATTAGACATTAACTCGAACTATTTCAGCCTGTGTGCGAAAAAGAGGTTTGTTTAAACACACACACACACACACACACACACACACACACACACACACACACACACACACACACACACATATATATATATATATATATATATATATATATATATATATATATATATATATATACGTCTCAAATTGAATATTTAAACCCTATTCTGAATAGCTGTCATTTCCTATAAATCATGGCGTATAGGAATCAAGTTATTATGTGTCATGTCTTTCCCTTTTAGAAAGGAATTGTCACCCAGACCTACCTTTTTATATTAAAAAAAATAATAATAAAATTGTAAAAAATACTGTATTGTTGTTTACTTAAATTAACTTCAAACACTGCAGTTTAGACTGATCAACCTAACTATAGGCAATACAACACTTAGTTACGCGATGCCAAAAGGTAATAACCTAAACGTACCCTGACTAGATCAAATGCAAACAAAGGTGAAAGGGGGAAAATGAATAAGCATTCTATTGGGAATAAAGCACTCTTACAAGTTTACCTCCCCATAATTTCAAGTGTTAGGCTATATACTGCAATAGTAGGCTAGTTATTTTTAAATACCTAAGAAATCTTTACACATTTAACATTTGATTTCACTTGACACAAAGACTGTTCAGAATAGCTACTTACAAATAGCTATGTTTGTTTCTACTGGATCAAATTCATTCATTCATTCATTCATTCATTCATTCATTCATTCATTCATTCATTCATTTATTTAAAGTTGGGAACAGCTTTATCCTGGTCAGGCCTATCCTGTCCTGGGAACACCTGGCACAAGGCAGGAATACCCCTTCGATGGGGTTCTATGCACACACAATCACAGGGCAGGTGCCGGTGGCATGGTGGTGCAGATTGTAGTGGTGCTGCCTCACAGCTCCAAGGTACTTGGTTCAGTTCTGAGCTCAGGTCTGCTGTCTGTCTTTCACATTTTCCCTTGTCTGTGTGGGTTTATTCCAGGTTCTCTATATTTTCCACCCACTTCTAGTGAATCTGTGTTTGCATGTGTACTGCCATGGACTTTGGTCCATGAACACTAAGAATAAATCAACAAACTTATACTTGATTTGCTGGGGGGAGTTGGCAAGAAATGGAGGAAACCATCTGGATGAAATTCTACCAATTCAAATGTTAGTAAGTAGCTACACTTTACAGCATTCCTACAGCATGTGCTCAATCACAGACTTCAGTAAACGCCCCTGAAATGTATGTTCCTAAATTGTGTCAATGAGTCACATCTGATTTCTGCTCCCCACTGACCTAACAGCCAGAAGCAGATGTAAAGCATCCTTTCAACAGAGCAAAAATCTCTAATCAGTGAAATGAGCTAGATATTTACTGAACTAGTCACCAACATTTCTCGTGGTAAACCACACAAACAGAAAGAAAATATAGCCTAACACAAATAAATCCATTGCAATTCCTTACAATCAAAATGTTTCTATCCATAACACCATATTGACATTAATGTCCAACGTCAAATTCCTCCTATGCCCTTGCTTTAAATCATTGCTTAACAGGAATGGAAAATAGCGCGCCAGGATCTTCAGCGGGTTTCAGTCTACAGTTCTAGTGTTACATATTTTGAAATGAAATAAAAATCTGATATAGCTAATGTATCAGTTTTCTGTATTCTGTGACTATCCACCTCACTTGGCTAGAAATGCCGAGTGGCTCTCTATTAGACATAAAATGCATTGCACAGGACACAGAAGCCACTATATTATACCCTATTAAGTACCCATACAGAGGGTGAAGAGAGTTATTTTGGATTCAGCCTATGACTAGCCATGTCTTCTGAGACACAGCCAAATAGACGTTTCCCACCGCAGTCTGTAATTAAATTAATTAAACATTCAAGTGGGCTCTTGAAAAATAACACTGCAGGTGCAGAAGGGCATGGAGGAAATAAACAGCCAAACTGATTTATTGAATAGGACAACTTTATATTCTTCACAGTCACCACAGTGATTCGTCTGTATGGCAAGCTTAATAAACTGATAATATTAGTAGTCATAGCTATTCATAATAGTATTATATAGAGTAATAATAATGAATATGCTGTGTAGCTTACTACTACCACCACCACAAGTACTACTACCAGTATTACTACTACTACTACTACTACTAATAATAATAATAATAATAATAATTAGTGGTGGTGCTGTTAGCATTGTTGTCTCATAGCTTCAGGGTCCTTGGCTCAATCATGAGCTCAGGTCACCATGAGGAGTTTCACATTTTTTCCCTGTTTCCTTGTGGGTGTTTCTATGCATTCTCTGGATTCCTCACACCTCTCGAAAACATACTGGTAAGTAAATTGTTGACTCTAAATTGCCCCTAGGTGTGAATGTATGTGTGCGTGGTGCTTGCAATGACTTTCCCAGGGTAGGCTCCAGGTTCACTGCAATCACAACCTGCACTTACTCAAGATGAATGAATAATAATAATAGCATTAGTAATAGTAATAATAGTAACCGTCTCAGCTTATTTTTCAGTTATTCATGTTAAAGCATATTATTCAGTAACTACAAAGAAAGCCACAGGAAAAAGTATGAGAGTAAGAAATTTGGCCCCAACAACAGGTTCCTTTTATTCTATGGAAAAATATTCACACATGTAAAAAATAAGGTTTGTGCACTGCAACACTTATTAATGTGTTCTGTATACTGATTATGAATACATAGCATTGTGTCATTGAAAAAGGACTCACTAAGTACATTTTGCTTTGCTTTTGAAACTTTTTACTATAAGCTTTAGTCATTTTGCTAATTCCCACCTTCTAGCTTTTCTTCCTCTATCAGACAACACCTACCATCCGGGAAGGCTTAAGGAGTAACATGCCTCTTCTTAAACATTTATTTGTACCACTGCTCTAGCAACATCACAAAATAGCTGAACACAATAGGAGGAAAGCTCACAGGCATGTAGTGAATAATTGGACAGTGTCTCCATACACATCTGTAAGAAAAAAAAAGCAGCATCTACGATCATGATATCATACTATGTGGCCAGTTTCTAGTTTGTTTCTTGTCTGCAAAAAATGTGCACTGTCAACCCGCAACACTAAAATTTTATGTACCAAGCCGCACAAACGTATCTGATTCCAATAAAATCTAAAATCACATATACATGTCTATGTGGATTGGTGTGTCATATCAGATAATGTCAACACATACTATTAACATTAACAGCAAACATACTTTCACAATATTTCTAATAAATTACTGGCTTATTAGCCAGTGAACTAACATTATTTACCAAAACTTTTTTTTGATAATTTTTTATAATTTATTTATTAATTTTTTTGCTTAACTGTTTTATTCTTTTATACTTAGACACAATATTGCATATGGAGAGATGTCACTAAGTATCTGAATTGTTTTTACTGTTCAGTCATATTTTACACGTGTGAATGAAATCACATGTGGATATGTTTGCCACTGTAATAATTCCATACTATTTTTTTTTTAAAACAATGTTCAGTGTAATAAGTGGCATACTATGTTAAAGGGCAACTTAGTATCATACAATGTGGTTTGGGACACAGCCAGTGTGCTCTCCTTAGACTATGTTGTACACTAGAGTGCAGCATTTCAACACCATGTGTGTAGGCAAACACTGAACATTTTAAAACGACTGTTTTCTTTTTCTTTCTTTCTTTCTTTCTTTCTTTCTTTCTTTCTTTCTTTCTTTCTTTCTTTCTTTCTTTCTTTTTTGAGCAGCTGAGGGCTACCTGACAGTATATCTTGAAGGTTCATTGAAATGTGCAGAGTTTCTTTAAAACTGGGTCATGTGTTGAAGTATTTTCTGATCTTGCTAAATAAGGTTTAACTTACTGAAGGAAAGAGGTGAGTAATGTTCTTGCTTTATTTCCTCAGAGAAATGCTGTAGCTGGGTGGGTAAGGTGTATCCATTTACATTTTCGTGAAGAATAAAGATTTGTTGTTGCTGATTGTATAAGGAGCTTATTGTAAGAGCCAGATTAAATACAAGCATCGTACACATAAAACCATGTTTCACTTCCATTACAAGATTTGGTCAGTTAAATGGGTCCCATTACTTTGCAGGGAATTGCAGGGTGTTGCAGCCTACAGAACAGTAATAGTCCTTATCAGATTGGAAGAACGCTCTTGATTTATCCAATCAGAACCAAGTAAGAGTGCTGACACTTCCTCTCTATACCCATATTAAAGCTGTCTGTTTGTCCCTGCATATGAATTCAGATATGCATCGATTTAATTTACATCTATTTACAGTGTGTGGCAAGGAATCACAAGCTTGACACCTTTCCGCAGAAGCTCCTAGATAGCAAACAACATTTAGTCATGGAAGCAGAGGCTGTGAAATTAACAGTCTCTGTATTTCTCTAAGTAAAGAGACAGCATAAGAACATCTTCGACAAGAGTTTATTAGTTTGTAAAGCATTTCTTCTGTCATCTTTACACACAGAAAATTGCTTAGGGGGATTTTTGTGGGTGACTCATTTCTATTTGTTTATCTAGTTAACATTTCTATATGCAATTCAGTATACATGAACAGGCTTCATTTCAGTCTTCATTTTGGAAAAGGCTGCATATTTTCTCCAGGTAATACTACATATAGTCTGGTGGTAGGCGTTTAAGTAAAAAAAAATGAAAGAAAGAAAAATAAATAAAAAACATAATATTAATAGTTTTATAAAACTGTTTGTTTATTTATTTTCCAACAATGAATAGATACACAAACAACAAAAAATAATTTCATTTACATGGATTTGGCAAAATGTTATACAAGGAATATTAATAAGCAAAGTTTTGATGAGGAAAACAGCTATATATAAACCAATTCTAGTAAATATAATTCCATTACAAGATGTTATGTTATCAGGGTATATCAAAATATCAAATGGAGAATGTAGACCAAAAGCAAAAGGAAAATATACATAGATAGTTGTATTGTAAACATATAGGAACTGTTTATTGAACTGAACATGAACAATCCAAAGACTGTTGAAGTCAGGCCTAATTTGATCAAAATTAGGAATTGTTCCAACAAGGTAACAAATGGGTCTCTTGTTCTGAAGTCAATAATTATAACATGGGTGACAAGAAGAGGATGTATAGGGTTAGAAAGATGAAAAACATGTATGTAGCAAAGCTTTGAGGGCATCTGTTACAAACTGGACCCACATCATTAAATTGCCTAGAGACTCTGAACTTCATGAGTTGTGCCACATCATTGCTTTTGTATTTGGTTAGCCCATGTTTGTTGCAAGTAACTAAAGAGTGTACTCTGCCAAGAGTCTTCTCCCAAAATCCCTTGGGATCTTCCTGTCCATAATGTTAATTCTGCTTTAACAGAATTAAGCATAGCGAACATACTGTATTTGAGCATAAATAGTAGATTGTATGTCATTTAAGGTGGATATTGATGTGTGGTAGCTGTCAACGACAGTCAATGCAGATTATAAAGGGGAAATGAATATTTTTACCCCATTTGGTTTTTCACTGCTTATCAAGAGTGCATGATTGCCACCACTAAAAGCTCTGGGGATGCGGAATGTGAGAAATAAGTTGTTCTTTTGTTCAGTGAATGCAGTTTCTTAGGCGCCCCCTGGTGTTAATTCTTTTTCACTACAGTTTTGCCCACAAAGGAGTTAGTGAATGTGGTCTATTTGTAAAAGTATACTTCTCTATTTTTAGGGAGTGGTATTGTTCTGGTTGAGATATGCATTTTCGTATAATATTATATTTTTTATTACCTGGTGTATGCAAGCAAACATTAGTAAATCAGCTGGAATGTTAAGAAAATGCAGCAACTAATAAAGGAGAAAACTATGGGTTTAAGCAGAGGAGGAGTCTTTCTTACATATTTAATGATACACTCCAAATCTTTAAGGAAGGCACATTTGAAGTCAGACAACTTATATGTCTTATATTCTTATATATAACGTATATTCAGGCCCTCTTTTCACTGTGAAACTGGAAGGAAGATTCAATTTATTTGGTTAATATCTTATAACTGTTGGTAGGAATTTTTACTCACCTAGTGGACCATATACTAGATTACATTACACAGTATTCCTGTAACATATCTCCCCCTATAATAATATGTCAAGTATTGTCAAGTATTTATTTCTTGTATCCATGTTAATGATCTCATCTCTAGGTCTCTGTGATACTGAAATTATTACTACCATACTACGCCCCAATTTAGATTCCATACACAAAACAGTTTGACCAAGGAATTACCACTCATGGAAATCTGTATGATGGAGATATGTTTAAGTTCTTCAGTAATCTGAAAGAGTGTAATCTAACAATGCATCAATTTTAGAGATATTAGGAGCTCTTTGGCTTCCCTTTATGCCACCCAACATCCCCAGCACTCTTTTCCATCCCCAAACGCGAATATTATCTGGGATTCCTGAAAAAGCACACATATTATTATATAATACTATTGAGCCACACAGATAAAAATGCCTCATCTTCTAGATTGGTGCGGGAAGCGAATCTTGGAGTATTGATCGCAGAGCGAGTCTGTGAGGTGTTGAAAATTTGAAAAAGGTCTCCAGAGAATTGAACTCTAAATCCATTCAATTTAAAGCCTTTAATGGAATTTATTTGATATCTTCTAGGCTGTGTTGACGATGTTAGGAGCCTATGACTGCTATTGCTGCAATGAGGATAAAGGCACAGAAAGTTCTTGTATAGACTATTCGTTCAACAGCTTAGCTAGTATTTGTGCTGAGTGATGCATCTAGTCTTTCTAATCTATGCCCCTTTGATGGATAGATACAGCTCTACTGTTGAAACATAATTATGTGTAATGAGAGGACTTTACTTCCTTGGCTCAGTAAGCTTGGCAAACTGGACTAGGACAGCTGACATTCACACTGCAGAATAGAATTGAAATCATTTTCTTAAATGGTATTAACAGACAGAGGATGGAGCTGATGATAAAATACTAATTACCTAATTGAACCTAGTCCCAATATTTTGTAGAACCACTTTCTACTGTAGGAATACATGAAATTCAAGCTAAATCCCTGGTGGGATTTGGTCGACCTTGGGGCCTGGTGGGATTTGATGACTATTGTTTGGTAAGGAAAAAGCTATTTTTGTATTGTTCCAAAGTTGGTAATAAATAAATAAATAAATAAATTTAAATAAATAAATAAATAAATAAAAGCTCTTTCTGCTAAACATGAGACATTTTGCTTTAAGCATTAAAATGTTTTAAGTATCTGTATTATTACAATATTCATTAACTGCAATACTCAAACTCTAATAAAGACTCATGTCAGGAAAACAGGATACTCGTTGAAGGCTTCATCACAATGAGGCCAGCAACATCGTCCACTGATAAACTTAAAAGACAGCTTGTCACTTTTGACTGGATAAGGCAGATATAATTAAGTGTACATTAATGCAATGCCCTATGTAGATGAAACTTTTCTTGTCATATATTGGCTCTACACTATTTCAGTAGACACCTGGATTAAAAAAAGAAATATATATATATATATATATATATATATATATATATATATATATATATATATATATATATATATATATATATATATATATATATATATATATATATATATATATATATATATGTATATATATATTTAGACTATTCAGGAGCGGTAAGCTCAAGAAGTGGCAAAGTGGTGCTCAGGTCATACATGGTGTGGGATTTCAGATAAGTCCAGCATTCTGTTTTCTGTTTGAGTCTTACCTGTTCGTATGAGTGCTGTTTTTTTTTTTTGGATCAGTCCTTGCCAAAGCTTGACTAGACCTGTGTTCAGTGTCCTTTCAGATCGTGCACCTTTCTGATGATGAGTAATTTGATGATGAGTAATTTATACATTGCCATCCCCTTTTGTCAGATTATAGAAATGAAATGAAAGTTATAAGGAACTGTAGTTTGTGACATCTTGAAAGTCTGTGACCAAAATAATAACAATTATTTGACATACAGAGCAAATTCAGATGGATTGTTTAGTTCATTAATATTGTGCAATAATGGATGCTGCAGTACAGACCCTGCAGTAGTAGAGAGGTGGAACAGAGCACGTTCTGGGTTGGCTGATGCTCTAGTAAAATAAAGTGTGTGTGTGTGTGTGTGTGTGTGTGTGTGTGTTGTTTAATAAACTAATAGATAGCAGGGGAATTGTATCTGACTTTTAATGGTCTTTAACTGCTTCCTGTGGATGAACGCTATGATATTTTTTAAATTGGGAAATATGAGCAATGGAGAATGAAGAAAATGACATTATGCAAAGTCCAAATCCAAATATTTTAAAGCTGATTTGTTCTTTGGTGTGAACTGAGTTCCACTAAACTACAGAGAGGGTGAGTTTTCCTCAGAATGGAGTGAGGCATCACACTTATTTGGTATGCAATTCTCATCCTCCTGCCCTTCTTTCAGAATTGGGCATCCCTTACACCCCTAGTATTGCCACTCTTATGCTTAAACTGTGACATTCCTACTGTAAAACTCTGAAATGGAACAAAATGTTGCAAAACGTTTTATAGCTCTTTAATCCACATCTGTCTTAAATCTAAATAAGACTCAAATGGAGAGGAGATTAGGCATAAAGCTGTTGCGGCGTCTGCTTGTGGTGGCACGGATGCTCCTGTACCTTCTGCCAGATGGCAGGAGGGTGAAGAGTCCATGAGAGGGGTGAGAGGGGTCATCCGCAGTACTGGTGGCTTTGCAAATGCAGCCGTTGTTGAATGAGGTGTCAATGTTGGGTAGGGAGACTCAGATGATCTTTTCAGCTGTTTTCACAAGTCGCTGTAGGTATGGTCTTGCAGTCGGCGGGTGTGCAGTTCCCGTACCACATGGTGACACAGCTGGTCAGGATTCCCTCTATCGTCCCTCTGTAGAAGGAAGTGGAGGCACTGCTGGGCCTTTTTGGTCAAGTAGGTGGTATTAAGGATCCAAGAGAGGTCCTACATCATGTTGCAGAAAAACTAGTTCATGCTTTTGTTACCTTTAGGTTGGACTACAAAAACACCTTGCAGTCTAGATATTCTAGTAGGTACATAAACAACCCCAAGTTAGCCCAGAATACAGCTGCCTTACTAAAATGCAGAGTCCTTATTAAAACCAGAAGATTTGATTATAAAATATGATTAATGACATATAAATCACTTAATGGTTTTGCACCACAGTAGCTAAACAAACATTTGCTCTATTATGATTCGCCTTGCTTGCTTTGATCAAAAGGTGCAGGCTCTATTTTAATACCTAGAATAATGAAGACTACTACAGGAGGCACAGCGTCTTCTTGCACAGCTCTCCAGTTATGGAACAGCCTTCCAATTACTGTTCACAACTCAGACACAGTCTCAATCTTTAACGTCTCAGCTGAAAATCCATTTGCTCAGTCAAGCTTTTTGGTAATAGCTTTTTCTTAGGTAAAGGCACAGATCTTGATGTTTCATGATAATAGAGAGCTTTGGTAAACTGGGATGTAACCCCAACACCCACCCCCCCCCCTCTCCTGTTTTCATTCAAGCTTGCTGATGGTGCCCATGTACTTTATGTTCCAGGGTGCCCTTATGCCTGTGTTACCTTCTGTTACCATTTAGTTATGCTGTCATAGCTTGTTCTGCCAGAGTGCCTGCTTGCACTTTGTGCAATAGGCCTCATTTATCAATAATTTAGTAAAATTGTGTGTAAATGTTTGCATAAGCCAAACCAAACAAAAAATCTCTGCCAGATTTACAAAAGTTTCAGAAATGCTGATTTTCTTAGTACTCAAATGTATATGTTGCTCACCTGTAACATGCAAAGCACGTTTGCCACACAGCTCATATGCATTTAGTGCCACCCACATAACTACATAAATGGTAAAGCACACAGAGGACTAGAAACATGAAAGACTCCTGAATGGTAAAAGAAAAGGCAGAAAGGTAGAAGGTCACGATATGGAGGTTGAGACGGACACAAGTGCAGATTTTTAAAGTTTAATAAAGAACTAAACAAAATACAAAAAGACACTATGAAATCAGGGCAAAACACTGTGGCAAAGTCTATACAAAAACCTCTGAACAAAACACGGCAACAAAGATAAAGGCAAAGAAAGACAAACGTGAGAAAGAGTGCAGTGCAAACTGTGGCTATATACACAAGTGCTCAATTAACAGGAACGTGACTCAGGTGCAGGTGGCCATGTGACTGTGATGCAGTGGCTGCTGGAAACTGTAGTTCAAAGTTCCTTCTCTATTAACATGACAGAACCACCCCCCCAAGGACGCTTTTCCCGGTCTCACGTTCTGTCACGATATTGAGGTTGAGACGGACGCAAGTGGAGATTTTTAAAGTTTAGTAAAAAACTAAACAAAATACAAAAAGACATTATGACATTGGGGCAAACACTGTGGCAAAGACTAAACAAAAACCAGAGGACAAAATGCGGAAACCTAAACAAACGTTAGGTTTCCGCATTTAAAAAACAAACGTGAGACAAAGAGGGCAGTGCAAACTGTGGCTATATACTGAGTGCTCAATTAACAGGAACATGATTCAGGTGCAGGTAGTCATGTGACTGTGATGCAGTGGCTCCTGGGAACTTTAGTTCAGAGTTCCTTCTCTATTTACATGACATGGAAGTTATTTTGACTCACTTCTATGCCAGTAAAATATTTAGCAGTGTAATAACACCTGAAAAGGTCAATGAATGTATTAATATAAACATTTCTCTTTGGTATTATAATTCCATGACATAGTGGACTGGTATGAGGACTAGTATAAGCATATGCACTAATATAAGTGGCTCTGGATAAGGGCATTGTCATGGAATGGTAGCAATGGTATTCCATTGTCATGGAATCAAAACAAGAAAAGGGTGAGCATAAGAACCATAAATATGAACTATAGATAAAATGCAAGAATTATACATCTAGAAGCGACAGCATGGCACACATGGTACAACAACAACAACAACAACAGTAGCAAAAGTTTGACAAAATGTGCTACACATACAGGACTCGCATACAAGTGCTCATTACCCCACAATGTCATACAGATGCAAACAGTCATTTGAAACGATGAGTGTTGTAGTGTTTTGGTGTTGCTGTTGTGCAGTGGTATTGTAGTTCTGCACCTTTGGCACAACCCTGGCAGGCATCTGCTTAATGCTGTAAATGTAAATAAATAAGCAATTTATACTTGACAGTATAATTCATATATATAAAAGTGTAGTAATCCATACAAATGATATGATTTGAAGCCAATCGATAAAGGTTTACATTAGTTCATTAGGTAGTTTTCTTGTAGTAAGTGTAATTTATTTATTTATTTATTTTAAATTCACACACACCCAGGAACACAAGTAGGATACAAACATGAATCAAAATTACAAAATTATGGGATTTTCATTAATAACAAATTTCTTGTGTCAATGCTCCTACAAATGCTTTACAAATATCTGTTTGTATCCAGTTTAATAGAAGAAGCCTATTTTAGCATTGTAATTTTTCCTTACTTCCTCCATCTCTTCTCTCTCTCTCTCTCTCTCTCTCTCTCTCTCTCTCTCTCTCTCTCTCTCTCTCTCTCTGGCAAGCTACACACTACTCTTGCAGGCTGATGAAATGCCAGTGATCCTGACTCCTTTTGCCCTTCGGCTCTGCATGATCCATCTTGATTCTACTTCTGCTTAGAGCTTACTTCACCTGAGAATTACTCACTGTTGCTGAGGCTGGCCCAACATGGCTGGCCTAAAGTTTGCCATGAGATTGCTGTGAATGGTAACCCATGGATACCCTAAAGATTGCTGTGGATGGTCTCACTTGGATAGCCAAAAGATGGAAAGCCTAAAGCACTTACTGAAAACAGTCTATGCTCAAGTCTCGTTCATTATTCAGAGGATAACTTAACTTGGATAATATAAACTTGAAGCTAAAAAGGTCTAATAATTTTTTTTAATGAGTCTGATGCTCATACTGAGGATCCTTTCAACACACTCAGTACTGTTCGACTTTCAAGTATACAATTGTGGATGAGTAATGACTCATAATCGCACACATAATTACCCTTTTGAGTCAGTTTCCTCTGGTTTCTCAAGGTTTTTTCTTAATGTTGTTAATTTAATCAAAAGAATAGAAAAGAGTTAGTTCAGTATCTTCAATGACTGAGAAATATAATCAGATTAGGCAGTATGGTAAACGGTAAATGGTAAATGGTCTGCACTTATTTAGCGCATTTTTATATTACTAATTTTTAACCTTAGCAGTTTTACAAAGTGCTTTACACTTTTTCTCATTCAGCCATTACACACACACACACACACACACACACACACACACACACACCAATGGCTGCATGTATTTGCATGTACAGTATTTCCATTAAACCCCAAAATTGCTATACAAATTGATTTCATAAGGCAGCTTTCATTGCACATGAAAACTTGGGTTATGAATGAGGAAGATAAAGACCCTCAGTTGTTTCTAGTTGCAATGTGGCCTTTGAATGGGGCAGCTGTTAACAAAGATCACGAATGAAAAGTTTTTAACTCGTATTGGTGCATATGACTAAAGCTGCAGCTGACTCATGAGGGAATGCACAGCCATTACATGGACTAGATGTACTTGCTCTCTGACAACATCATGATGAAAGATACTGGGCTAAGAAAATTCTGAGCATTCCAATAAAAACAGCACAAACGTAATGTCATAGTCTATACTGTAACATTGTCCACATCATCGCTCCATCTGTGAAAGAGTAGATTGAGAATATGGGAAAGGGTGATTTGCATCACACTATATCAACTAAAAAAAAGTGGTATTGTGCTTCAGCTTTCCGATATGACAAAGATTTACAGTCTGCCACGACTCAGAGTCCAGCAGTTTTTAAATCTCTAATGTTTCAAATAAGTCCTCTTTATAAAGTCATTTTTGTTTGATGAATTGTAAAAAATATTTTTTTTAAATTCTATAGACAGTTAGCTGGAGATGTTTCTGTTTTGGATTATTTGTGCCATGCTTATGGGATAATTTCCATGAGCCAAAAGAAAAAAAAAATAATCAGGATATTTGATCATTTAAAAAATACTCAAATAGTCTCTAGCTTCTGATAAACACAAGCTAAGGATATGTGGATGCATGATTTTAATGTAGAAACCAAAATGGGTACGAGGTTTTAGAAGATGGTGACAAATAAAATTCTTATTTTACTAACTTTGCTACTTATTTATTTTCACACATGCAATGACTGCACTTTATACCATGTATTCAATTGTGTGCAGTTCATTTAGGCTTTATTTTCATATTTATATTTATCTTTTTATTTTATTAACGTTCAGAATGATGGTTCATTTTGGCGCTACATTTGGAAACCAAATTAAACCCTGTTTCTGGAATAATCTTCAGCCACGCTCCACACCAAACACTTCAGCTCTGCTAAAACAAACACAGAGCTGCCTTTAAGAACCTTACAGTTAGTGGTGGAATGTGGATAGTTTGTGTCATGTACAACCAGTGTTGTAGGGAGAACAAGCACCACATGTGGAAAAGAATGAAGGAGAAAAGAAAATATTGAGGAAGATTTCACAAGTCTAAAAGGCTGACACATGTGTATACTTATGCTGGAACCAATACATACACACAGACTTTCCATGTTCTACAACTTATATAGCATTTACTAGCTTTCAATTCTACAAGGAACATATTGTAGTCAGAGGGAGGAAAAATGAACCCCACCCCATTTAGTAATGGAGTTTTTTTTTCGAAGAACATGGGTGGTGCATGCCAGTGAAATAAAGCCTACCTTTCTTCTGGGAAGGTGATTTTGGTCCTGAACAGTTGCTGTATTATGCATTTCCTGGGAAGGAAAGAGAGACAGGAAAATGTGTACTGTGACTGTGATCTGGTGAGCAGAGACAGAACCCTGAACCAGTTTAGAGAAACAGTTTGTATGTCAGCAACACCTGCAACAATTAATCATCAGGCTTCGTATTATTAATTTATATGAACAGCATATCAGTCAACTAATTGTCTACCTTACATCGAAAGGGAAAAAAATTTATCAGACACTCCTTGTACTTTCACAATGATATCAATATTAATAAACATAAAACTAATTAATGCAGAAAACAGTATTTTTTTAGTAAGAGAGAAGCAAAAGAAAATCTGCTTATTCCAGTCATCTGATATTCTGGCTTTTGCTTAAGATTCTATTTATACAAATTTAATTAATATTACTTAATACAGGAAATTTACAGTCAAAATGATATACTATATACTAAATAATATAATCCAGACTTCTTAAACATATAGTCCCAACATGAGCATACATGTCAAACTATTAACAATTTGTATTTTTCATTTCAAGCATTGCACATGTGAAATGTAGCCAAAATGGAGACTTTCTTAGAAATATATTGCATCAGTATCAATAAAGGTCTTGGAAACACAGTGAACACTGTCTACTTATTAGCCTCCCATTAGCAACTAAACAAAGATGTGGGTTGTGTTTAAGCCTGGTGGTTTAAGGGAGAGGTATATATTGTGTGTGTGTGTGTGTGTGTGTGTGTGTGTGTGTGTGTGTGTGTGTGTGTGTGTGTGTGTGTGTGTGGTTGGGGGGTGGGGCTGGGATTGGGGGTTCAGGGGCTTTGGGAAGGAGGTGTTACTGAGGTGTGGTGTACACTGAATGTGTGCTTGAGCAGTCTGGATGGTCACTGCCAGATGTGATCCAAGAATTCACAGTTTACCACAAAGACACCACAAAGAAAACCACAACTAAACAAAGAACAGCTAAACGCACATAAATCTGAATCCTTAAGAATACATTTTACATTGTGGTCATGGTCATAATTATCAAGTGTGTGTGTGTGTGTGTGTGTGTGTGTGTGTGTGTGTGTGTGTGTGTGTGTGTTTGTGTTTTCATTACTGCCTTATTGGTCTTATCAAGTAATTGTTATTAATTGAATTTTAACTGGCCTTATTTACCTGATATCAAGTATTTTTTCTGCACCTCTGTTTCAGCATGTGCTTTTGTGTCAGACTGTAAGTCCATATGTAAGTCCTCACTGATTGATATATATATGTGTGTGTGTGTGTGTGTGTGTATGTGTGTGTGCGTGTGTGTGTGTGTGTGTGTGTGTGTGTTAATTTATATTGTTAAATGATTCTACACCAATTATTTAATGTGGAGTAATCTTGATATGCGTGTTAAAATAGTCAATGCTACAGTATACTTGTCATATTGTCTCTACTACCTTATTTTAAATGACCTAATAGCCATCGACCATTCTGTTTTCCATTTCAATTCTTTATTCTGTCCAGCTCCAAGCATAAATTTGGTGTGGATTTTATGAGCAAATTAACAAACAAATAAAAAAGATTACACCAAAAAAAAAGGGGGGGGGCAGGATGTCCATATGTGTGTGTTAAAATGCCACACTTCTGTATGTTGTATTTTGTGAAATAAAAGGTGGGACTATGTAAATCAGGTCACACAGTGCTTTATTAGTTGGCTGTGAGGGCTGGTCAGAACCACAGAAGCCTCCAGAGCATCACCACTACAAATGGGCATTTGATACATTTTGTTAGGATAACCCTTCACATCCTTCAGGACTCCATTTGGATTCATCACTTTGTGGAAGATGCTGTGGCTAGATTTCCTAAGCCCACTCATTTTTATGAGTGTTAGCATAGCTGTGGCTTTCAATCCCATAGCCAACCGTTTCAGCTTATACAAGTCTGGAGCCTATCCTCATTATAGTTCTGGCAAACCCACTGCTAGACACAAGTGAGTATTACCAGTATATTATACAAAAAATATCTATCTATCTATCTATCTATCTATCTATCTATCTATCTATCTATCTATCTATCTATCTATCTATCTATCTATCTATCTATCTATCTATCTATCTATCTGTCTGTCTATCTATCTATCTATCTATCTATCTATCTATCTATCTATCTATCTATCTATCTATCTATCTATCTATCTATCTATCTATCTATCTATCTATCTGTCTGTCTATCTGTCTATCTATTTATGCTGTACAGTCAAGCATTCAAGAAAGTTCTCACAAAAGTATGACATCTAATGTATCCCTAAACAGCTTGGTTTGTATAATATACTTTGAATGGTTTTATTACTGTTGAAGATAACATTCTGCTCTGGTGCTATTCAAAAGAAAAATTTAACAGTTTCAGTAAATTTCATCTAATTCCAGTATTCTGTAATATATTTAAATATATTTGGTAATCATTTATTATTCTCTTTACTTTTCATAGCTCTTGCTTTATTTTCATGACCAGACAACATTTAAATCTTTATACCTGTAAATATCCCAGATGGTTATAAAATTTATATTAATAATATTATTTTGGACAAAATGATAGAATTGCATTCTGCCTTCCCCCCTTTTTTTCTAGAAACCACTGTGCATATGTAGTGGAAAAGAGTGTTTCATACACTGTTCAGGACGGTACAGCTCCTTATGTGAAGGCAGAGTACAAAAAATGTGGCTGGGGGAAGAAGTGTACAGGACTTAGGTAAGAAATACTAAAATCATCTGTTTAAGTTATTTACTGCAAAGAATACCATTGGTCACTTTACTTGTCTGGGAAAAAATATAGATGGATGTATGCCATATTGAAAAAACATTTTCTAACTAGGAAACCGCACAGAATCTTTACATTTGTGTATTCCCTATCTACATTCATAGGTACCGGATGCTCTACAAGCCAATGTTTAAAGTGGCATACAAGACAATGACTGAGTTAGAGTGGCGCTGCTGTCCTGGATTCACTGGTGTTGTTTGTAACACTGGACCTACTGCTTATGGAATAAAAGCTATGCCCCCTTTCAAGGGTCATGTGCCAGCCTATAAAGGTCCCATGCCATCTCAGAAAGGTCCACAGTTATCCATTAAAGGTCCCCAATCTTCTTACAAAGGCTTTATGTCACCTTTCAAAAGCCCAATACCTGCCTTCAAAGGGCATATACCCTCTTATAATAGCCCAGTAAATGCTTATGAAGAGCAGGTGCCTTTCCACAAAGGTCCAATGCCTCCATTTCAGGGCCAAATGTCCAAACTCAACTATAACAGAAACCGCTGGAATCAACCCTTGACACCCTCTAACATAATGGATGAATATGATGGTTCTAATGCTGCACCATCTTATCCCAAAATTTCATTTGAGCCTCATCAGGAGCCTGACACAGATAATCCTGATACAATGCTGGAACAACACAACCCTCTGACTAATGACCAAGATTCTGTAAATGATCCCATTTCAGATTATCATGAACCAATAACAAATTACCATGATCCTATACCAGATCACCAACAGTCAATTCCACACCCAGAGACAAAGCCGGTTTCTGAAACACAGGCATCTTCGGGTGACAGTGAGATAAATCAGGGTGAGATACTTTTTTTTCCCCCAACACTTCTAAGTGCATGTTTTTATACAACAAATAAAACATATTTTAACAAATAAAACAATTTTTTAGTTGTCTATATGTGACAGTTTGTCATTAATTCATTCATTTATCCTAGGAGAAGATCCATATTTGACTTTTATTTTTAAACAATTTGTCTGCATTTCTTCACCATAGCTGTTGAAGAGAACAGTGTCAGAGCTGAACGTATAAATCAGATGGAAGAGGATGTGCAACGAATTTCACTTGGTCTTGAGACACTTCATGCTAAAGTGACCAGCTTAGAAGACCACCTACGTGCCTCACTCTGGGAAGATGCAAACCGCATGCTCTCTACCCTTCTGTCTGCAGCTGCATCTCCCATTTCTGCTGCATCGCAGGACATGACTGTTGGTTTTGGTGACCTGCCGGGGGTAGCACCAGATATAGAGGGTACAGATGCCATAGGTCAATTCCCAAACTTGGGTGAATTGGCTGACAAGGTGGCAGAGCTGCGTGCAGAGGTACTGACTAAGAGCACAGATTTTGTGGAGTTAAATAAGAGAGTACAGGACCATGAGGGGGCTCTGCAGAGGTTGTCTGGTGGGGGAGTGAATCTCACAGATTTTCAACAAGCCCTAGAGACTGTGGTGGAGACCAAACTTAGTAAGGCAGGAGCAGCTGTCCTAGTAGAGTTTGACAAGCGGGTGAAGACTGCAGAGCAGCGTTGTGAGGAACGGGTGATGGAGGTTCATCTCCAGTGCAAGAATGAACTAATGGAAGGACAGGAACAGCTGGAGCAGGTCATAAATGATACAGTGACGGCCTTGAAAATTGAGCTTGCAAACATTTATGCCAAGCTCCATGGTCTAGAACCTGAAGATGCTTGCTGCACTACTATTTCCAGCATGACTGAAAGGCTGGTTCTTCTAGAGCAGTCAATGGATGGCTTGAACCAATCACAAGTGCACCTTCAAGCTGGACTAGTTGGTCACAAGGATCATGTAGAAGGCATGGTTGAAGGTAGACTGGCCTATGTGGAGTCACTTCTGAGTACAACAGAGAAGCAACAAGGAAGTGTTGGTGTAAGAACAGCTGGTATCCTAGAGGATTGCCTGGAGGAAAAGATAAAAGACCTTGAAATTCGATTGTTTGCTGCCATGGAGGAACTGGGTAATGCTACTTCACCAGCTCTGGTTGAAAATAATACAGTTCCCACATTAGACACAGAAGTCAAGTCCCTCAAAAAGAGGGTAGAGGTAGATCTTGACCTCATTCAGAAGCAGCTTAACTCCCTTGAACTTGTCTGCACTTCTTCTTGTGTGCCACAACCAGTCCCAACAGTATATGCTGCACCACAGATAACATTGGAGGAGAAAGACAAGAACACGTATGAAAACCTTAATGGGCAGCTCATTGCACAGACAGAAAGATTAGATCACCTGAATGCCTCCCTAAATTCATTGCTCATGTTGCTGATTGAAAGACAAGAAGAGAAGGAGCTTCAAGGTGAGGTAACCTTGCTGAAGTTGAGCATGCACTCTGTCAATCACACGCTTTGTGGACTTAAAGACTCATTTGGGAAGGTGGTACGTGAAGTTGGACAAGCTAACCTTACCTGGCAAGAGCGAGAAGAGAGGTTAGCACAGCAAGTTAAGGGTGTTGTGCATTTGGTTGGACGGCAGGCCTCTATGTTGGGTGCTGGGGAGAGGAGGCTGACTCGTCTGAAGGGCGAGTTGCAAGATCTACGCCACAGGCTGGTTTCAGAGCTCCAGACCTGCCGCTCAACTGCTCTGGGAGTCCAGAAAGAGGTAACTGATGTAGGGGGACGTGTGGCCCGTGTAGAAGGTCAGTGTGGTGGCTTGTCACGGCTGGCTGAAGACTTGGAGCTGATCCGAGGAGAACTGGAGAAACATTCAGAGGGATATTTTTCCCAGGTCAACAGCACCCTTGTCACTCATTCCGTCCAGCTGTCTGAGCTTAGAGAAGGACTGAAAAACTGCACTAAGACCTCTGGGTTAACAGGGGATGACTTCATGGCAGTAACTCAGCTATGGGAAGAACAATACACTGATGAACCACCTAAACCTAGAGGAGACCAGTTTCCCACACAGGTGTAAGATGACTAAGAACTCAGGAAATCTCCATAATATTGGGAACTATATTTAAAAGATTCACAGGCCAAGTAGCATATTTAATGAATTTTTATTAAATTAAATTCTTGGTATTTTGTTAATGTTTATACTTTTTGTAGTGATTGAAATTGTATATTTAATTTTTTTCTGTGAAGTGTTTAATACTTGATACTGAACATTATTTGTCACTTTATTTTATACAGAGTCATTCTTATAAATACTGAAGTTGTTTTGTCTAAAAGCGTTTTTTTATTGAAACAAAGTATTTTAAATCAAAAATGAAATGTTTTAGATTATCATGTAAATTAAATTAGATCAAATTAACATATATAACATTATCTTTAAATGAGAATTCCTAGCTGTTAAAACTTAAAGCAATGGAGATCTATAAAAAAATAAATATATAATAAATAAGGCAAACTTAACTCAAAAACATTTATGGACATAAAAACATGCACCTTTGCCCTTTAATTTAAATCTCTATGCTATTTTCACTTCTAAGCTTCTTGTATGGATCATCGTAACACAGGTCCGGTGACCAAAACAAGGAAATAAATAAGAGTAATATCAGAAAAGAACATCTGTGGGTGTAAGCTTATATCATCTACTTTCATACTGCACAGTTTACTGCAGTGTGCTTGCACACCATATTGCCATTGTTGCTGGGCAGTGTGACTGATTTTTCAACCTGATACCAAAGCAAGTACCTCCCAATACCAATACAAATATGAAAACTATCTAAAGACTTCTTGTGTACATGAAAAAGAGGCAACACTTTGTTGTTTTTCTAGAACCTTCCATTGTATCTGGCACAACAAAGAATTGGTTGTATTCAAGAACAGATAAAGCCAACACATGTACAGTCATGTGAAAATTAGTTGGCTTTTATGACATATTTGGACAAGCAAACATTTGAAATGGGCATCTTCTTTGAAATACTGCCCATTAATAGAGTTGACACTCAAATACTCAAAAGACATAAAACTGACATTTTGTACTAATTTTCAAAATTTGAATGAATCAAAATCCAATCAGTCACATGGGAAAAAGTACATGTACCCCTACATTTATCACACCTTCAAATCCACCCCAAAATTTCATCACAGGATCTGCTACCAAGTTTCACATCTGTTGGTGTTAAAGTGCTTGCTTCTACAATCAGAAAGAGGTTGCAGAAATTTGACCTGCATGTTAGACATGCCAGGAAAAAGCCTTTGCAAGACTACAGTTTGCCAATGAGCATAAAGGCAAAGACCAGGCCTTTTGGAATAATGTGCTCTGAACAGATGAACCAAAGTTAGAGTTGTTTGGCCACAGTAACAGTAGACATGTTTAGCGCAGACCAAAGACAGCTTTTCAGGAGAAGCACCTCATACACAGCAAAATCACCAGGGTTGATTTAACACCCACAGTGTTGAATTCACACCCTACAGTGTTTATATGAGTCCTCTGGACTCATATAAACACTCTCGGTGTTAATTCAACACAAGGGATTTTACTGTGTACCAACTGTGAAGCACGGTGGTGGAAATGTTATGGATTGGGGTTGTTTCGCTGCCTCAGGGACTGGACATTGCATTCATTGATTCAACTATGAATTCTGCATCGTAACAAAGAGTGCTTGAAGATAATGTGAGGCCATCTGTCCGAAAGTTGTAGTTGAATTGAAACTGGACCTTTCAACGGGATAATGATCCTAAGCACATTAGCAAATCCACCAAGGAATGCCTCAAAATGAAGAAATGGAGGGTTATGGAATGGTCTAGTCAAAGCCTGGATTTGACTCCCATTGAAATGATGTGGGGAGGATTTAAAATGAGCAGTGCATGCAATAAAACCCTCAAACATCTTGCAACTGAAAGAATATTGCATGGAAGAGTGGTCAATTATTCTAGCAAGCCTTAGATATTTCAACAAAACGTTATTTCTGCTAAAGGGGGCAATACTAGCTTATGAGGCCAAGGGTGTACTTACTTTTTCCACAGAAAAATATAACATCTATTGATATTTCTGTTTAAAAAAAAACATTTTAATTGTGATTTTGTTCGAGTATATCAACTTCATTAATAGGCACTGTTTCAAAGATGATCGAATGTTTGCTCATCCAAATATGTCATAAAAGCCAACAATTTAGTATAGGTGTATAGCTAAGTAAATGGATGTTAAGGTCACTTCCAATGGAGATGCTGGATGGAGATGATTACAATGGCCAATGAGAGGAGGTGCTTTTGGTATAAATATTGTCTGTTGCTCAGTGAATTTACTTGTCAAACGACCCAAAACTCCTGATGGTGCCCCCAATGATAGATCACATATTCCCAACCTTAACAATGTGGACCACAACATTTTTGTTGCGTGGGCATGGCAGAGGGCAGTGCTGACATTATAGGGGAAGGTATTTTTAGCTCAATGTTAAATTATAATGAATTAATAATATCCTGGAAATGTAGGCCTTGTAAACTATGTATACTCAGCCAAAAAGAAGCGTCCCTTTTTGTATTTTAAAGATAATTTTGTCAAATCCAAATAAGCTTTACAGATCTATATTGGAAAGGGTTTAAACAATGTTTTTCAATGAACCATAAACAATTATTGCACATGCACCTGTGGAACAGTCCTTAAGACACTAACAGTTTACAATCGGTAGGCGATTAAGGTCACAGTTATAATAACTTGGGACACTAAAGAGATCTTTCTACTGACTCTGAAAAACACCAGAAGAAAGATGCCTAGAATTCCTGCTCACCTGCGTGAACATGCTATAGACCTGCTGCAGGGAGGCATGAGGACTGCAGATGTAGCCAATAAACTCAAATGTCTGTAATGTAATGTGTCTAAGACAGTGCTACATGGAGACAGGAAGGACAGCTGATCGTCCTAGCAGTTGCAAATCACATGTAACCGTGTGTCCCCTCCAGACGTGATCGAGAATTGCAAATGCCTTGATGGAAGAGTGGAGTAACATCTCACAGCAAGAACTGACAAATCTGGTGCAGTCCATGAGGATGAGATGCACAGTAGTACTTAAAGCAGCTTAGGTGAACTCCTATGGATGATAATTCTGACACAGTATGTGTTTGTTAAACATTGGAAATTTTGTGGTGTACTGTTATGATCATTGCATCTTCATCACATCCAAAGTCAGGCCATGCTCCACTGAAAAGATCTTACACAAACCATTTTTTCAAAATTTATAGATTATCAAAAAAAAAAAAAAGGCATTCCTCTTATGACCTTATCTATTTAGACAAGAAATTAGACATTTGTTTTCAACAGGATAACTTATTCTTTATTGAATTTTCCTTCATGGATTCCATAGAACAGTACAACAGAATTTATGGATCATTTTGGTGATTTGTCAGCATGGTCATATTCACTGTCATCAACATCATTTGAACGCTAAGAATATATTATACACAATAAATACAGCACAACCCAAAGGCATCGAGAGTTTCACGAGACGTACCAAACACCACTAACAATGGAGTAGTTGAATAGCATATTTATAAGGGAGAAAGGGCATAGGATTGATTAGAGAGCGCAAGAGAGAAGAATAAGAGAGAAAGAAAAGGAAAACACAAGAGAGAGGTGCTAAGGTTGTGGGTTCACAGGCTGTCTAGATTTACTCAAAAGCTACTCAAATTGCCGTACACCCATAGATCACTAAAGTGTGCAAATATTAGATGAGACCCCGTCATAAATTTAATCAAGCTAGACATATGAGCACATGATCATGCATAACTACAGAGCAGCTCATCATAATAATATCTACCAAATTAATGCCAAATAAACGCACTGATTGAAAGGGACTGAGTATGACTGTGATGTTCCTCAGCCTTTAGACAGTGTATATTCATCTTTCTTGCATACAGATTAATACAGCTACACAATCCATAATTCAAGGCTTATACCATACAAGAAAATGTAGATATACTGCTCATATACATTTCTGTATGAGCACATTGATGTTGGTTAAAAAGTTCATGCTTTTTACTTGAATCGCACAAGTTAGTCTGAATAGACAATGCAGGCTGGTCTACAGTAATCTTGCCAGTTAGAACCAATTTTGATAGAGCTTCCACGATCATATAATGCCAGATATGATTGGCTTCTGCATATTGATTGATTAATCAAGCAGATAAACCTGTGTTTCCTGGCATCCACATGATACAATGATCAAATCATTAAAAAAAAAAAAACATTTGCATTATTTTGTTCCCTAGTACATTAATCAGTCCAGTTAGTGCATATACAGATGTTATATCTTTGACTAGATTTGTTGTTTAACATTAAAGAGTAAATCAATAGATTTTGCATGGCATATACATATATTTACACACATCTTTGAAAATATATTTCAGTATAACTACACTTAAACAAAGCCAGTGTTTCAAACTCCTTTGGCCAAAATTAAGTTACAAAGAGATTTAAGTGTGGTTGAAAAGCAAGAAAGTGAGACAAAGGAGGGAAAAGTAGAAAAAAAAAGAGGGTCAAATATTGAAACTGGAAATTGAGACTGGCACATTTATCTAGACTACCACCAACTCAATGCACAGGACTGATTATCTGTCTGGTGCCCACATTACACAAATAAAATCTAGCATTAGTCCTCCAATTGCATGAAACAGCACTAACACACTTGAGCGGCATAGTAAATGAAGCATAGTATTAAGGGGCTACTCAAACCACGCTAACTCATTACACACATGCTTGTCGTATTAGAGAAAGGTGTAAGAAAACCAACCAAAGTTTAGTCAAAAAGAAAATTAAAAATACTGCAAGATAGTTTTGAGTTTCAAGATATTTTGGCGTTTGGTCTCATATAGCCTATTGCTTTCAGCAGAAATGTCTTTCAGCTCAATGAACAAAAACAGAAAGAAAATGATATGAGTGAACAACTAAAAATTCTAACTCTTCTTCAGTGAATATCTATGTAACTTGTACCAAACCAGTTATTCTCAGAGAACTATTTCCAGTGGGTTCAGAGTTCATTTTCATAGTCAGTATCATCATCAGTGAACTTCTCTAAACATAACTTATACTATAGTAGAATAATCCCATACAGATCTTTAGGAAATATTTGTATATATTTGTTCATATTGATATTTATACACCACAGACAAATACATTCTCTCAAAGTTTAGAATAACTATCATCAACATCATCAATTTAAAATTTATATAGCAATGATTTATATATATTTTTTTAATTATATGTTTTATGTATTTTGGTGCTTCTTCATCTGATCATACTTAACTTTTTATTTTAATTTATACATCACAATAATGAACAGCACACAGAATAATCCCTTCATATGCCCTACATCTTTCTGTATTTATCACCTGCCCCCATTCCCTCCCCCCAATCATTACGTCCACAGACATATGCACAAACACACAGACAAAGAAGACTGTGGGTGTGTGGGTAGGGTTCAGGTGCCACACTCCCTTGATCACACCAGCACCCTCTTTCTGTGGAAAAAGCAGAGGGTAAGAGGAGGGTAAGAAGAAACCAGGTTGGAATGAAAAGAGCACCAGACTGCACTGATAAGATGTAAAAAGTTATAAGCAATAAGAATAGCGCACTCACCAGCCTCCATTTACCTCTTCCACTGCCCCTTCCTTACATCTGGTTGGAGAAAGAGGTGGGCGCCCCCTGCTGGTTGTAGCCGCCCTGGCCGTAATCTCCAGCCTGGTTGTAGCCCTGCTGGCTGTAATCAGGCTGATACCCTCCCTGGGAGCCCGAGTATGGCTCCTGCTGCACAAAGCCCTGCTGACCATAAGAGTCAGGAGCCGGCTGCTTCTCCTGGGCAGGTGGTTGGCGCATGAAAGGAGCAACAATACCCGTTTCTTTAAACACGAACCAGATGTTGCCCGCCCACAAGATTAGATTCAAGAATCCAAAGACCTGGAAGAACAGTGGCACAAATTGCTCATGTTTTCTTTACTATGTAGCAACGTAATGTCAGCTCAAATACTATAATAACGTTGAATGTGATCCGTCAGTAAATCATTTACTCATCAGTTGTTCTGTAATATTTTTAATGCATTATATGCACAGATTTTGTACATGTAATATTGTGCCAGTACTGTACGCAGTAGGTGCAAAGGCGGGGCCCCCAAATCAGATTCAGCTGAAAGGCCAGCCCTGGATGGAGGGAATGTACCCAAGACTAAATTCATCTTTTTGTTTAACATTGGCAAAGACCAAGTAAATTTAAGACTTTTATTTCACTTTGCTTATCTCAGGTCTAAATGACCAAAATCATAATTGGTCATAATCTAACCAAATATATGGTCATAATCTGAGCATAAAAACTATAACAGAATTTAAAAAAAAACTTTTTTCAACTTTTTTTATGTTGCAGAAAATAATTAGAATATTTTAATAAAAATGTAAACATTTTTGGTTTTCCTTTTGAAATATTTCTATAAAGTACTCAGGAACCCAACTGATACTACAATAATACATGTTGCTTTTTAGACTGTAGAAACAAGATAGCCAGAGGAAACTCCACTCACCACAGAGGTGTTGAGGCCGGACATGACAGGGTCATGAACCTCACCACAGCTGCTGCCGTCCAGATCACAGGCATTGATGAGTTCAATCACCTTCTCTGGGTCTGTGGCCGTCTTCACATCCGACAAACCCTTCGCCCATGCTGCCGAGCTCACAAGCCACATGAAGGTGAATACACACGTCACACCAAGATCCTGAAAAGAGGAACCTAATTTTTATGGCTGCTTTGACCTTTATGTACCTGATGGTAAACATAGTGGCAGAGGTGGGATTTAAAACCCCAACGCCAGAGTGGCCTCTGTGTAGCATATTATTTTGTTTTTAGAAATTATATTTAAATTATTGAAAAAGGGCATATAGTTGTAACAGTATTATTTGAACTCACAATCAGTGGCCCCTTGTTGTTTTCACGGTATTTCTCAAAGGCAAAGACATAGACGCTAAGAGCTGCCATGGAGTACAAAAAGGCAAAAACACCGATGGTGACGAAGAACTCGGCAGAGGAGGAGTAGTCCCCCACAAGGAAGATACGGTCCGTTTGAATTCCCTTGCAGGACGGAGCATCAAAGTAGACTTGATGAAGCCTGAAAGAAAAGAAAGAAGGACTCATTATTACAGTATACTGTATGCCTTCTATGGCTAGTGAACAAGCTTGGGGAGTAATGCAATACATGTAATGGTGTTACGTAATCAGGATACAAAAAACTGGTAATTGTAATATGTTACAGTTATCTCAAAAAACAAAGTAATCAGATTACAGGTACAATTTGTAAAAATAAATAAATAAATAAAATGGAATACTATCAGGATGAATTTTTTTTCATTTAAAACCAAAGAAATAAGTCTTTTTCAAGACAGCTGCTTGGTTATAGTTCTGGTTCTCTCTTGCCAGTCGTGACTTACGTGAGCAACCTCCTGGTGCATACACAAATAAATTTTGTGCAAAGTTAATTTGGTAGAAATGAACACAAATTGTTTTCTGAAATGATTTTGTTAGGGTGACCATATGTCCAGTTTTTCCTCGACATGTCCTGTTTTTCTGACCTTAAAAAAGCGTCCAGCCGGGATTTCTAAATTTGAGAAGCTGTCCGGGATTCGGCTTCAGTTTCATTATGATGTGTTTATGGTCTAATACCGCATCGTCTGTGCGCATATTTACATTAATTTCACCCCTCTCTGTCATACCCAACTTCGCACACCAATTGTTCGATTCTAAAAGGATTGCAGCAACTACTGGCCAAATTCCTGCCTCTCAGCCATTAGCCTACTCTCAGCGAACATGCGAAGGCAAAGCACTGTTGTGTACGGCGTCAAACAGTTGCTTGACAATAGCAGCAAATGACAGCTGTACTGAGTCGAAACAATGCCCATGGCCATATGAGGTCATCTTTCATTTCCGTTTATCACATGGTAATTCTAATGTGTAAATGATGGCAGAAGGTTCCCTGACGGCATATAATATTTTATTTTATTTCATGGACATTCGAAAAATATAGGACAAAATGTAAAACATGGGCAGAGTGAAAGCAATTTTATGTGTGTATATATATATATATATATATATGTATATATATATATATATGTGTATATATATATACACACACGCGTATATATATATATATATATATATATATATATATATGTGTGTGTGTATATATATACACGTGTGTGTGTGTCTTATATATATATATATATACATATATACACACACATAAAATTGCTTTCACTCTGCCCATGTTTTACATTTTGTCCTATATATATATATACGTGTGTGTGTGTCTTTTTCAGTGTATTAAAGTCTGAATTCGTAGTAACACTGTTTGGAACGGAAAAAAAGAGGTGTCCTCTTTTTGGATAAACCAGAATATGGTCACCCTAACTTTTGTTTATTTATTTATTTGTTTTTAAAAAAACTAATCCAAACATTGAACAAGTTTTGACACTCTAAAATATTTTACATCATATTGCTTTTCTCAACTTTATTATGTGACCTAGAAGTAATCCAAAAAAGATCACATTACATTACTTTCATATTGTGATACTTGGATTACGTTACTGATTATATTTTTATGAAGTAATTTGTAAAATGTAAAATGTAACTAACAGAATACATTTTTAAAGTAACCCTCCCAACCCCTGCTAGTGAGTCCCTGAAAAAATAATAATGAAAAATAATATTAATTGTTTTTAAAATGTTTAACATTTAACAAAATTGTAAATAAATAAAAAATATTTAAAAAACTTTGTTTGAATATTTAAATTTATGCTTTAGTTTGCATTTGCTATACATTGGGAAAGACAATAAGGTCAAGAAATACATATTAATTTATAACACACTGAACATATCATGTACCTGAATGGGTATTCAAAGTCTACATTTATTCTTGGGTTGCTCTCGGATCTGTTTTTGCACTCCACACGCATGCGAAAGGAGCCTGAGTAAGTCCCACAGGTGGAAAATGCGAAGATGGCAAACACCTGAAGGCATAAACAAAAAGCGCAGTATGGTGTCTATGAAAGCTTGCCTACAAAGAATTAAAGAAAAACAAGAGTAGAAAGGACAACAGTGTGGATCTGTTTAATCTATATTAAAGTTAGTTCAAGCATCCGAAAATTTCTTGAATAAAATTTTAAACATGTTCTATAATCGTCACCTTTCTATCCTATGCATGCGCACATGTCTAATGTCTAGTTATGAGGTATGATCCATCCAAGCTATCAATGTAATGTAATTAAAGGCAACTGCAAAACATTCATTCAACGTAAAGACTTCTACAATTGAGAATATAATTGTATAGATAAGTGAACTGGATTTTTTTGGTCTGCCTTAAATCTGTGAGCTTGAGTCACTGAGAGATTACATGCACAGTGGTGTGGCTGCAGGTTGGTGGAGGGTTTGAATGAAAAATGGAGCTATTAAATATCAGAGATCCATGGCCATCTGTCACACAGTGGAGCTGGAGTCTGGTTGGATATAGTCACACATGGTATTATGGAAGATCCAGAGCAGACCACTACAGCAAACAGTGTAAACCAAACCATCCATCCATCCATCTTCAACCGCTTATTCCTGCTTCAGGGTCGCGGGGAACCTGGAGCCTATCCCAGGAGGCATCAGGCACAAGGCGGGGTACACCCTGGACAGGATGCCAGTCCATCACAGGGCACAATCACATACACACTCACCCATTCTAACACTATGGACAATTTAGACACTCCAATCAGCCTACCATGCATGTCTTTGGACTGGGGGAGGAAACCGGAGTACCGGGAGGAAACCCCCGCAGCACGGCGGGAATCGAACCCCGGACCCTGGAGGTGTGAGGCGAACGTGCTAGCCACTAAGCCACCATGAACCAAACCAGCTGTCAAATTGAACTCTACTAAAACTGAACAAATGCAAACTTGAACAAACATCAAAATACTCATAAGTCCAGTAGCACCGAGAGTGAACTAGAGGAAAGGAATTTGAAGAAGAAAAAAAAGAACTATTACATTAGGTAAATTTGGTTTAAATATAATGAATGTCAATGGTTCATATTCACATAGGAAAACATATTCCCCATTTTAGAATGAAATGAACATAGACTCAAACTCATGTATCAAATAGGATTCGTGCCAAAAGTATTAAATGTCATTTTACAAACAACAAACCAGAGTAGAAATTGAGGACTGGGCCTCCCAGCTATATGAAACCTTGACATGTCAACATATTTCTGTGGTCTATACAATGCACTTCTACATGGTGTCAGAAAACTGCATCAGAAAATCATATATGATACAGTATATGAAAACAGAATTTGGTTTTTTAAACTTTTCTTTACATTTTGATTGCATTTCAATATGTATTCATCACACTACGCTTGCATAAGAAACGAAGCAATGAATCATAAGAGCAATGAATCATAAGAGTTGATAAATAAAAAGATGACAAAAATATCTAAAAGAGCTACAGTAAAGCAAAGATGCTTATCTTTGGGTTTAACAAAATTATATTGATAATACAAACACTTGAAGAATTAAGAAATGATGGAGAAGCACTTACCCATTCCAGGGCTTTGATGAAGCCCAGAGGCACTTTCAGCACCCTGAATTGTCCGTTAGCAACTAACTGTTAACAGCAAAATAAAAACACAGTAAATGTATTAAATTCTCATAAACAAATAAAGGTGAAAGCTGAACCTCTTGCTACAGGAAATATACATCAACATAAATGATCTAATACTTGATCTAAATAGGTGGCTCATTCTCAGTATTTTCTGTGTATCCTTGGTAATTTTGGGGTAACATCACACATTACTCTCAGCCTCATATAATTGTATACTTCCTATGAATCACAGGCACTTACGTTTAGCATTCTCAAACATTTTGGATAAATGTACGCTTGAAATGTCAACAAAAAAAGCCATGTTACAAGTTACCAATATACCTAAGGTTTTAGGAAATGACTGCCGCATTCAGGCCATTGGGCTGGGCAATGTTAACACAGATGAAGGCACATGGTGATGCCTAGTTCACAGCATTACAGGCTTCCTAAAGCAGAATGCCTTTAAGTGATGCCCATGAGGAGACACTTTTCACGGTAGGGTCTGGACAGTCAACCTGCCCTTATGCAATGGTGATGATGTGCATTACTCAGTAACTCAGTCGGTGTTAAGACAGGGAATCCTCCAGGGTCTTTTATCTGTGACTGATGAACAGAACTGATATTCAAATTGCAACCAGTTGGTCCAAATAGTACCAAAGGACACATACTGAACACTACAAGAAACACTCTGCAGGTGAACCTTCATAAAACACTTATAGATGAGCCCAAAACCATGGTCCCACAAGGTCACCTCCAATTATCTGTCTACTAATGCATGCAAGGAAAGCTTATCTCCATGAGATGTAGCTCTAACACTCTGCTGAAAAAGATTGCTTAGAGACACCCATTTAAAGCTCTTAAGGGGAGACCTTAAGGGACTTCATGGGGGAACTTCATCTCGGGTTCTTTGGTGGAGTATGGCAGAGAGAGGTGCCCTGCTTTTTTCAGAAGGGTGAGAAGCAGGGACAAGCCATCCATGGCACTGCATACTACAATGGCTACCAAATATACCTTTAGTGTAGATGAGGACCCATACAGTAGACAGTGTGGCCAGTCAGGCCTTGTACCAGCAGACTGAAACCTGGTAGGTGAGTTGCTCTGTAAGGCTAACATTAGTGGAGGAGATTTTGTGCCAGGCAAAGACAGTCGTCTGACCTCATGCTGCCCTGTTAAGGTATATGACTGAATGTCTCAGAAAAAGTAATAGGAACTTGAGGACCAGATAGACCACCTTCAGTTATAGCAGGTTGATGTCTTTTGATCTCACACTCACCCACACACACTCAGTGCACCTGCAGCACTACTTTGCCCCAATCCAGTGAGTTAGGCGTCCATGGTGACTATCTCTCTGCAATGGGACTGCCAAAGGGGCCCCTTTCCTGAGAAAGGTCTTATGTCTCCATTGAACTAGAGTTAATTGGGGTCTGGCTACAGTCTGATAACCCCCTTCCAAAAGTCTCTCGGTACCAGCAGTCCCATGGGAACTAAAGGGTGGCTAGCATTCTCAATTAATCAAGCTTCATGTTAAATAATTGTGTGGCCTGTTTCGGTGTGACAGAGCGCTTTACTGAATCCAGTGTTAGGCTGATCACCAAAATGTATGCAAGAAGGGTGGACGTGTCCCAAACGGCATGCTCTAGCATAGAGGTGCACAGGGGGTCAGTTGTCCAATTATAGCAGTATCGTGATGTATATGGCCTCATACCATCAGAGGTGACAGCAATCCTTGTCACTAAACAGGGGCTAAAATGTATAATTTTGAATTAGAGAGCCTGCTCTTGAAAGGCAAATCTTAAAAGTATATGTTACCTGGTGGGAGTCTGAGAGATGAGAGCCATCCTGAGCAAGATGAGAACAGACTTCTCAATCCAGCCCAGCACCAGCCAAATAGATTTTTCTATATGGTTTTGGCTTCATCATAAGTCATGCCAATGGTCACAGTCAACCACATTCAAGACAGGAGAGACACAGTGCAGCAACTACATGCTTGATTACTTTGTGCTAAAAATCTGGGATAACAGTGTAGAAGTGCTGAATGCTCACTCTGAACTGTAAGCCATCAGTGAGTCAATGTCTATATATATATATATATATATATATATATATATATATATATATATATATATATATATATATATATATATAAAAGAATTATCCATCCATCCACTTCCGCATACTCCAAGCGTCAGGCACAAGGCGGGGTACACCCTGGACAGGGTGCCAGTCCATCGAAGGGCACAATCACATACACACTCCCATTCATACACTACGGACAATTTAGACAGGCCAAACAGCCTACCATGCATCTTAACTTTGGACTGGGTGAGGAAACCGGAGAACATACAAACTTCACACACACACGGCCTTGGCAGGAATCAAACCTCGGACCGTGGAGGTGTGAGGCGAACGTGCTAACCACTAAACCATATTTTGTCAAAAATACCCACAGTACAGACAAATAACCTTATAAAAATGTACATCTCTGATATAAAACTACCATGTTTAATTTGCCTTAATTGTAAAGATAGTTACCTTGTAAAAGTAATTGGTGCAATTATGATGGTTTCTGGTTACTGATAACAAGACATATTTACAACCAATCTATTCACACAGCTAGATACATAACAGAGTAGATTAAACTGTCTAATCAGCATTCTTTCTAATCAGGTAAAAGAGTGATAGCTTTAGACTAAAAACTCTGTAGTGTTAAGTTTGTAAACTTATCTATGATTATTTAGTTTTTTTTATTCAACTATGTTAGATACAGAATGTGTGGTTCCTGTTTCTATTGTCACAGTGTGCGAGCTGAACATCAAAGAGATAATATTAATGGTCCAGTCCACTTCTCCTCCTCCACTCATAAACAAAACATTCACAGAGTGATCACGGGCAGAATGACTCCTGCCCCAGTAGGCATCTGTTAGCACTTGTTGTAGTTTCCATTTTTGACCGCTAGGTGCAATAATAGCTCTACTGAACTCAGTGGGTTGCAAACAAATCAATAAAACATTGGCTTATATCCGTCTAATAGCAACTTTTTTTTTTAATTGTTGGTCACTCAAAAGAGGTAATTAGTATTTAAACTGAATTTTATGGGGTTGAGAATGTACACTTTATTAAGATAAAATTTTGTTGAATGACTGATATATGTGGTTGGGTTTTTCCCCACCTGCCCCTATGGACGAATTACCACTGTTGTAAAAAACTTGTTTAACCAAACAGTAAACACATTATGAGAATCATTCTGAGACAGCCTTGTAAGACAGCCCATTTGGCACATTCTGCTCTGCATCTGGGCTTTTGTAAGTGCAAATGTAATGACTGGCAATTAATGGGGCATTCAATATTGCTGTATAAGCAAACTGTTGATAAGGGACATCCAGTTTCTCAAAAAAAAAAAAGTATTGCCTAGATAATTCAGAATTTACTGTGATGTGAATGTTAAATCAGACACTAAAGATATGACATCCTAAAATATATAAACTAGGATTTAATAGGCATATGTGTTCACCTGGTCATTCATCCAATTACCCAATCAGACAGTCATTGGGCAGCAGCTCACTGCATAAAATCATGCAAATATACAGTCATGTGAAAATATAAGTACACCCTATGGATATTGTTCTTGTTTTTTTACATATTTGGACCACCACACATTTTATCTTCTTTGAAACAGTGTATATTAATAAAGGTGATACACTATCAAATGATACATAAAACTGACATTTTGTGACAATTTTGACAATTTAAATGAACAAAAAACAGATCAGTCACATGGAAAAATTAAATACACCCCTACATTTATCACACCTTAAAATCCATAAAATTACAATCAGGTGTTCAAGATTCCAGTGATTAGAACCTGCTTAGGGAGTGCAGGTGGAACCTGTCTTATTTATACCCCTATCATATCTAGTGTCTGGTGTTCCCTTTGTTATTGAGGTGTGTGGTGTCATCATGCCAAGATCTAAAGAGTTCTGTAAAGCCTTCAAGAAAAAATTTAGTGGATGTCTATGAGTCTGGTAAGGGATTTAAAAAAAAAAAAAAACCCTCCAAATTATTTGAAATACATCATTCAACTGTAAGAAAAATCATCTACAATTGGTGCAGATTTCAAACGACTGCCAGTTTGTCCAGGACTGGCCATCCCCACAAATTCAACCCTTGAGCTAATGCAAAAAGAAGTCTCCAAAAACGCCAAAATTTTAGCACAGGATCTGCTAGTGAGTCTTACAAATGTTGGTGTTAAAGTGCTTGCTTCTAAAATCAGAAAGAGGTTTCACAAATTTGACCTACATGGGAGGCGTACCAGGAAAAAGCCTTTGCAAGACTACAGTTTGCCAATGAACATATAAGCAAAACCAAGCCTTTTGGAATAATGTGCTCTAGACAAACGGATAAAAGACAGTTGTTTGGCAACAGTAACAGCAGACATGTTTGGTGCAGACCAAAGACAGCTTTTGAGAATAAGCACTTCATACAAACTGTAAAGCATGGTGGTGGAAATGTTATGGTTTGGGTTTGCTTCACTGCCTCAAGGACTGGACATTGCATTCATTGATTCAACTATGAATTCTGCATCATATCAAAGAGTGCTTGAAGATAATGTGAGGCTATCTCTCCGAAAGTTGTAGTTGAATCAAAAGTGCACACTAGCAAATCCACCAAGGAATGGCTCAAAAAGAAGAAATGGTAAAAAAAAAAAAAATGCTAACACACACTCCCACACCAATGGTAGCAGACCTGCCATGCCAGGCCATCGGGAACAACTCGGGGTTCAGTGTCTTGCACAAAGACACTTCAGTATGTAGAGTCATGTGGGCCGGGAATTGAACCGCCAACCCTACGATTATTGGACAACCCGCTCTACCATCTGAGATACAGCCACCCAAATGGAAAGTTATGGAATGGCCTAGTCAAAGCCCAGATTTGAATCCCATTGAAATGTTGTGGGGGGGATTTGAAACAGGCAGTACATGCAAGAAAACCCTCAAACATCTTGCAACTGAAAGAATATTGCATGGAAGAGTAGTCAAAATTCCAGCAAGCCTGGTGGACAATTATGCAAAACACAAATAAGAAGTATTTTTCTGCTAAAGGGGGCAATACTAGCTTCTGAGGCCAAGGGTGTGCTTACTTTTTCAACAGAAGAAGATCACATCGATTGATATTTCTGTTGAATAAATGATTGAAAAAGCTAATTTTCCTTGTGGTTTTGCTCGAGTATATCATTAATGGGCACTGTTTCAAAGAGGGTCAAATGTCTGCTTGTACAAATATGTCAAAATAGCCAACAATTTCCATGGGTGTACTTATTTTTTCACATGACTGTAGGTAAAAGAATGAGTTAATGTTTATATCATTTGATCTCAGTTACTTTGAATTGTTATTGCCAAATGGGCTGGTTTGTGTATTTCACTACTCACATCACTGTAATTAAGTAGTTTTTTCAGGTACTTGTACTTTTATTAGTATATTTTTAAGTCTGTAATTTTACTTGTACGTAAGTACAATTTAGCTACGTTATATTTTTTTGGGGGGATTCCTATCTGGCTGAAAATTAGCTTGGTAGGTAGCTACTAACTAGCTGCACATCACCTTCAACCACCATAACTTGTCTTTCTCTCTCTGCTACTCCAGCTAGCATGTTAGACCAGCTACAAGCTACAAACATGTTAGTTCTGAGCAAGCTACCTAGTGAGTGTCATGCCAACTTGCAGCAGATAGAATCCCATGACGTTCATGCACGCTTCAGGTGTGTAGTCCAGATCAATGCACGAAGAGGAGACTCCATCTGGGCCTAATTCAACTTTGATTCAATGCTATAAATTAGCTGTATATTAAGCAGCATTGTGAATACTTCCAATAAAATAAGATACAATACACAAAAAAAAACAATGTAAAAAAAAGGAAAACATGTTATGTGGCATTAATATGAGGTAAAAGTGGTGTCATTTGCTTCCCTAGCACACCCTTCCCGGCTGTGTATTATGGTAAGAAGACTTCCAATATTTGTGTGATATTGTTTTGAATTTTTAATATGTTTAAGGTAATTAGCTTGGCTAGGTCTACATAAAGCCAACAAATGTCATCTTTTAGCCTGGGATTCAGGTAGGACTGAGCTACCTAACATATGTGCACTTACATGCATAACTGCATAAATATGAAGAAATACTGTCGCAAAATCTTAGGATAACCACCTGCTGCAGACCATTTTTTGGTCTATATACACACACACACATATATATATATATACACACACACACACACATATATATATATATATCCATCCATCCATCCATCCATCCATCTTCTACCGCTTATTCAGAGTCACGGGGAACCTGGATCCTATCCCAGGGGCATCGGGCACAAGGCGGGGTACACCCTGGACAGGGTGCCAGTCCATCGCAGGGCACAATCACATACACACTCACACACCCATTCATACACTACAGACACTTTAGACACTCCCATGCATGTCTTTGGACTGGGAGAGGAAAAACGGAGTACCCGGAGGAAACCCCCACAGCACGCGAATCAAACCCCGGACCCTGGAGGTGTGAGGCGAACGTGCTAACCACTAAGCCACCGTGTGTGTGTGTGTGTGTGTGTGTGTGTGTGTGTGTGTGAGACTCAGGACTATAAGATGTTCGTCCAATCATTTGTTTAAAACACAAAATGCCTGAGTTTGATCCATTCATATACAGAACTTCATCAATAAATTTTCAGTACTCTTTCCATCACTGCTATTTCATAAATCGGTAAATTGAAGCTCGTAGTGGATGCATGTGCTTCAACAGCAAAAGACCACATCAGGTTCCACTGATCTGAGGCTACAGTGTGCACAGGCTCAACAAAACTGGACAGGTAAAGATTTGAAAAATGCCAGGTGATGTTTTTCCAATCTGCTCACAGAGACATCGGTAAGTGCAGACCCATTGCTCTGAATACGACTAGTATTGGGGAAACCTTTAAAAAAAAAAAAAAAAAAAAACGCTTTCCAAATAGAACCATTTTAGGAAGCAAAGAACCCTAAAGTAGGCCTACAGTATATAGACCCTTTGCCTCGAATGCTGACTGACATGTACATTTACACAGATCCAGTTTGGACAAATGATCCTGATCATTAGAGCTAGAATGAAACTATGTTTCGGTGTATTTGTAAATGTTTACATTTTTGAATTTCGTTTTGCCAGTTGTTCAGATCATCCTTCAGAGAGCCATAAGGATAGACCCATGACACTGAAAAAGACCTGTCTGCATCGCACATTATGCTAATATGGTATTATATAAATGATAATTCAATACTAAACAACATCAACAACAACGACAATGGGTTTACTAGGCTCAGCGGTGTGTGACAATCATATATTAAGACATGGGGGGATGGGAGGGGGCTTGGAGTGACGTCAGAAGACGCGGATGAACGCGACATCAGTCGGAGTCTTAATAATAAACTAGATAAATAAATAGATCAATGAAATCCTACGATGTACTTGTTCCCCCGTGTCGTTTCCTTAATTCGTTTTTGATTTACATTTTGTAATAAATATGTAATAGCACACGCCTACTCACATTCTTCACTGGTGTTGGATCAAGGTGACTAAGTCACGATTTTTCAAACCAAATCCTCTGCAACCCAATGGCGTCCAAAAAAAAAAAAAAAAAACAACAAACAACAAAACAGATAGCTTTGAAAGGAAATGATGGTCTGAGTCACAAGCGGCTCGGCAAAGTCAGCTGCCATTTTCCACAGCAACCTCTCCAGTTGTAGCTCCATATAAACCCAGGGCCTTTCGTGCGACAGATCTGGATGCGCTTCTTTTATTATGTACCATCAAACCGAAAAAAACTAACATTCTTCTTTTGACGAAAAAAACAAAACCCTAAAAAAATGCCCCAACAAATACGCATACATACATACATGTATATATATATATATATATATATATATATATATATATATATATATATATATATATATATATATATATAATACACACAACCTCAATTTATACAAATAAGCACATGTATATGTCAATCAAATAAGGTCTAGACGCATGATTTTATGCACGAATATTAACACACAAAAAAACCTTGAATGTGCGGAACATCGACAAGGCATTTCCTCCTCTGCTCATATTCTGCCATCAATTCACGAGCGCATCTTCATAACTGGTCATAATCACTGATCTATCATCCTACTCACTTTGTCAGTTTTAAATTCCTGTAACATTGGGATAATGTGCATTTCTTTATTTTGTATCCGAAATGTCCTACCTGGTTTACAATGTCCATCTTGGCTGCTTGCTGATAGATTAGAGAAATGGGAAATCGGGGGGAGGTGAAGGCAGCAACAGAAACAGCCTACACAGGGGAGGGGGAGGGGGCGCGAGCGCATCACCGGAACAGCTTATTCCGTCATTCGGCGGTGAAAGTGAGGTTGCCAAATTGGGCTTTTTTTTTTAATCACCCAGTTGGCCTATTGGACGGAAAAATATTCATGATAGCCTAATTTTTTATTTTTATTTATTTTTATTTCAAAATCTTCTCTATCAAAATCAAATTGTAATTGTACCCTTGAATGTTACAATTAATAGAAGTCAAATGATGACCTGCTGTCTAAGAAAAATCAGATTTAAAGCACTTATGGAAAAAACAAATACATTTAAGTGTGGGGGATTGGTGGCTTAGTGGTTTTGCTTCATACCTCCAGGGTTGGGGGTTCGAATCCCACCTCTGCCTTGCGTGTGTTGAGTTTGCATGTTCTCCATGTGCTTCAAGGGTTTCCTCCAGGTACTCTAGTTTCCTCTTCCAGTCCAAAGACATGTGCTGTGAGCTGATTAGCAGCGCCGTGTGCCCCGAGTTCCCTGGGATAGGTTCCAGGTATAGATAAGAGGTATGGAAAATGGATGGATCAAAAGTGTTTCACATGTGATTGTCATATGATGTGCACATGTTATAAATATGTGAAACACAAGATATGAAATGTCTAAAAATCACATCAGGGTCACCAGTAAGAATTTCAGGTCCCATAACAGTTTAATACACTGGGCCCAACAAGCATCTTAATACACTGTTTGTTTGTTTTCTGGGTTTGTTTTCTCTATGTTCTCTCTATGGGTCTCTGTGTCTAATTTGGTCTCAAATGCAGCACCCCTGCTTCATATCATTGAACAGTGCCAGAAGAGTCTCCATTTAGACAACAACCAATCACAGAATCTCAGAATTATTCCTAAATGATTTGCTTCTGTTTTGTAGACATAAAAACTGCAGTGGCCTCTCATAGTTTCTTGCTCTCCACTACACATAGCATATTTTATTCTGAATGAAAAAAACAAAAAACACTGTCTGGTGTTTCACACTTATTTCTGCATTTTTGTTAACCATTATCACTTTTTGTAATCCCTGATTTACAGTTTAAAATAGCATATTTCTCATTTTACATTTGGTTATTAGCTATCTGCATGTATTCTGCATGGTGTTACGTTGGCTGTGGGCTGGATTATAATTTATAAATTATAGGGCCACCATATCCTGGATCACAGACTACCTGTCTGACAGACTGGGCAGCAGCATGTCTAAATGGGTGGTAAATCTGTCTTCATTCCTGTTCACACGCTACACCTTGGACTTCCAATATGAGTCATGCCACTTGCAGAAGTTCTCTGGTGACTCTGCGGTGATAGGATGTATTAAGGATGGGCAGGAGGTGGAGTACAGGATGGTGGTGGACAGATTTGTGGGGTGGTGCAAGAACAACAAACTGCTACATAATGTGTCCAAGACCAAGGAGTTAGTGGTAGACTATAGGAGGAAGAAAACGGTAACCCAACGCGTCTTCATCCAGGGAGAGGAAGTCATGGTGGCCAGTGATTATTAATACCTTGAGGTCCACCTCAACAACAGACTGTACTGGTGGACCAACAGCAAGGTAGTCTCATATTTCATACAGTTAATCTGTACAGGAATCTTAGTCAGCTATTTCTATGTATTTTTTTATTCACTCTTATTTGTGGTATATTTATGAAGGCTTATTTGTGAGTTTATTGTGCTAGTTTATCTTTAAAGTCTTGGAACGGTTAAGTCTTAGTCCTCCCTGTCGCTCTTGTGTTGTGGCTGTTGTGACACCAAATGTCTCTCTCGATACAGGTAATTATATAATTCTAATTGGGACAATCTTCCTGGAGATAGACACCGTTTAAAAAAATTATTATTTTTTTTTTATCTTACATCAATAAGAGGTGAAGTCGGTTATTGAACAATAGCAAATAAAATTGAGGTTTGTTAAAGTAACCAGCTTTTACACAGACTTTATCTATCGCCTACCTTCGCTTAAGAAGTAACAGTGTCCATCAATTATAATAAAAAAAACTTGTTCTTTTTTTCTTCATCTTTGTGTGTCTTTTCTTTCAATTCTGCTCCAACACAGATAGGCTGGTCTGCATCTACTCTGTTGGGAATACTGTGGTATAAATGAGCGGTCACAATCTGGCAACCCGACGAAGAAGGCGTGTTTAGTGCGCAAAGCACAAAGCGATGACTCGACCTGCGTCTGTAGAGATGATGAACATCTTCATAGGCCTTGAATTGTCCACTGTTTTTATAGATATGGACGATATGTATGTGTGAATCATATATATATATATATATATATATATATATATATATATATATATATATATATATATATATAGTTACGTAAATATGAGACTGAAGCAGATTCATCGCTTTAGAGAAAAATTTAATTCCCAGAAACTCCCACAGGCCTCCATAGGACACTAAATCCTAAATTACTATTTATATAGTACCATTAATATCCTCAAGTGTTATTTTCATGTGATTATTTTTTTAACCCACTGTTTGACTGCTTTGGGCTTATTTGATCGTTGATGGTATTAAAGGTGATGTTCTCTGGCACCGTCTACAATGTGTAATATAATATAATATAATATAATGTAATATAATATAATATAATATAATATAATATAATATAATATAATATAATATAATATAATATAATATAATATAATATAATATAATGGCTCAGAGGTAAAACTCTGGTAACTGTGGCACCCTGTATTCTGTCCAGAGGATTAATGTTCTTCGAATATTAAAAAGAAAATCATGCTACTTTTCAAAATAATCAAGTAAGGAATAAATGTAACTGAATGAAACTGTGGATTTTATGCTAAACATTGCTCATAAACACCTTCATGTAAGTTTATTTCACAGATGGTAGGAAAAAAGAGGAAAAGAAATCACTCATGGAGACAATGAAAATGCAACAGACAGACTGTGGCTCTGCTCTCAGGACAATAGAATTTTTCCAAAATTTTTTGATAGATGTCTTTAACTTTTACAATGATATAGAACATCTACTATGATATAGAACAAGTATTTACATATTTCATAATTCCAGAAGAACTGGTATATATAATGAGCTTCACTTTATGGCATAGGTTAGGAAGCAGTGCAATTTTTTAAATGTTTTCTTTTTTTTTTTTAAGTGAACAGTAATATCAACACAGGACAAAACAGTTTTCTGAAGTGTCTACATCAGTATAGATCTAAATGTATTTAAATGCATATTTATATTGATTTTGTATAGTTAAACTGAATTCATTGTAAAATAATTTCATTCATTCATCTTCAGCAACAGCTTTCTCCTGGCCAGGCTCACAGAAGATCCTAGAACGCTGGACACAAGGCAGGAGTACTTTGAAACGTTAAATATTTCTGTTTTCATACTTTTGGCCTGTAGTGCATGTAAAAGTTTCAAAAGAAAAGAAAATCAGATATCTCTTTGTAATTCAGTTCAAGAAAACATTATATGACTGACCCTACAATTAAACATTCATATTCAGATCAAGCCTGACATAAGCCGATACCGCTAAAAATATACAAATAAATAAATAAATGTGAAGAATAAGTTGAAGTATATATGCAAAAGAACAAGTAAAGCAAAGAATTTGCAAACAATTTAAATAAAATAAACCAAAATACTCAGCTGTACTCGGTTCCGATTTGTCCGGTCTCATACACTAAATGTGTTTTTATAAAAGCCGGTACAGTCAAGGTTTTATAAAACAATCACAGGAAAAATAAAAACACAGCAGAAAAATGTACAGCCGTGAACAGTGGAAAATGAAGTGCAGCGATCATTTGTGAAAACATAAAAGTTCAATGTTAACATTTGGGATTTCATACACGCATACACAAAGTATTGCTTTGTATTAGGTAAGCAGCAGAATTCCTTTAAAGATTTATGAATTTGTTCAGATATAGAGCAGAAAGTAAAAACATATTTAACTTCATGTACAATTAAGTTGCCACTATATTAGGTACAAATCTTTCACCTTTACACGTTATAAATTTCATATGTCATGTGATATCAGGCAGACTAGCATTTCTTGCATCAGTTAGTGTTGGACTGAACAGTGTATTGGGCACAACAAGTCCGCTTTAAAACACATCAGGGCCCTTGAGATCCACTGAGGAACATTTGAATGACATAACCTTCATAACTACAGATTATACACACCGAGATCAACACTTCCAGGATGATATTGAATCCTGTTTCAAGGCACTTATTGTCACATGGTTCCACTTGTGGAAGTGAGTTTCACTGCTTCAGCAGTGACGGTGAGTTTCACTGCACAGTCCTTAGAACCCTACCCAGAATCATGGAGATGCAGGGAGCAAGGCTGTGCAGCCATGCAATTTGCGACTGCCAACAAATCATTTCTGCAGAGAACATCAATCATCTCATAGAACCCGTGCACTTTCAAATGAATGCTGTTCTGTAGGCCCAAGGAAGTGCAAGATAATGCTAGATAGGTCTACATAGTATGCTGGCAAATGTGTATCAATCTTATTCAATATGATTTCTGGTTAAAAAAAAAAAAATTCTCTGGATGGAATTCATCCGTATACCTTCAAAGAAACCATGATCTTTCTTTTTTCAGTAACGTACTTGGCTTGTATAACCTACAGCTTCTATTCTCTGCCTCTCTGACAGAGTCACCGGCTACCTCAGTGGCCTGCCTGTGCTTGCTTCCTTGACTATCCTCTTTCTTGACCCATTCAATTTCTCACTGGCTTCATCGATGTGAGAGTCAGAAGGAGGTAACGCATGTCATCTCATCAGCAAGCTCATCCTCATCATGGCTCCTGACAAGTTCCTCGTCACTGTAAATCCCTCCCAAGTCTGTGTGATTGAGGAAGCCGCCTCCGGAGCTCCCTGTACTGCCTCGACTTAGCAGGTCACTGGCTGCACTCTCCATTTCATCTATGGTCATGTGACAGGCATCTGCAATCTCCCGCTTGGCAAAGGCGACAAACTTGGGGTCCTTGGCGTATAGGCCAAGGCCCTCGGAGATGAGTACCTGAGGAAAGGCATTTACATTTTAGAATTTAGCACATAATACATAGCACAGTTGCAAAAACTGTCCTTCACTCAAATCAGCTCCAAATAAAAAAAAAAAAAAAGAATATAAAGAATTTGGAAATCTTGATTATTACAGCTTACAACTCATGGAAATAAAAAATTCAGTATCTCAAAATATCAGAATAAAGAATTTATAATACAGAAATATCGACCTTCTGAAAAGTATGTTAATTTATGCATATGCGTCTTACCTGGGCTAAGGAGAAAAATAACTGAACCGTTGTTTAGTGGTCCAAAGTCCTCTTTTCAGATGAAAGTAAACTTTGCATTTCATTTGGAAATCAAGGTCCCAGAGTCTGGAGGAAGAGTGGAGCAGCACAGAATCCAAATTGCTTCACGTGAAGTGTGAAGTTTCTACAGATGAGTCAATACAGTCAAGAGTCAAGAGTCAATGCAGCATCTACCAGGAGATTTTAGAGCACTTCATGCTTCCATCTGCTGATAAGCTTTATGGAGATGCTGATTTCCTTTTCCAGCAAGACTTGGCACCTGCCCACAGTGCCAAAACTACTAGTAACTGGTAACACCAGACCCAACAATACAGACGAGCTGAAGGCCGCTATCAAAGCAACGTGGGCTTCCAAAACACTTCAGCACTGCCACAGGCTGACGCATGCCATGCGGCATTGATGCAGTAATTCGTGCAAAAAGAGCTCTGACCAAGTACTGAGTGCATAAATGAACATACTTTCCAGAAGGTCGACATTTCTGTATTATAAATTCTTTATTCTAATATTTCGAGATACTGGACTTTTGATTTCCATGAGCTGTAAGCCGTAATCATCAAGATTAAAAAAAAAAAAAAGGCTTGAAATATTTCACTTCATGTGTAATGAATCTAGAATATCTAGAAAGTTATACCTTTTGAAAAAAAAATGAACTTTTCTATGATATTAAAATTTTTTGAGATGCACCTGTACATATTCATGTAGCACGTGTCAGAGTGAAATAAAAGCCAAAAACATAAATGATCATTTCACATTGGCTAAGAGGAACTCAGTATCCTATGACAAGATATTAAATGGGTCCTTTGTTGGGTAGTGTAAAACAAATTGCAATATCTTACACTAAGAAAATGAACAGGCATACAATATGGCAGTGTTGTGTGAAGGTGAAAGTTTAGGAAGAGTGGGCTAAAATTTTCCACAGTGATACTGTATGAAAGACCGACTGAATGCAACTATGAGTATGGTCATTTCAATTTACGATATAAATTACGCATTTCTTGTTAAGCACGAGGTATTTTATGAAATAAAATGTATAATCGATAATAAAGTATTGTATCTACTTTCAGAATTTATCTCTTAATATCCAGTGTGATGAAAAGTAGGAAAATAGAAAAGCTCAGAAATATAATACAGTATATTTAGAATTGTGTTGACTCTCTCATGTCTTACCGCCTCCACCAGGCTGTCAGCACTGCCTCTCTTCTCGCTGTAGTGCGGGCTGAGCTGTGTAGGCACTCTCAGGGTGGTGTAGGCCACTCGCCCTGCCACAGGCACACTAGCACCATCCTCAGCCTTCTTCTCCCAGAGGCCCATGCTGCTTGTGCCAGCTGACCTCTCATTCTCCACTAGTATGAGGGGGGCATAAAGAAGACGACTGCGGCGGGGGCTGGGGTTTGCCCAGGAGGCCGTGGAGCCTGTGGAAGAACAGCTGCTGCTGTGGCGTGAGTCATAACTGCCATACGCCTGAGGGGAAAGAGAGGAAGAGAGAGCGAGGGAGACAAAGAGAGAGATGATAATAAAGAGGTAATTTTGCCTACAAGCGCTTTGTATTATATTAATTTGACATGCAAGGGCTGCACAACTGATGAAAAAGGAATCACGTGTTTTGGGATTTCATTAAACGGTAGCTACATGCCAAGCCAGCCAGGTTTGAGGCATGCATGGCTAGCTATGCACAGGAAAAGCCTTTTCAGGACAGCCCACTTGCTGTGACTTCGATTGTCACTCTTGATCCTTTGAATAATTTTGAAAAGAATAATGTGTACTGTATATTTATTAAATTGCTACAATACTCTAGCAGTGTGTTGCAACATTATTCTAGCAGATGATTGTGAATGACAGCTCGTCTACATTTTGTATTATTGATTTAATGGCACATTTTTACTACAATAGCTGAAATTCTGAGCAAAAAAATAACCACTGTTTAGTATAGCACTTTAATCATATTAGTGTTCCATGAATGCAGTGTGTCCTCCCAAGGAGAAAAAAAAAACCAGATATATAATATTACCTCAATTAAACTAAATTGTCTCCTTACTCTTCTCACACTTCAGGTCTGTGCGTAAGCTCATGTGGTACAATGCCTATAGTCACAGTGATTAAGGAGGAATAGTGGCAGAGTGGAAGTTGTTCCTGAATCAAATTGCATTGAAATACTAATAAAGGTCATGATTTTAACTATTTTTCTGCATCCGTATATCATGAGGCTATGTAGCTCTCTAACAGAAACAGAACCTACACAATATACAGCAATAATGTAAACAAAATATTGAATAGGCAAATAAAAAAGCAATATAGAATGCCCATGGAGTACATGACTGTGTATGTATATCTAATATAGGAAGAGTTACCTGAGAGCGTGCTCGGCACGGAGGGAAATTCTGGTGGTAGGTGCCTGGGATGGGGAGATCATCACTGCTGCCCTGTCTTCTCAAACACTGGATGGTAAAAGATGACTTCCGACCTGACAGAGATGGAAAATAGGCACTTGTTACGACAGTGTCCACATTGTCTTGTTTTAAGAGTTTCAGTGGGGATGGAGGATTTTCGGTCACTTGACATGAGTCAAAACAGCTTCCACTTCTGCCTCTTATGAATTTTTATTTTTTTGCCTTTTTGTTCTCATTTCGTGAAATTTTACACCGGACGCTGCAGCAGTGAAGCGGGAGTTTCGAGCTGCTTGCGCTGAATTAAAGCACCAGTACACCGTTGAAAGATTGTGAAGCCTAACAGGAGGTTTTTTAGAATTCAGTCAATTAATACAGTAAATATGAATTAATAACATTCAATAAAGTTAAGAAATCTTACTTTAATCTTCAGAATTTAGTTAATGTGTTATTGTTAATTAGAGTAATGTGTTTTTTGTTTATGAGACCAGTTACTGTGAAACAACTTGATGAAATGGAGAGAACAAAGTTTTTATTTGCATTTCCTTCAGAATTAATCATTATTAATTATTATTCGTTTAAAAGAAGACATAAAAGGCTGAACCAATCGGTATTGATTATCGGTATTGGCCTATATCACTGAATAATCGGTTATCGGTATCGGCTGAGAAATTTGTTATCGGTGCATCTCTAAAATTGTAGAATTGTATATACTGTAACCACACTTTTTCATACTGTTTAGTCAAATCCCCTGTTGTAGAGGTTGGCTGACAGATGGACTACTGTCAGTGATTGTTCATCTACAAAGTACAACTTTACTTAATAAAGTGGTCACTGAGTGTGAATATGTATTATGAAAATAATGACAATAAAAACTATGTAATGTAATAAATGTTATAAAAACTGTGATACTGAGTTGCAAATATATGATAGTGGGTATGATTTAACAGATTTGTCTGAACATTCTCCACTTACTGCAATGCTCAGAGGAAGAATTTAGTGAAAGGGCAAGTATATGCACAAAGAGACAGATTAAAAGGGATTATTGATTGTACCAGTGGGGGTTGCAGGCAGGAGTCGTCTTCTGGCTGACCTTCTGGCCTCGCCATAACTGCTGCCATACTGATTAGTGTATGCAGGCTGTCCATCATACCCATGAGCTCGATGGCCAGCATGCATGGGGACTTCATCTGGGTAGCCATGCCTGAGGAGAGATGAAAAGGGAAATAATTCTGAAGGACACAGTCATAGATCAAAAGAACACAGATCACGTTTGTTTCACAGTATTTGGGTCATTGCTGCCAGTTTGGTAAAAGACTTTAACAAACATAACACTGGGTTTTTAGCAGGTAGTGTTGCCGCCTCACAACACTCCAGGGTCCAGTTTATTCTATCAGTGTCTATGTGAGTTTCTATTGGGTTTTCCATTTTTCCTTCCACCTCCCAAAGACGTATGTAGGTGCATTGGCTATACTCAAATTGCCAGTAGGTTTGAATATGTGTGATCATGGCGCCCTGTAATGAACTGATATACTCCTGGCTCATACCCAGTGTTCCCAGGATAGGTTCTGTATGCACCGTCACCCTGACCAGGATAAGTGGTTACTGAAGATGAATGAATGAACAAACATCAATGCATTTGGCTTTATTATAGTCTTCTAAAATTATTTACTCAGTGTAAATTGATCCTGATGAAATTGACATTCCTAGCTGAGAATGTTCTCCTGCTGATGTGACCAACTCACTATTTCTGTTGTTTTCACGATCTCTTTTCTGACATGTCAATGTACTGCTCTTATTGCATGTGCTGGTGTACAACATATGTGATTGTGGCGGCAGGCCTCCAGTCTGCACACACCAAGGACTGCACGCTCCTCACATGACCGCCGACGGGGTGCTGAATGGACAGCGCCATTTCAGCACCACTGTTTTGGAGATCAAGCGAGCACATGGCAGAGGGAAAATATAAATAGAGTAAGACTGGCGCCTGATAATGACTGTGGTGGCTCCACACCCTCACAGAGTGCTGCAGCTACAGCAGGCTGAGCAGATTCTGTCTCACACTTGATGTTGCTTGTTTTCTGTCTCTTCATTACAGGGACAGCAAAGGTCACATCCTGTGCCGTGCCGCGAGCTCTCTTCCCCAGCACCCACAGGAGCACCACAGACCTCTTGACTCCACCACCCAACAGCCCACGACACTACGCCAGGCCCATGTAGCCTACTGAGACACACCTCCATAGCGCCTCCGCTCTCAAAGCCAGCACTGCACACACCACCACCCTGTTACTTCCCCCTCACCCTAAGAAAATAAATTCAGCTTTGTTTACATAAAGCCTTTCTCTACTGTGTCTGTGTTCTTATTATTATTTGTTTATTTGTTAATTGCTTGCTGTTGGACTCGGTAAAGCAACCTTTTGAGAAATTCACTAAATAGATTTAACTTTTTATTATTATTCAAATTATAACTCAGAGGTGGAGTTCGATTTGAACCCACACAACTACATATTACAATGTGCTATTTTTATCTTTTGGAATGTATTGTGCAATTTACAGTACAAGTCATTCCCATAATGATACAGAGTGTAGGAGGAGAGAAGAAGACCTGTCTCTGGGTGCTATGACCTCCTCGTCTTCTTCCCTCCTGTAGAAAAGCTGCTCCCTATGGTACCCCTCCTCTCCATCTACACTCTGTGAGAGTGAAGAGCTGAATTGGTCCCTTGAATCTCTCCTGAGGTGGGTGAAGCCACACAATGTCATGTCGATGGTACATAAAACAACCTTATTACAGGAAACAGTGACAAATTGTGAGCTGTATCCTGGACTTACCGTGGATGCTTGTAATATGATAATCTATAAAAGAACATATAGAAAGTTAATAGAGAAATAATTACAGCAGAATGAGTACATGGTAAAATAAAGAGTGATTAATCACGCACAGATGTTTTATTTTAAACTGTTTACATTTTCTGTCAGCTGACAAAATAAATTCACCCGTCCACCACATCATTTTAAGCTGTGTCTGTGAAAGATGCTGATATTGTTGAAGGTTTTCAGTTGTTTCCAGTCCCACTCTTTAATGCAGAAATAATTAAAGTATAAGGTCTGGGGTTCCAATAGAAATTTTCTCTTAAAAAAAGCACAAATTAGTTTTTTGTTTTTTTTCTGAGAATGTGACAAAGATCTGATATTTTAGAGCTGCATGAATACAAAAACGCGATGTTTTTCAATCAGATCTTTGCGACATTTATAAGTAATACTATGTGTGGCAATTAGATTATAGTGATAATGTTTGGGGTTTTTTTTGTAAATTACTTTGGTACATACTCATATGACTTCTGGTTATGCACAAACACATTTTTGAGGTCCAAGAGTGCCAGAAATAGTGGGAAAAAACTGCAAAAACTAATAATATTTGAAAGCTTGTGCTACTAGTTAGTTTAGTTTCTAGCAACTGCAATATTGATTGTCTAGCAAATATGATGGCTTTGTCATTATGCATTGCATGTAAATGAATGATATGAAATGAATCACATGAAAATGAATAAATAAATTAAAACATCATTATGCATTGCAAAAATGGATCATGCTTGTTTTTTTTGTTTTAAATGTGTGCTTTCAGGTCAGTACAGTGCAGAGTTTTATTCATACTAATGACTAAGCTTTTCACTTACAACCATGAATATAAAGCATAAAAAAAATCAGATAATGAAGCCTGTAATATTAAATAGCTTTATAAGTTTCTATTTGTGTTGTGATCTCAGAGTTCTTCCTACCTGAGCCATTTGATTGATTGGTTATATGGATTGTCTTTTACTTTATAGAAACAATCACATCACTGTACACATTAACAGTGTCCCTAACCTCTTTGATGGCAGGTCGATCACACCATTCTTGTACTGGAAATAGAGGGAGGAGCGTCTGTTTTCTTCTCTTCTAAACTTCTCCTGCTCTAAGATGCCACTGCCATTTGGTGTTCTGGTTAGTGAATTCCTGTGACTCAGGCCTCCATTGGAGAAGCCTTCTCCTGATACAGCAGCAGATGAACCTGTCGGTGTGGAGACCACGGAAGAGCGGCGGTCTGAAGACTCAGCGTTGCCAGCATAGCCATTTTCATTCTAGCAGAACAGAGACAGAGCAGGCTATGTATGCGGGTAGCTGCAAGTTCAGCCCAGAAATCTACACTCTCAGAAACGATGTGTTAATATCCTACACACTTTTTGTGCTATTACTATTTCAACACGTTGCATTAAATTGTCCAATAAATGTGTTAAAAAACACACATTTCTTCAAAGTGAAGGTTCATTGCTTTGACCATTTGATTGTGATAGGAGAGTTAGAGTCCTGAGACGAGGAAATCAATTGACCACAGGTAAGTCAGTGTTCATCACTATTTAGCGTTAATGCTACTGAAAATGACTGACCGAGTTTGTGATATATAGGCAAGGAGCTCTCAAAAATGTAAAATTGGAAAACAGAAACTCAGCTAGTGTTTTTTTTTTAATTAACACTTTTATTGATTCACAAGTTAACACAAAGAGACAAACAACATATGTAATGAATCAAACTTTTAACATAAATCCTCACTATAACCCCTCCCCCTACCAACCTTCCACCCCACCCTGGTCCCCCACGAACACCCCTGTGGTCAATAGAATATAAACTCACATATCCTAAATAAATAAATAAATAAAAATGCACACAATTAAAATTAAAAAAAAGGAAAATACAATAATCAAGTATAATCATAGCCTAAACTCTAAATTATATACTCTCCAATGCCCCTCTTCAAGAGTCCCCCAAAAACGCCAAATAACTGCTCCATTTCTTCCTGAAGGAATTCCTAACTCCAATCCTTCTGCTCGACCCCTCCTCAAAAGCAGCCACCCTTCCCATCTCCACACACCACTCTGGAAACGAGGGCGCTCCATCTGATTTCCATCCCCTTAAAATAACCTGTCTACCAATGATCACACTGGTCAAAACCCAATCTTTTTTGTACCTATCCTCCAATTTGTGACCTCCCCATCTCCCAAAATACAGAGTCTAGGGCAGAACAAGATCTGAGTGTTCAACACCTCACATACAAAGCTCTGCACCTTCAACCAAAATTTTTGGATCTTACGACACCCCCATAAAATATGGGTAGTGTCTCCATCTTCTGAATGGTAAATGGTGCACTTATATAGCGCTTTTATCCAAAGTGCTTTACACTGTGACTCATTCACCCATTCACACACACAATCACACACCAGTGGTAGCAGAGCTGCCGTGCAAGGCGCTAACTTGCCATTTGGAGCAACTTGGGGTTCAGTGTCTTGCCCAAGAACACTTCGGCATATGGAGTCACCCGGGCCGGGAATCGAACCCTACGATTAGTGGTACGACCCGCTCTACCACCTGCGCCACAGCCGCCCCTGGAATGGCATCGCCAGCAGGTGGGTGTGTCTTTAAGACCAAGCCTATACAATTTAGAGGGGGTCCAATAGAACCGATGTAAAATCTTAAATTGTATAAGGCGCACCCTTGCGTCTCTAGATGCAGTTTTTATATTTTTTAAAATCCTAGCCCACTCCCCCTCCCCCAATTCCAAATTTAAATCTTTCTCCCATAATCTCTTGAGAGTGGTCGAGACTCCGTCCCCTAGACTCTGAATCAGTAAGGAGTAATACAGTGATGCTTCATGTCCTCTTCCAAAAGCAGAAATCACCTCTCCCAGAGTATCTGCTGTATTAGGGGGGTGCATGCTCCTCCCAAAAATAGTACAGAGCAAGTGGCGTAGTTGAAGATACCTAAAAAACTGAGATCTGGGAATCCCAAAATGTTGAACCAATTTTTCAAAAGATATCATCACACCACTCTCATAAAGATCACCGAGTGTATTAATCCCCCTCGTGATCCACTCTGACCAACAAAAAGTGGACGTATTAATACGTAGTTTGGGGTTTAGCCAAAGGCTCGAGGCAACATTGAGATAAATATCAGAATCAAACACTCTGGACACTCTTGTCCACACTGAGTGCAGATGTGAAATAACGGGGTGTGATTTAACTTCTCTGGTGAGCTTAATGGAAAGGTTTTGCAGTGGCAAAATAGGGGCAAGAAGTTCTTGTTCAATGCAGAACCAGGGAGGAGCTCTCTCAGGTGGAAGTGACCCATGAGTCAAATGTCTGAGACCAAACGCATAATAATAAAACAGAATCTTGGGTAGGCCTAGCCCACCCTTGTCAATCGGCGTATTTAACTTATTGAAATTTAACCTGGGACGCTTACCAATCCAAATAAAAGACTTCGCTATACTCTAAGTATACTATATACTATAACTATAACTATATACTAGTATACTATAACGCCTTTTCTGCGTCAAGTGAGATGGCAGCAGCCGGAGACTGACCATCCGCTACTGACCACATGATATCAATGAGACGTCTAATGTTATCAGAAGAGAAACGGCCCCGAATAAACCCCACCTGATCTATATGTATAAGAGATGTCATAACTTTACTTAATCGGTTAGCCAAAATTTTCGACAAAATTTTTACATCTAACTGGATCAGGGAGATTGGACGATAACTTTTACACTTACTTGGATCTTTGTCTTTTTTAAAAATCAGACTGATTCGGGCTTGTGTCATGGTTGGAGGAAGCTTTCCATTCTTTAATGATTCTGTATAAACTTCTAACAGAAGTGGAGCCAGTTCTGTAGCATAGGATTTGAAAAACTCAGCGGCAAAGCCATCCGGCCCTGGAGACTTGCCTGTAGGCAGGGCCTTGATTACCTCGCCAAGCTCCTCCAGGGTTATCTCAGAATCAAGAGAATTTTTTTGCTCCGTCGTCAATTTCAGGAGTTCTAATGGTTCCACAAAGTTTCTAATATCTTCATTGGTAGACGAAGACATTGAACTATAAAGATCCAAGTAAAATTCTTTAAAATCTTCCAAGTCAGCAACAACCTTCGTCAACATCCCCGACATGTTGGACAGTTGGCGCTGGATTTCTTCTCCCGCTGCACCACCCAAAACGAGTCCGCGGTCCACAGGCCCGCCGGACTCTCATCTTGGACACGTGTCTTTTAATGTCTCCAGAGGATTTGAACTTCTTTGCCAAGTTTACCTCAAAAAATGTAACTGGGTATACCGAATTTCACCAGATTATATCATGAAAATAATTAGAAAAATTAGCAAAGTGCGCAGAGATGTCTTTCACACGTCAGCCCTTCGCATGGCGTCACGTGACTCCCAAACTCAGCTAGTGTTAATTAACTTTACCTATTGCGACAGCTGCAACAGTGAATATCATGTACTGCTTCCTCAGTGTTGGCGTTACACTACTAGTGCCATGTGTTTATGTTGGCTGTGAAATATGGACTAAGGTTATTATATAATTCTGAGTCTGCATTTTATCTGAGGCTCCGAGTTAGAGTTAGCTAGCTGGATGCTAATCAATCACAGTAGGGATGAGTGATGCTAACCTAGACACGAAACTGAGTTGATAACATTACTTTAGCATACAGTTAGATATTCCCATTAACTTTTTGAAAGTTAACAATAACCTAGCATTATAGCTATTCACCATGATGTAATACAGAGAGTGGGTTAACGTTAACTATATATAGCAAGTGTTTTGGACAAGGCAAGCTGTAGTAATTAGCATTAGGTAGATGGGTTAGGGCTGTGTTTCTTTATGTATTCAGTGAATGTTAATACCGGGTAACAGGTGCAGACAGTCTAACATTGGCTAACAGAAATGAGCTAGCTCCGCAATGTCTAGGCCAAAAGTTCTTCACAAGGTTAACGTGAAAAAAGAGAGTATGGGTTTAAGTTGTAACTTGTAACATGCATGTAACATGCAATGCTCATGCAATTATCTAATCAGCCCATTATGTTGCAGCAGTAAAATGCATAAAATCATGCAGACGAGCCAGCATCTTCAGGTAATGGTCACATCAACCATCAGAATGGAGAACAAATGTGAACTCAGTGATTTTGACCGTGGCATGATTGTTGGTGCCAGACAGGCTGGTTTGAGTTTTTCTATAACGGCTAATCTCCTGTCACTTTCACGCACAACAATCTCGGGAGTTTACCCAGAATGGTGCAATAAAGAAAAAAAAAACATTCAGTGAGTGGAGTTTTGTGGACAAAAACATCTTGTTGATGAGAGAGTTCAACGGAGAATGGACAGACTGGTTTGAGCTTGCAGAAACGCTACAGTAACTCAGATAACCACTCCGTATAATTGTGGTGAGAAGAAAAGCATCTGAGAATGCACAATACGTAGAACCTTGAGGCAGTTGGGTTACAACAGCAGAAGACTGAAGAAGCTGACGAACAGAAAGCTGAGGCTGCAGTGGGCACAGAATCACGTTGAATCAGATGAATCTCCACTTCTACTGAGCCACACAGATGGTAGGGTCAGGGTCAAAAATCCAAGTGGTGTAATGGTGTGGGGAAAGTTTTCTTGCCACATTTTGGGCCCATTAATAACAATCAGTCATCACTTGAATGCCACAGTCTATTTGAGTATGGTGCTGACCATGTGCATCGCTTCAGGGCCACAATTTATCCATCCTCTAATGCAGTGGTCCCCAACCCCCGGTCCGCGGACCGGTACCGGTCCGTGGGTCATTTGGTACCGGGCCGCACAGAAAGAATAAATAACTTACATTATTTCCGTTTTATTTATTATCTGAATCTGAAAATTGACCGGATTCTCTCCGTTACATCCTTCTACGACTCACTCTTGACGAATGTCAAGACGCTTGTCTCGGTCACGTGATTCGTTGAAACCTTACCATAGAGACCAGAGAGCGTTAGGGGGGAGAGAGGATGTTACGAGGACGCTGCTAATAAAGTTGCGATTTCACATTTGATTCACGTTTATTATTATATTTTTAAAATACGGCAGTTTTTATGCCGGTCCTATCATTTTATTTTGTTGTATTTATCCGCCACACCTTTAAGGCCGGTCCGGGAAAATATTGTCTGATATTAAACCGGTCTGTGGTGCAAAAAAGGTTGGGGACCGCTGCTCTAATGGCTACTTCCAGCATGATAATGAGTTCGATGTTCTTCAGTGGCCTTCCCGGTCACTGGATCTGAATCCACTAGTGCACCTTTGGTGTGTGGTAGATTCACAGCATGAAAGTGCACCTGAAAAATCTTCAGGAATTGCACAATGCAATCATGCCAACATGGACCAGACTCGAAAAGTAACGTTTCTAACATCTTCTCTCAGTACAGTACAGTACAGTACTACAGTACAGTACAGTGTTCCTAATAAAGTGTTCGGTGAGTGTGTGTGAGGGTAAGTATATGTATGTATATGTATACACATACGCACACACACATATATATATATAGTTTGTCCTATGTTACATGTCCATCTGTCACATTTCAGCAGTCTTCCCTCTACCTCATAGCATACCTCATCCTCTTCTTGTTCTTCCTCCAGGTTCTCCTCTTCCTCCTCGAAATCTTCATTCATGGCCAGGCGAATCTCTGGCCCAAGATCCTGCAGGGTTCGCAGACCTGCCTGACACAGATGCAAATGGAGAAAAGAGGGGCCACAGTATATATGCTGCACGAGCTCTCAACACACTTGGAGGCAAGTTTTCATAAATGTACTTTTTTTCCATTCAAACCAACATAAACTCACAAGGGCCTCAGGTTCTGGCAATAAACAACTTTTTTTTTTTTTGACATATATACAAGTATCTTTAGCTGGTTTCTGCTTGTGATGGAATAAACAAACAATTTTTAAAATATATTTGTACATTTAAATTACATTGGTTATCGTTCTGTGTGGGCTGTATCTGCCTTCTATTTTCCCTGCAGGGATGATGAAAATCAAATAAAGACCAAGATTAATTCAGGAAACGTTAGAATGGATGATACATGGCATTACCGCTTCTTTTTTTTTTTATATTTATATATTTATATAAAAAGCTTATCACAAACCCGAACCTAAAGTAATAAAGGTAATACGTATTATGAGATTTTACAAACTGTAGATCAACATTAATGCTTAAAAAATAAGTGAAGGTAAAAAAAAAAAATAATTTCCGTTTAACAGACTGTGTTAGACATGTACCTGTAGAGCTGATGGCATTTTGGGGTCCGGGTCTCCCATACCTACTTTCTCTTTTCTCTTACGGAACTTCCTGAAGTAGTCCTGAATTAGGAATGTGGCATAAAACTTACCCACTGTCACTTCCTCCTCTATAAAACACACATTGAGAAACCGAGTGAAAAAAGGCAAAAGGAAAAATCATCATACCAAAAGATAAATCTGGAATAAATTATGGAAGGACAGATGAATAAATGATGGAAGTTTAATAAAGGAAAAGGCCTAGCAAAAATATGAATAATCCACATTAGCACATCTAAAGCACTTGAGTGCTTCTAATAAAATAGCAAATCGATTCATTTAAATGAAATTCCGTTCAATTCATAAATAGTATAAAGAGTCAAAAATTTAAATAAATCCACAGCATACCAAAAGCATTTAAATATGAAACCATGCCTATAAAATTCTACAAAAAGAAAATGCCATAGAATGAAAAGAAGAAAAAGATGATTGCACAAAATCAGAAAATGTCTCCAGAGCACCATTATGAAATCATAAGCCTCAAAGCAGCCTTTAAGCACAAAGCAAAATCACAGTGATTCTTCTCACCAGCAGGAGGAGGAATGACCTCATCCAGGATTTTGGGTTTCATGCGCTTCCAGATCTTCTTAATTATGATCCTCAGCTCCACATTTTCCTGGTCAGGGTGACCTGAGGACAAAGCAGTAGGTCTGTGTTTTCTCAGGTTTGAGACAGATTAGGATCAAATGCAAACATGGCTGGTTAAATTCCTGCCATTAAAAAGCTCTAACTCGGACCCCTCAGTGTGTCGATTTCTATTACAATACATGATCTTCATGAGCATAACACGGTCCAAGTGCTTACTGTTCAATGGGGTTATGTAGTGAAAGATGGCCAAGAGACTTCAAAGTCGACTACTTTAATACCAAGCACAAATTCATCTCTGAGTGGTGTGTCATTAAGTGTGCTCTTGAATATGCCCATGTTTTTGTCTCTTTATACGGACCAAATATAGCAGTTTTTGGAGCATTTGTCAGGACCAAGTGTTGCTTCTCTATTTAAAAAAAAAAACTCAGCAGCTGTTATTTAAAGAACTGAAAGAGTCTTTGATTATTGGGGGGGGTTAAAGGTATCAGTGAGGCTATGGTACTAACCCTCAGTTTTAATCTTCAGGGCTGTTCTGACTAGGGCAAACAGAGTAGCGTTGAAAGTCACCGTGCCATCTGAGTTCAGGGGCATGTTCATAGCAACCAGTCTCTACCAGAGAGAGAGAGAGAGAGAGAGAGAGAGAGAGAGAGAGAGAGTGAGAGAGAGATTAAAAGAGTGTGACATGATGGAGTATGTGAGAGAAAGTTGGCAAGCATTTACAACTTTACTTTATGTATACGGAATATATCTACAATTATATGTGTGTGTGTTGTGTGTGTGTGTGTGTGTGTGTGTGTGTGTGTGTTCTCGCTTTCTAAAACGGATCTATTTGAAATCTGAAGTGAAATGGAAAGTTGTAAGAAAAACAATTCGGACTGTAGGGAAAAAGAACCTTTCAGAGTGAAACATTTTCTATAAGAGTATGAGTTTATAAACAGGGAAGATGAACACTACATATGCATCTGTGCATTGTGTGTGTGTGTGTTTCTCTGTGTGTGTATGTGTGTGTGTGTGTGTGTGTGTGTGTGTGTGTGTGTTTTCTCTGTGTGTGTGTGTGTGTGTGTGTGTGTGTGTGTGTGTGTGTGTGTTTCTGTGTTTCTCTGTGTGTGTGTGTGTGTGTGTGTGTGTGTGTGTTTCTGTGTTTCTCTGTGTGTCAGTGTGTTTCTGTGTGTGTGTTTGTGTGTGTGTTTCTGTGTGTGTTTGTGTGTGTGTTTCTGTGTGTGTGTGTGTTTCTGTGTGTATGTGTGTGTTTCTGTGTGTCTCTGTGTGTGAGTGTGTTTCTGTGTATTTCTGTGTGTGTGTGTGTGTGTGTGTGTGTGTGTGTGTGTGTGTGTGTGTGTGTGTGTGTGTTTGTGTGTGTGTGTGTGTGTGTGTGTGTGTGTGTGTTTCTGTGTGTGTGTGTGTGTGTGTTTCTGTGTGTGTGTGTGTGTGTTTCTCCTGTGTGTGTGTGTGTGTGTGTGTGTGTGTATGTTGTGCACTGTACCTTGCAGGCCACACGGTGGGGACAAAGTTTTCCAAATCCCAGAGGAGGCTGGATCCTCCTAAGTAGAGTCACCACATCTAAGTGCTTTATGCGACCCCTGTGTTAACATACACACAAATTTCACACACACACACACACACACACACACACACACACACACACACAGTAAATTCTAATAAGACAGAGATGGACAGACAGAACAATGAGAGAGAATCAGAGAGAGGCATGATTCTTAAAAGACAGAGTTGATCTTACTTGGCTTCTGGATCATACTCTGACCAAATCCTTTTGAACTCGTCAAGATGATGTGGCCCCAGAATTGACCAATCACGTGTCAAGTAGTCAAAATTGTCCATGATGACAGCAACAAACAAATTAATAATCTGAGAAGTGGAAAATTGTGCATTGTAAGTAATGATCTGTGGCAGATCAAAAGTCTGTGAAGCCCCCTGCAAGCCAAAAGATAGCAGCTTCCTTCAAATATGGGTCTTGTTATGTTGTAATTAACATGCCTACAGATTTTTACACATGCACCCTGTACATACTGAGTTACCAGTTTATTTGATTGAACTAGCAGCCAATAATCTGTGAAGCCAGACTAGAGTTTGAAGAAATATTGATAAATTGATATGGCTGGGCAAATAAAATAAAAAACATTCTCACTTTTTTTAAGTATTGTCTAGGGGTGGGAGACACGATACTTGTTGAATCGCTTATATTACATTACGTATCACAATATACAGCCCCCCTGCGATGGACTGGCACCCTGTCCAGGGTGTACCCCGCCTTGTGCCCGATGCTTCCTGGGATAGGCTCCAGGTTCCCCGCGACCCTGAAGCAGGAATAAGCGGTTGAAGATGGATGGATGGATGGAATATACAGCCCCCTCTGAAAGTAAAGGAACAGCAAGGCCAATTCCTTTGTTTTTGCTATCCACTAAAGACATTTGGGTTTGAGATCCTGTGTACTGTTAGACTGATTGCTTTAACAATTAATAGCTCTGAATGTCTACTCTTGTTTTGAGTCCTGGGTTTTACCTATAAAGACTCCATTTGTTGTTAAAAATTATAAGTCAAGAGAGCTGTCTATGGAAGGAAAGCAAGCTATTTTGAAGCTGAGAAAAGAGGGAAAATATATCACAGCACTTGCACAAGCATTTATCAAAGCCAGTACAACAATTTGGAATGGCCTGAACAAGAAAGAAACCACTGGTGTACTAACAACCAGACATGGAACAGGTCGGCCAAGCAAAAACAACAGCGGTTGATAACGAACATTGAGAGAGTTGTGAAGAAAAACCCGAAAACAGGCAGTGACATCACCAAAAAAGCCCACAGGGTTGGGATGAAGGTATCACAATCCACCATTAAAGAAGATCTCAAGATCAGAAATATAGAGGCCATAGCACAAGATGCAATCCAAACATCAGCAGTAAAAATCAGAAAGCCAGATTGGAATTCATGGAGTAATACAGAGATGAGCCACAAATGTTCTGGAATAAAGATTAACCTCTACCAAAGTGATGAAAAGGCCAAAGTGTGGAGAAAGAAAGCATCTGCTCATCAAGCATGGTAGAGGTAGTGTCCTCGTCCATAATGTCACTCATGATGGTAGCAGCAGAATTAATTCAGTCTACAGAAGCATTCTTTCTGACAATTTACAGAGAACGGCATCCAATCTATTTGGCTGGAACGTCATCTTGAAGCAAGACAATGGCCCAAAAAGCACTGCCAACACAACAAAGGACTTTATTAGGTGGAAAAAGTAGAAGGTTTTAGTCTGGCCAAGTCAATCACCAAGCTGTGCGACAAGCCTGGAAAATCATCTCAAAAGAAGAATGCAACAGTTTGGTGATTTCAGTGCGTCACTGGCTTGATGCAGTTATCACAAGCAAGCGAGATGCAACCAAATATTAAGCGCTTTTTACTTTACTTTACTTTGACTATCTGTTCCTATACTTTTGCTCACCTAAAAATTGGGTGATCTGCCACCGAAGGTGCCATGTTCTGAACTGTTTAACACATCTCGATGTAGATATCAGGAAATCAAAGTTGAATTTCTGCTCTATCGTCTCATATTCATCTTTACATATGTCTTTTTGTATACGTCAGTGTATATCAAAAACCAAAGTATTGGCCTTGTTGTTCCAATACTTTCAGAGGGGGCTGTATAATTTCACTGTGGTTTTGCAAACAAACTGCCAACCAGAGATTGTTCAGAGATTTATAAAACAATTTAAGTATTTCCCAGAGAAGGGAAAATGAAATAATTGGTACAAAAACCAAATGTCCAATCAGTTACTTTTTACAGCGAGTAAAAGCAGTGTATGCTTTTATCATCATTGTTATCCTCATTACACCACTGACGATTACCACTGTCATGGTTTCCAATAAACGATCAGTCAATTTTCTGTGTCAAATAGTTTGTCTACATTATAGATGTTAAATAAAAGTAGTATCGATCTCATGGCTCTTTACAATTTTTTGAATGTGTCATGAAACAAACTGTAACGTATGAAAATGTTTTCAGATATTGTGGTTAGATGTGTGCTCTTTAATAAACATTGATCACACACCCAATCCATCTCCACTGGTTAAACTCAGGAGATGTGCTGCAGCATTTTCTCTCATAAGTATTTAGAGGTCTAATTCACAATGTAAATATTTATTAATAGACACTTTTATCCCAAAGTGCAGAACACACACAAATCAAGTGCGCATGAGAATTGTATTATGTCATGCATCTCCAATGTTCCACTTCGGGGTGGCTGTTTAAAACTGCATCGTTTACAAGTACAGTCTTAAGTTTTCACTCAGGTATTTGTGGTTTATTCAGCACAAACTTATTTAAGACATTCAAGTAAATTAAAATAAACGGATGTAAAAGAGCTTTGAGTTACCAAGAAAGCACAGAGCATGAAGAAGCTAATGAAGTAAACAATGGCAAAATTGCTGCCACAGGTGAATTCCTCTCCGGGCTCAAAGTCTGACTCTGCATCGCAGCGCTTCCCTGGAAGACTAGCCAACATGATCTCCTGCCATGCCTCACCTGTAGCACACCTACACACACACACACACACACACACAAAAGAGATGTGGAGTGTTATCTCAACTAGTACAAGGAGTATAATATCGAAGCAGAAAAGGAGACAAATATTTGAATGTTAAAAGCCAAAATGAAGTTTAAACAATGAAATGTTAACACCGTTGAAATACATTATATATCTTCTATCTGCGTTTATTCATTTCATTAAATTTTTTTAAAATTTTTTTATAGGTTTCTCAATGTTAACAAATTCAGGTTCAATAAATCAGGTTTATTTCTTATTCAGAATTTGATTGTTTCAATATTCAAATACTGGTTGATATAGATTTTCCTTTACTCTCTCTCACCTGAAGAGCAGCAACACCGCCTGGGGAAATGTCTGGAAGTTGTTATTACGATTGATTGGCGTGTGGGCCTGCATTGCAATCTTCCCAAAAGTCTACGAGAGAAAGACCATCAGATAAGCATTTGTGCCCCTGAAATACAGACAGAGCAGTAGGTTTATGTCTATCTTTACAATGTTTATTAAATCATGCTTATATCTATTAGGACTACTCTGAATTTGTGATCTGTGCCCCACCCACCTGCATACCAATCACAGCGTAGATAAAGAAGATCATGGCAATAAGTAGTGCTACATAAGGCAAGGCCTTTAGGACAAGCAGAACAATAGGAAAATTACTTTTGCATAAAAATGTGTGTTAATAAAGACTTGTGAGTATATGCGATGTTGTCTGACCTGGAGAGATTTCACAAAGGTCCAGAGCAGTGTGCGAATGCCCTCCCCCTTGCTAAGCAGCTTAACCAATCGCATTACACGGAACAGACGGAAGAAAGTGATCGACACCCGAGAACTGTCCTCTGAACTCTGTGGAACAGTCAGAATTTTAGAAAAACAGATTCATAACCAGGTTAAAGAATTAGCAGGTTCTGGAAACTCATCAACATCAACCTGCTAGACAATAAAAAAATCCAGTTGTAGACATGAAGATGCTGATATTCTCTTAGGGGGCTTTCACACTGGCAGTTTAGTCTGAAACAGAGCACGGTTTGCATGTGAAAGCTGTCATGCGGAACGTGAAGCACATCACGGTACAGAACCCGAGACTACCTGTAGGAGGTGGTCTGAGTTCGGATGCACTGGAACTGTGCCGTGATTCCCGTGAATGTGAACGCAACTCGTACTCGGGTCCGCACTCATTCAGGAAGTAAAGTAACCTGCGCATGTGTTTTAGCCAATGGTGACATCATTATTTTCAACAACACGCTCGTACCATGAGTGGCAGGGGAACGTTGTGGGACACAGAAGAGGTCCACTGCTTTGCATAATATCTGCTGCACATAATAGCACCAAAGTAATACAAAAACAAAAAATATGGTGAGTCGCATTGCGTTTCCGTTTGTGATGATGTAAGATGAACGCATGACAGAGTTTGAAACCAAATCAGCGCTGTAGGGGAGCAACTGCGACTCGACTGCACCAAACATGCCCCGTGTACAGTAAAACCACCCAAGTCAAAATATAAACTGGCATTGCTTCTTAGAAACCCTACAATAGTGTACAATACGGATGTCAAAAAAGTGGCCCGAGAAAGTTTCTAATCTGCCCAAACGATTAATTAGATTTCGTATTCTAAATTAAAATAAAGACTGTTTAATAGATTCAGGACATATAATCCTAATTCACACTTATACAAGCCATTGAGTATGTATGGTAAAACTATCATTAAAATGAATTTCAGACTGCTCAAGTGTTTTGCAGGTCAGATAGTTTGGGTAACTTTCAAAGTAACTTTCAGATAAATGCTGACAAATGAGCACAAGTTATGTATGTGTTCTTGTGCTGCTAAACAGATTTTTGCTCTAGCCCACTTGACATTAGACCAATTGTGTACCTAAAATGAGTTTCACACCTCAGGTGTAGATGACTGTATACCATTATGCAATTTGTATATCCAGTAAGCACTAGTTTAGACCGTAAAGACAGAATTGACACACCTTCCATATTCGCTGAAAAAGAACGAGCTTGGAGACTTACACTAAACTCTGTCACCACAATGTCCACCACGCTCCCGACCACAATCAGAGCATCAAAGGAGTTCCAAGCATCAGTAAAATAGTGCTGCAGCCAAGACAAATGGCAAACTTCAGTTACAGCTTGACGTCTCAAAAAAAGAAATATTACATAAACGGATCATGTACATTGATTAAAAGTATTGGTGTAAAGTAAAATAAACATGAGAGATAAGAAAATAACCCTTAGTCTGAGGGCTAACAACTTGACAATCATCTCCACAGTGAAGAGGCCTGTAAAGACCATGTTGAGGATGTCCATGACATAGCTGAAGAGTTTGGACTGCTCATAATGCTGAAAAGGCATGACAAGACAGACCGATTTAGAAATGATGCAATCCTAAACAAGATATACTTGAATTTAACATAATACATTTGAACACATTTAAACTAGTTTGATTCTTTGTGGGAGGCATGTTACAGTACCAAATTTATTAAATGTGATTCATTTCAATGAACTAAGCAAAATGATAGTGATCAATCACAGTTATATGAATTATTTTTGTTATTATTTGAATTATTATGTGTTTTATAAGGATGCAAAGATGAACTATACAGAGATACTACACATTTCTCCTGAAATGTTCTCTGGTTTACCTGAACAGCCAAAGTGACCGTGTTGAGGAGAATCAACACGAACATGATGTACTCAAACCCTGTAGAGTTGATCATCGACCAAAATTTATACTGCACTGGGTTCTTTGGGATGTACAGCTTCAGCGGCTGGGCTTTCAGAGCGTATTCTACACACTGTCTCTGTATAAATGAGAGTCTCTCTTTGAAAAACATGAAGGGGGCACAATATAATCACGATGCGGAATGTGCTGGTAAGCAGACCACTTCTAACCTGGTTCTTGTCCAGCTCACAGTTCTTAAACTCAGCCTCTCCTTGTTCACGGAAAGTGATGATGACGAAACCCACAAAGATGTTCATCATGAAGAAGGCGATGATGATGATGTAGACAATGAAGAAGATTGAGATCTCCACATGATAGTTGTAGATAGGGCCATGGTTCTCCGAGTTGGCATCGATAGCCTTGTAGAGGAGCCTGAGATAGGTGAAGGATGGAAGATAGCATCTGTAACCCAAGGCAAGACGTTCAGTCACCTTTGACCTGTGATGTAACACCATGAGGAAGTGACTTACGCGGGCCAGCCTTCGAAGGTCGACACAGTGAACAGAGCCATCATGCCCATCAGCACGTTGTCAAAGTTAAATTCGCTGTTGTGCCAGATCCGCTGCCGTACCAAGGGGTGATTCACATCGCCATCTTTATAGATCACGAATGTGCCTCTATGTCACACACACATACACACTTTGACAGCAAAACTCAATAAAAGCATAACGACATTTCATAAAGTCCACATGGATCATCGCCATGCAAGATTTGTATTTATATCACTCACTTGCACTGCTCGGGTGTGTGTTTTGCCTCATCTGTGCAGCGATAAAATTTACCCTGCAATATGAGACACGATATTTCATTCTTATGAGATCAACTTCCTCCATCACAAAGACCCCTACTATTCTAACCCTCAATTTCTGTTTACTTCATTAACCTAGGTCATCTTATAAAAGCAATATACATAGAAGTAGAATTCATTTCAAAATGAATGCCCAATATATCGCACTGTTGTCTCAATAAATGTCTCTATCTAAACAGCATTTATGGAAAGAGGCACCCGTATAAGCATGCATAGTCATCCTACTAATTGCGTGTGTGTGGGCGCTGGTGTGAAGATGGTGGTAATGCAACAAGACTAACATCCACGTTTTTTATAAAATCCTTTTAACTCAGCTGAGAGCATATCTATGTCATTAAAGAAAAATTTCATATCAGCTCCTCTGAAAAGAATGTTGAGCTTCACTGAGAGAATAATAAAAGTTCAAGCATTTGGGGGGATTTACCAGTTCCTCTCAGTATCTCTCAAGTATTTCTGTTGTGGTATTTCTCCAGAGAATACGAGTTGCTGCTCCTTCTATTTAAACGTAAATACAAGATTTAATTTCTCATGAGCTCTTTGCAGTGTGGAGCTGTACACACTCTTTATTGTCTTGCCTTTTATACGGCTGATGTACAATCTGCTTACACTGAGCAACCTTTCAACAACCTGTTCTCTACAGTATATGACTGTATCTAATGTCACCCCTTTAGATTCTGCCTCGAGGTTTCTTCCTCATGTTGTCTCAGGGAGTTTTTCCTTGCCACTGCTGCTTCTAGCTTGCTCATCAGAGATCTAAATCTATAAACAGATTTCTGTAAAACTCCTTTGAGACAATGACTACATTGACATCAACTTCCGTTAAAGGTTTATATTCGAGTTCAAGCCATATTCTGAATACAATGTTTATATGTGGACAGGCATTGGAATATTCCTGTGTTCATAAATGCCGTCTGTTTAGCCCGAGTTGCCATTCCTAAATTTGGTTAAGCATCTGTTAGCACCCACAATTCCATGGGCATATATCTATTTTTGCTGGATGGTCTGAATAAGGTGTTTACATGCAACAAATTTCCGATTAAAACAGGCATATTCCAGAGGTGGGAATCAGAATTTGGGGAATCAGAATATAATTTTAATCTGAATCAAGCAATCAGGATTTATATAACTCAATGTTAATTAGAATATTGTCAAATTTTTATTAATATGTAAATATTGATGTGTATGTAAACATAGTCATTGTCTATTGCTATAAGCACTGTACAAACAAAACTAAATTGAAGTGATTTGTTTTTAAATAGGTATAATCCGTTCGACGCCAAAATGACAAAATACATCAAGTTGTATTAATGCTGCATGAATGTGTTATGAAAAGGAAAGTAGCCTACACTTTAAACTATGTTTCCAGTTTATTAGTCACTAGATTACTGCACTTAATAAAAAAAGATAACTCAGGCATTCATTTCGATGCTTATTGATTAAGTGAAAAGCGAAAAGCAATTTCAAACAACACACTAAGTGACCAGTCAGGAAGCATGTACAATACCTCTCTAAATAAGATGTTTAGAAAATCACTCTATGTTCTCAGAGAAAGTGAGCCAAGAAGATGTTTCATGATCAAACAAGAATTTAAACAGTGCATGGGGGTTTACAATATAATTAATGAAACCAAAACATGCTGCTTGTATGACTGGTGTGACAGAGAAGACATACAGACAGAAAGTAGTGAATTATAGAATACCTTAAAGAGTTGAACACCGATGCATGCAAACATGAACTGAAGCAGAGCAGTAACAATCATAATATTCCCAATGGTTCGTATAGCCACGAACACACACTGGACCACATGCTGGAGAAACACAGAGATTAGAAAGAGCGGCACTGTATAAGTGCGTTAAGCGTGTACACCGTGCACGTGCACATACACCGTGGTACCTTTAGACCTTTGGCTCTGTTGATGGCTCTGAGAGGCCTGAGCACTCGCAGCACTCTCAGGATCTTCACCACAGAGATCGCACTTGAACTGTGATGGGAAGAGAGAGGAACAGAGAGATGGAAAGACAGATGGATGTGTATTCTAATGATGTGTGCCTTGTATCCTCATCCAGAAATCATTTTCTTTTGCTATAATGGTGTGTGGCTGTGTGTGTGTGTGTGTGTGTGTGACAGAGGTTTTATATAGGTACAAGTAGGTATTAGTTTGATCATATATAAATCATAAAGCTCCATAAACCAATATCATTAATTTCAAAAGATTCATTAAAAAAATATTTCATATCGGCAGTATTAGAATTAACCTTATTTATCATCAAAATCACATTTACCTTTAACATTACATTATAATCACATTAAGTAAAGAAAGACATAAGACAATGTTCTCCACCAGAGGGCTCCATCTATCCACTTAGACTCTAACAGAACAAACTTGCTTTGTACTTTCATAAAATGATACACATCAGCAGAGAACTAAAGAAAATACACATTTTTAAATAGCATTAGACAGCAGCAGGGCTCGGAGGGTTACTTTACAAATGTATTCCGTTACAGTTACAAATTACTTCATAAAAATGTCATCCAAGTATCACAATATGAGAGTAATGTAATCTTTATTTATTTTTTTAATAAAGTAAAAAAATATATATGATCTAAAATACTTTTTTTAGAGCTTAGAACATGTTCAATGCTTGGATTTGTTTTAATAAGGTAAATAAATTTGTTGCTCATGTGAGTCACAACTGGCAAGAAGAACCAGAACTACAATCACTCAGCTGTCTATATTGTGTTATGTAAAAAGATTCATTTAGTTTTAAATGAAAAAACTAAATAAAGTAATCCTGATAGTATGCCCATTGTTTACAAAATGTACCTGTAATTTGATTACTTTGTTTTTTGGCGTAACTGTAACGGATTACAGTTACCAGTTTTTAATATCCTGATTACTTAACGCCGTTACATGTATTCCATTACTCCCCAAGCCTGGACATCAGACATGAAATTGTGTGTTAAATGGAGTTTAGTAGTTTTAATGTAAGTTAGACTCACTGTAGAAAGAAGGAAACCAGAGACACACTGACAACCAGAAGATCCAACAGATTAAACCAGTTTCTACAGAAAGAGCCCTTATGCAAAAACGCCCCATAAACCGTCATCTGCAGAGAAAAAGACTCACATTTTAACAGCTGTGCCTTAAGTATAATGTACATTTTGAGCATTTTAAATATAAAAAATGTGAGTTTCTGTAATGTCTAATTTTGTCTTTAAATTTTGGCGTTCCTATCTAGGAAGTACTATATTCTTATATTCTTGTCTGGGTTGTAACCCTTGTAACCCTGTTCCCTGAGAAGGGACCGAGGCACGTGACGGGTATCTGAAGTCTGTCAAAAATCACGCTTATTTATAGGCCTGTCATTGTCAGGTGACGTGGCATTTCACGCGTCGCATGATTATGAAATGGCACACGTAAACCACATCATCAGCTTCTATTATCTGAAGCAAAGACACAATTCAGAGCCATGCCCCAGTATGACAAAGCCATGCATCATCATGTCTTGTCTTCTCAGGGAGCAGGGTTACATGCGTAACCCAGACATTTCCTTTCAAAAGGAAGCTCAACGTTGTGTGAGCTTAATGCTGTAGGAACAAGTATTCCCACTTCATCATACTGAGGGTATGGTTTGTTCAAAAAGGTCAGAGCCCGAGGGTCACTGCAAGACACTCGAGCCCGGGGTGGAATCCCTGTCCAAACTGTAATATCGAATTAATGTGTGCAGCGTAGACCACCCCACCACAACACACACATCTTGTAAGAGGACCCCTTTGGATAAAGCCTTCGAAGAGACGACCCCCCTAGTGGAATGAGCCCTTATGCGAGACCACGTGCCTTATAAGCAATAGAGATAGCTTCTGCTATCCAATTATAGATGCACTGCTTTGAGACAGCATCACGTCTACTGTCGCCGCCAAAGCAGACCAGTAACCACTGGCCAAATTCCACCACTGGACATAAGTACAGAGATTTCTGTTGTTCCAGTGTGAGGAACGGAGGAGGTCAGAAAGCCTCCAACACTACCCGGGCCCCAGACGTAGACACTTTCGGAATATAATCTGGCCTAGGATATTAGAAAGCCTTGGCTAATGCAGGGGCAAAGTCAAGGCAGAAAGAGGCAAAAGAGAGAGCTTGTAGATCTCCTACTCTATGTCAGGCTCAGCAGAAGAGCTACCTTTAGAGTCAGAAGGTTCTCTGAGACTAACTCTAATGGCTCAAATGGGGCACCTGACAGACCTTCCGAGACCACAGACGGATCCCAGGAAGGTATGTGTGGTCTGCCTCAGCCGCCTGACACGATGCATAAACCTCGATGTTAAAGGGTGTTGCCTCACAGAGGCTCCATCAATAGGTGCATGGCTGGCCGAAATGGCGGCCACATAGACTCTAATTGTAGAAGGAGCCAACCCTGCTGAGAAAAGTCCTAGAAAGAACTTCAAGACTGTAGCTATTGCGCAGTTTACTGGGTCTAACTGACATTCCTCACACCATATTATCTCCGAGAACTATATTCGAGCTGGCCAATAAGGTGCTACTAGCAGCAGATGTAGACGGTCTCGGCGAACTCTCGCTAGAACTTGTGGGAGCAGAGCGATTGCGGGAAAGGCATACAGATGTGACCTTGGCCACATGTGTACCATGGTGTCCAGCCCCAGTGTTGCGGGAGGAGTGAGGGCGAACCACAGTGGGCAATGTGTTGTCTACTCGGAGCAAACACATCCACTTTGACTTGACCAAACCATACAGACTCCACTAGTTGTGCATGGAGCCTCTCCTAAGCCTCAGCCCCTGCCTCAACAGGATGTCTGCCCCCACATTCCGGTTTCCCTGAGATTGTGACCCGAGACTAGAAACTGGGAACACCTCCAAATTCTCAGAGCACATAGGCATCGCCATGCGACACTCATGATTACTCTCAGGGGTTTCATCCTCAGAGAATACCCCTGACTTTTCATCCCATATAACTACTAGAAAAGTTGTCCTTTGCACTGGAGAAAGCATTTTTATCTTGGGGTTCAACCTGAGCCCCAAGCTCCTCATGTGGGCGAGAACAGCATCTCGATGTCAAATTGCCAACTCCCTGGATCACACTAGAATTAAGCAGTCATCCAGGTAATTTACTACACGGATACTCTCCGTGAAGACGCGAGTGGATAAAGATAGACCGAAGGGAAGAACGCGATATTGGTATGCATTGCCTCCAAACGCGAACCTCAAGAATTTCCTGTGAATGGGAAATATTTCTATGAGGAAATATGCGTCTTTTAGATCTATCGTCACAAATCAGTTCTCGAACTGAATTTGTGGAACGATAAGTTTGATGGGTGTTAAGTACATTCAACAGGTGTTAAGTACATTTTATTTTGCAGTCCTTTCATCTGTATACTCCAAAATACATACAGTAAATATAAATCAACTGTGTACAATATAAAACACAGCTGGACTGGTACCTTGAGAAGAATTTCTACTGTGAATATGGAGGTGAAGGCATAATCAGCATAGCCCAGGACCTGATAAATCACACAGACCAAGAGAATTCAGAAGTCAGGAAGACAGAGAGCCAGACAGTAAAACACAGACAGATGTAGACATGAGGAGTCTGTAAATATGCCATGGCACATGGCATCCCTCTCCGTCTGATGAGCTCAGAGGTGACTGATTACATAGTTCAGGATAACACTTCCTCAGCTGGCATGAAGAGTAGCATCCAACATGCCAATCAGGACATCTGCAGTGTGTGTGTGTGTGTGTGTGTGTATGACGTGTGTTTTGGCACATGACTCCAACAAGGCCACCGAGTGCATTCATTCCTCTAAGAGCTATTTTGTCTAAACTTTTTCATAGATAGTTAAAAAAAATGTTTTTCATGTCTAATGACTATTTATGTAATCATGTGTATTGACTGCTCCATGCATAAAAATAAATATTTTTGGTTTAATGATGATTTTACTCCATATTTCTCTCAGATTGTTTCAAGCCAGAGCGATGCTCTCAGTGCTATGTGTAAATGCAACAGACCCGATAAACTCATAATCCCTTATGCATGTTTCCCAGCGTCTGTAGTTCATGTGCTTCATCATGTGAAGTAAACTTGCAGCCAGAATTACAGCACGATAAGCCAGAAGATCTAAAGGGACCACTCTGGGTTCAGGGTATTCTCCAGCTACACTGTTAATGGTGCTTAATTAAAAGGCTGTTTTCAGGTAAGGAACAAATTGCTTTTTCTCTAAGCCTAGGAAAATGAATTCATATACATTATATGCTACAGTATATAGGGCATTTTCCTGGATCATCTGGAGCAACTGGATCATCCCTGCAGCACAATAACTGCTTTATTATTAAACCCATTATTAAATTCACCATGGTTGAATTGCTTGGAATAACATTGTTCCTATATCGTCTGCAAGAAAAATTACCTAACAAATACTGTTGTACAAACATAGCGCAAACAAACCAAACTGCTCGAGGGTTCCTGCTCCCTCGTGGAGTTTCACATGTTCTCCCAGTGACCATAAGGTTCTCCTCCCAATTCCCAAAAAACATGCCGGTAGGTGAATTAAGTACTTTAAAGTGGGACTGTGTATGTGAACCTGTGTGTATGATGCTGATGCCCTGCAATGAATTGGTGTCCCATCACAGGATCCACCATGACCCTGTCCAGTGCTTACTGAAAATGAATGAATGTTTCTTTGAATGTTGACTCACATTATTTCTGAAGGAGTGTGCTCTGATTGGGTCCTCAGCAGCCAAAGAGATACTACTGAGGATGATGAATACCAGGATCAGGTTAGTGAAGATGTGATGATTGATCACAATATGACAGCCTACTCTTATACTACAGAGAGAGAGAGAGAGAGAGAGAGAGAGAGAGAGAGAAAGAGAGAGGGTTAGAGCAGAGGCAAAATCGTGACTGTTACACTTTATCATGTACACTCACTGACCACTTTATTAGGAACACCTGCTTATTCATGCAGTTATCTAATCAGCCAATCATATTGCAGCAGCACAATGTATAAAATCATGCAGATACAGGTCAAGAGTTCCAGTTAATGTTTACATCAAATATTAAAATGGGGGAAAGTTTAATCTCAGTAACTTTGACTGTGGCATGGTTGGTGGTGCCAGATGAGCTGGTTAGAGAATCTTAGAAACTGATGATCTCCTGCGATTTTCAGGCACAAAAGTTTTTTACAGAATCGTGCAAAAACAGACAAACAAACAAACAAATCCAATGAGTGACAGTTCTGCAGGTGGAAATGCCTTGTAGATGAGAAAGATCAGAGGAGAGGGATCCGGCTGTTCTGAGGTAACAGGACAGCTACAGAAACTCAAATACCCACTATTTACCCCCACGGTGGGTGGAAAAGCATCTCACCACAGTTGTAAAGAGAGAGTAATTTACTTCTGCTTTCTTGCTTGGTCAAAGAGATTATTTTTATTGATTATTTGATCATTTTTTTTGTTTTTCTTCGCCTCTGGATTGCTTATTAGGGATAAATTTATCAATTTAAAATTTAGATCTGAAATTTATATATTTCTGTAAAGCTGCTTTGTGACAATGTCCACTGTTAAAAGCACTAAACAAATGATAACTGAATTGAATTGACCTGTATCTGCATGATTTTATGCATTGTGCAGCTGCAACAATATTGACTAATTGGATGAATACACAAATGATCAGAAGTACAGGTGTTCCTATTAAAGTGGCTGCTGAGTGTATTTGGTTGTTGCATGTGTTTTTATTTGTGAGTGTGTGCTTCGCAGGCTTACGGGTTGGTCCTGCTGAGGCAGAAGAAAGCAGTGCCTTCTGGAATTGGCACAACTTTTTCTTTAGGAGGAACAAAATCAGCCACATTCAGCTGAGTCCCTCCTTCTTTTGAGGCAGAGAAAAACAGAGATAAATAAACTAATAAAATGAAAATAAAGAAAGACAGCATATGCTGCATTGTAACAATATTCATCAATATTTTTGTTTACCTTTATCATCTCCTCCATCTTGCTCCTCCTCTTCCTCATACTCATCCATGTCAATCTGAATGAGGAAAACAAGTGTCAAATCCTCAGAATAGACCTGATACTCCCCTTTCATCCACTATAGTAAATAAAATGTTCTGATCAAACCTTCGCTTCTGTACTCTCTTCTTCTTCCTGGCCCTTCTCTCCCTGTTTCTTTTCTCTGTAAGAAAAGAAAAAAAATGAAATGCACATGTAGCTGGGAGAGAGTGACAGACCGAGAGTCAGAGAGAGAGAGAGAGAGAGAGAGAATTGACAATCAATAGGCTTGAGTAAAATCCACTACCTTCACAACTCTGAATTGTAGAGATCACTGAATCTGTTTTTGTCATTCAATTGGGCTGAAATCTGCCTACTTCCAGACCATTACTACAACAACAGGGGGCAACAACCTGGAAACTGGTTTGTCTGCCAGACTTCTAAAACAGGGACCCTTTTAGTCAAGACTTTGTACTACCACCCTTTGCCAAGCTAACAACTCGGGAGTCTTCTCCTATCATGCCTGATGAGGTTGGAGAATACATGACAATGGATCTGTGACCATTCCTCCATACAGAATCTCTCCAGATCCTTCAAATTTCAAGCTCCACGCTGGTGGACTTTCCTCTTCAGTTCAACTCTGAAATGGGTTTCAACCCAGGGGACTATGATGGTCATAACAGGACCTTGATTTTGTGGTCAGTAAATTATTTTTGTGTTGATTTTGATGCATGTTTTGGATCATTGTCCTGCTGGAAGATCTAACAATGGCCCAAGGTTTCTGCCAGATTCAGTCAGGCTTAAATTTAATATCTGTTGATATTTGATAGATTCCATGATTACATGTAAAGTAACAAAATGTCCAGGTTCTCTGTCAGAAAAACAGCCCCAAAATATTAAAGAGCCACCACCATATTTAACCATGGGAATGAGGTACTCTTCCATATGGCTACCTCTCTGTGTGCGCCAAAACCACCTCTGGTTTTATTGCCAAAAAGCTCTATTTTGGTTTCATCTGACCATAGAACCCAATCCCATTAGAAGTTCCAGTAGTGTCTGGCAAACTGAAGAAGCTTAAGTTTGTTTTTGGAGGATAGTAGAGGCTTTTTTCTTAAAAGCCTTCCAAACAACTTGTGGTGATGTAGGTGACTTCGGATTGAAGTTTTGAAGACTTTCTGACCCCAAGACACAACTAACTTCTGCAATTCTCCAGCTGTAATCCTTGGAGATTTTTTTGGCCACTCGAACCATCCTCTTCACAGTGCATTGAGACAATATAGACACACATCCAATTCCAGGTTGATTCATAACATTTCCAGTTGACTGGAGCTTCTTAATTATTGCCCTGATGGAGGAAATGGCCATTTTCAATGCTTGTGCTATTTTCTTATAGCCACTTCCCATTTTGTGAAGCTCAACAACCTTTTGCCGCCCATTGTTATGAATGACTAAGGAAATTTTTCCTATGTTACCTCATATTTATACCCCTGTGAAACGGGAAATCATGGTTGAACAATCTCCTATTCCTCGTCACCCTACATTTAAAAAAAATATATCATTGGGAATATACTTCAAATATATTTTGAATTCATAGAGGTACCAATAACTGTTGCAAACCTATATTTAACAAAGTTTTTTTTTTTTTTATAAGCCAGAGTTATCAAAGTATATCCATGAGAGCACAGTATTTTTTAAACAAAAGATCAAAAGGTTAAACAATAAAGACAATTTTTCACAGCCTTATTTGCTCATATTTAACAAGGGTGCCAATATTAGTGAAGGGCACTTTAGCTCTTGTCAGCTAAGTGTGCAGTCCATCAAGACATCTAAGACTGAGATCAATAAGCCACTAAACTCAGATTTATTTGTACTGTTCTTGTGTAATACATTGTTGTCTTGTTTGTACCAGAAACAGTACCAGATAACCTTAATGTAACAATACAATCAATAACAAATAGTATAGCTGTCTTTTGTTGTTGTTGTTGTTGTTGATGTTTAAGTTACTTCAAAAGGCAAAACTCCTTCCTATAAAACATAATCGTAATTCTGTCATTTATAACCATTTCAGATCAAGGTCATATTATAACAAAGTATTATTTATATAGCTAAATATCTTCATACTTACACATGATATTTCATGCATTTCAGACAGGTTTTAGAGCATGGTATATAAAGTAGTTATACAATGTAGTTTAACAATGTTTACTCATTCTTTTTGTCATCTCCATCTGCCCCTGCTAAGTTGTCCACAGCGATAGCCAAGAAGACATTCAGTAGGATGTCTGAGAGAAAGTTAGTTAAGGCCCCGATATGACCAGGAAAGTGAACATACATAGTCAGGCTACTTATAGTATAAATCTAAAAAGGTTAGTTGTCTCCAAATTTAATGGGGATCTTGTGGCAAAATATATAACAAATATATCAAGCTTCTATACTCATGTCTACACAGTTGGTTCAGTTTTAAAGGATACAGTTACCACAGATGAAGAGAATGACAAAATACAGACACACAATCATACCAGGAAACACAGGGCCTCCATACGCCGTAATTCCATCATACATCACCATGTTCCAGTCCTCACCTGTCAGAATCTGAGGACCAACATCAGGCTTGATAAGACAGATGGCTACACATATTTAAGAATATTATATTATTAAATATACAAAAAAATATATTATACAACCTAAGTTTTCTTCATTTAAATATCTATTTCAAATACTGTGTATTGTTAATTATTTTAACATTTACTTAATTCTATCTAATGAACACTATTAATGCACATTTTTCTTAAAATATTTTGATAGTCATCAGACCTGTTAAATAAGGTCCATCAGTTTGAGCTGATGAGCCGGTCTGACCTGAAAGCAGGTGAGAAGTGCCTGGGGAAAAGCATCGAAAGTGCTTCTTTTCGTCTGTGTCTCATCAAAGTTGAACTTGCCACCAAAGAGCTGCATCCCCAGTAGAGCGAAGATAATGAGGAAGAGGAAAAGCAGCAGCAACAGCGATGCGATGGACTTCATAGAGTTTAGTAGAGAGGCCACCAGATTGGACAGAGCTGTCCAGTGGCTGTGGGGTGTCAAGAAAATAGCACACCAATCAATAACACTTTCATTCAACCCCAAAAAGGTGAGCTAAACAACACTAATGTGTCAAATTCAAAATGATGACACTACATCAGCACTAAAGAAAGGAATTCAATTTCCCAAATGCATTATAAATTAAACATTATCTTAACCCTAAAGATTCTCTATTTGTGTTTTTTAAACAGGTAAAACACTATTTTCAGAGTATTGTTTTTTTATTATGTGAATTATATTCACTGTAGAGGCATCAGCAGTCAAAACACTCAAATGTACATGAAATGAGTTTGAATAAAAATGTATGTTGTGGAATGAAGTTTCTTCATTGGCGTCAGTTATCTCTGGAATGTGACACTTTTCCCTCATTTTATCCCCACAGATTATTACTAGCGTTGCTGTTTTTCTGTTTGTTCCTAAAGAAACACTTATTAAATACTATATCAAAATAGTACAATATTTATTATGTTCATATGATATTTTGATGCAACCGTATTCTCTAATGAAATGTAATTCTGGATATGATTGCATTTTTTAAATGCAAAAATGTTCAAATACAAACGTGATAGCAAGTAAAAGTTTAGTTCCAAAAAGGAATTCATCTTCTTATTGCCAGTGACAGCTGCAACTTCAGAGGTGTTAACTGGTAAAGAGAGTGTTCAGTGTAATCCTTCCGCTACATTCAGAGATGATTTTTCTGTGTGTGTGCGCTGCATTGCTTTGAGGAATCGATCTTTCCTGAGTGAAGACTGCATACCGTGTGACTTTGAAGATCCTGAGCAACCGAACACAGCGCAGCACAGATATCCCGAGAGGAGGCATGATCTCCATCTCCACCAGCACAGTCTCCAGAATTCCTCCACACACCACAAAACAGTCGAAACGATTGAAGAAGGCTACGAAGTAGGCCTGCAGCCCCAGACTGTACATCTTCAGCAACATCTCAACCGTGAAAAGAGACAGAAGCACCTTGTTGGCGATTTCTACAAAAGAACAAGAACAAGTGGGCAGGAGGAAGTTCATATAAGCCTCACACAGGGGTAAAGACCTCATTAAGAAGAAAACATTTCAAGACCCAAAGGTTAGAAATGTTCATGTGACGAGGCCATAATTCAAGTTTAATTCTTTTGTTCAAAAAACTCAATGAAGTGAAAACCAAGCTTCATTTTCAGCACATTAATGTGACTAATGTTGTTACTGATGAAATTAATCATTTGGTTTGAGTAAACCGGTCATTTTGATGCCTCTGACACAAATATAATATATTAATATGTACTGATAATTTATGGTTTTCCAAAATTTTAAATCTTCTTTTAATTAACCTATTAATTGCCTACTGTACAAATGTTTTTTGTTTAGGTGAGATATTCTAATAGAACAGGAGACAGAGAAGGTGAATAATGAATTGTGAAAGGTTTATAAATATACAAGGATAAATGCTGTGTCATATACACACCCTGCACTTCGGTGAGCCAGTCTGGTTGGTTGTAGTGCTCTGATGCACTCAGAGCTGTGTTGAGAAACACCAGAATCAACACCAGCCAATAAAACGTCACAGATTTTACCGCTTTTCGGCAGGTCCTCCGAATGCCACGGTTCCACCGGCGCCACGTGCGACTGATGACAAACACGAACACACAAAACACACTCAAACATGTATGCACAGAGAAAAATGATGCAGACAATTATTATCAATTGCACTAATTAAAGATAAAGGATGTTAACATTTTGCAATTTTACCCTTTGCGGTTAAAAAAAAAAAAAAAAAAAGAAGAAGTTATTGCAATTCAAAGCTGTGTCCCAAACCACAAAATGTACATTAAGTAGTATAGGACACGAATGAGGCAGTGACATACCACTTTGGTACAGTAGCATGCACATGCGGATGTAACCAAAGTATTTGTGATTAGGAAAGTGTTCTGAGAATAAAATATGTGAGAGTTTATCCTTTAACTAGCGACTGTTAGCTCTCACTGTTACTGCCTGATCAGTGCTCATGCATACCACTGTGTAACTATAAATAAATAAAACTCCTTTTTCTGCTCATAGTGTAGTATCACTTTCACTCTCTCAATCCTGTTTGTTTTGTTTATACTCTGATGCTCTTTCACTCAGACCAGAAGTTTATAGCAATATACCAGGAGCTCAGAAAGCGTAGCCAAGAAGGCACTCATTTTTTATTATGCTACAGTGGTGGAAATCACAGCCCATTATTACTAAAGTTATTATAAGCATTATCGAGGTTTTATAGTTATTAACCTATTTGATATAATGTGATATAATGTGTTTAATCAAACCTCAATAACTCAAAAACAAGTAGGTCTATAAATGGCCCTAATTATGTGGAAAGTTCAGGTTTATAAAACATCTGAGCTGAGGGAGTATGTGGAATTTATATCACAGTTAAATGGGTTCCTGGCTGCTAAAGGTTTCATAGTGTTACTACATTATACAAATGCATACACAGCACACAGTAGTGCAAATCTGAAAAATAAGATAAGTTTAATTTCCCCCAAAAAAAGAAAGAAAGAACACCACTAAAACATCTAACGTTTTTACCCACTAATTAAAAACATTAACTGGAGGCTAGTAGCTGGAGGACATTACCATGGCATGAAATCATTTTTCTGGCATGTTAATTAACATTTTCATTTATCTACTAGTAGTAAAATCTCAGACTTGTACTCACCAGCAGGGGTTTTTCATCATCCAAGCGCTGAGAAAGGAACACAGAAATAATGACACACAAAACAAAGTGCCTAGGACTGTGAAGTGCACTTGATGGAAATAATCGCCTCAGCTGCACAACTGTACCGAATGTCTAACATGAACAAAAGACATAATTACTTTTACTTTGCACCTAGGGGTGTGCGTGTGTGTGTGTGTGTGTGTGTGTGTGTGTGTGTGTGTTACCAGCAAGCAGCGCAACAGTCAGTGTGTTCTTCTTCTATATTTTCTGTGTTCTCTGAGGCTGTTTCACTTGCTGGAAGACTTGCTACAAAATGAGAAAGCAAGAGAAACATAGAGGCAATGTGAGACATATAGACATGATGATGGGGAAATGCAAAAGGAAATCTGAAGAGAGCTACTCTAATTTTTGAACGTCAGCCGCATACAGGCAATCAAATCTAGAACAGGGTCAAGTCATTTACTGTACTGTGAATCAAATAGAGAGAGGCCTAGATTTTGTACAATGATGTACAATTCAAGATAAAGTCAAGGAGGGCTATATTTAGCAGGTAGGTGGAGTTGATGGCTGGAAAGGCTCTCTCTGATTGGCCGTACCATGGGTCTCATTGGAGTGGGTGAACCAGCTGAACTTTCCTCGCTTTTTGTCAGCCAGATCACGCAGGGACATACCTGAGAAGGAGAGCAGGAGATCCACATTAGTGTTCAAAGGAAGCCTAGTGGAAGAATCATATGAATTGTAATAATGTTGTAGTGTTGCAAAAATTGCAGAAATATATTTAATTCACAAGAATCTATTCCTAATGTTTTCTGCGTTGAATCGGTGTGTGATTGTTTATGTATGGTTGATGTATCTACTAGAATATCTGGATGTATTGGATGTAGTGAAAAAGGAAAGTTGATCAAACATTCTAAAAAGGTAGGAGCATGTGTGAGCTCACGTCTGTTTCCGTCCTCATTAAACCCATCAATGTCCTCAGCCTGCATGATCCAGTCCATATAGCCACACAGATCCTCCTCCAGCTGCTGCTTCTCCCGCAGCTTCTGAAAATCCCCACGTGCTTTAGCCTTCTCTCGTTCCTTAGAGAATTCACTACACACACACACACACATACAGTAATGCATCAAAGAGTTGGCAGGTTTGTATTTTTTTTCCAGGGAACTGAGTTATTATTAAAGTGTCCAGCCGCACTGTTGATACACATAAAAAATGGAATTTACGTCAACAAGTTGATGTTTGGCAGACATCATAGTAATTGAATCTGCAGGGTGTTAATAAGTATGGCAACAGTGTTGTGTGTGATGTGCTTGACATGTTTCCTGTTAAAGTCCATCGCAACCTTGTGACAGCTTCCCAATCTAGCCATGAGAATGATTTCAATACATTCTTTTTTTGTCAAAGGCGGTCTTAAACGAAGTATGAAAATTTTTAATGTTCATTTCCCCCTATGTTTGGAGAGTTCTAGGACACCCTGTATATATTCAAACATGCACACTAGCCACACAGAGTTACCCGTCTCTTTTCATATGCTTGCTTCAGGTTACCATTTTTAACATGAGTTCTGCTCGTTACGATATAAATGTTGGCTATAAAGATGAATGACTGAATGTTTTCAAGCCTCCTTCATTCATTAAAGTATGACATTAGCTTGACATGTCATTTAACTTGGGTTTGGAAGGACCAATATTTGAAGCGTGGCTGTGTATACTCAGCTACCGAATGGCATCATAATAGGAAGTGTAATTAATACTATTGGACATAATTGCTATATTAAAGCGCTAAAGTACACAAAACCGTCAGAATGTAAACAACACGTAAATCAACAGGCATGAGCTTGAAACTCCTGTCTGTTGAACATGTTCCAGAAGCACAAACTGTATAGCTACAGTACAGTGGAGCTGTTATATTAGAGTTTATAGCCCTGTGCACTGTGGTCAAGTTCATTAGATCTGTGTCATTGAGGGAATAATCCCTGGCACTGACATAGTCTCCAACTATGCATTGACTGAATGCAGCTGTCACTCTCTCGCTCACTTATAGTAAGCACTTGATCTAGGTCAGGATTACAGTAGATTCAGAACCCAGGAACACAGGGCGCAAGGCAGGAACACACCCTGGATGGGATGTGAGTCCATTGCATGGCTATCACATGGCCACACAGGATCATTTTCAACTTTTCATATGTTGTAACTGAACATTCCTCTAACAACTTGCAATTACAACACACACATGTGCAAACTCACTACAAGTATACATAGGAACTGTATATACAAAAACACTGTGTTGGTGTCTGTTCTACTTACCCACTCAACACACCCAACACAAGGTTGAGGACAAAAAAGGATCCAAAGATGACCAGGCTTACAAAGTAGACCCAGGGTAGCTCAAAGCCTATGGCATCATTCATCTACCAAAAAATAAAAAAATACCATTATACAGGATAGCATCAACCATTTATTTTAATCATTAATTAATTCGTTCTTAAATATTCAGTAAGTACTTTATCCTGGTCTCGGTCACAGTGGATTCAAAGCCTACCCCAGGAACACTGGGCACAAGGCAAGGATACAGTACACTCTGGATGGGATGCCTGTCAAACATGCTCACACACATATGCACCCCATGGGGTCAATTTAAAGTAGTCAAACCACCTCACATGTTCACACAAGAGATATAGAAACAGGGGGCCGTTCATTTTCTATGTACATTTGTGACATACCACAACGAGCTTTGAATTGAAATTATTTCCATTTTATGCAAATTAATTGTGACTCTGTAACTCAACAAACCCAAATGATTAGCTCTGGGAAATTTCTCAGACCAATACAATGGTACATGTTATCAGTGTTCTCTACTCTTACAGCTTACCCCCAAAGCACGGCGAAAAAATACATTCTCTGCACACCCAGGGTGGAGACAGGAATCGAACCCCCCAACCTGGAAGTGCTAGGCAAATGTGCTACCCACTAAGTCACCACGGCCCTGGTATTTCTTATCACAGAGAAAATTCTGGACAGTATTCACTAGGGACAAAGTAGGCACAATATTGACTTGTCGCCGCTTAACAGTGTGAATGACTGTATACTATAAGTGTACGACCAGATGCTTACCCAGTAAAGAATATCAGTCCAGCCTTCCATCGTAATGCACTGGAAAACAGTCAGCATGGCAAAGAAGAAATTATCAAAGTTGGTGATGCCGCTGTTCGGACCCTCCCACTTTCCCCTACACTCTGAGCCGTTCACAATGCACTGACGACCATGACCGGTGAACGCACATGGCACCGGCTCATCATCTGCAAAATCATCTGAGAAAAAAAAAGAGAGTGAGAATGAAATTTGTTGCAGACTTTCAAACGAATTGAAAATGAGGACAATACCATAGGTAGAAAGAGCACTAGGGCCAAGTAGACCTAAATGTCATAATATTTTCTTCAATTCAGTATTTGTCCATAACTGCAACAGTCACCCTGCACCAAGTAATTGAACTGTTTTCACAGTGCTATTGTTATATCATAATTTACATGATAGCCAATTATTTTGCACATGTAATTATGAGGGTTTATTTCCTATATTTATGTATCTTTCATGTAATTTATGACACATTTATGTCATTAGTGCTAGGTACAGATTTTCTGAGTGTTTATGTGTGTGTGCATGTGCGTGAGTATTAACCTGTGCCGATAAAGTAGCATGTCTTGTGCATGCGGCCAATGAAGAGCTCCAGGCCGATTATCGCATAGATGATTATGACAAACAGGACAAGAAGAGAGATGTGCAATAAAGGAACCATAGCTTTCATGATGGAGTTCAGCACAATCTGCAAACCTGGAGAGATATATAAAAAAATAAGAGATAAAGAAATAACAACACACAAAAATAAATGTGGCCAAATATTTATGCTATCCACACCTTTTCAAGAATTCATCGATGTAGAAAATACAATAAGACCTTTAGCGGCTGATAATAAAAATCATTTCAACAGTACTGAAGGCTATAGATTAAGCTAAGATCTAATATTTATTACAAGCTTCGTTGCGTTTGCTCTGATTAAGCCCTTTACTGTACAATAGTATGAATTTGGTCTACAGGGATGACTCAAGCTATTGTGAGGATGTTAAACAACTCCGGAGGCTGGAATTAGGACCAAGGCTTAGTCATGCTTCTATGCTACAGCGAGTGAATGGGACACGAATGCCACAAGCACCCAAAAGGCTGTGCCACATACAATCTAGTACACATGTGTCATCAAGGTCAATCAGCTTTTTACAACCCTGATTTCAAAAACGTTGGGACGCTGTGTAAAATAGAAATAAAAACAGAATGCAATGATTTGCAAATCTCATACACCCTTATGTTATTTACAATAGAAGATAGAAAACATTTAAAATGTTTAAACTGAGTAAAGGTACCATTTTAAGAGGGGGAAAAAAAAGGAAATTCTGTTTTTATTTCCATTTTACACAGCGTCCCAACTTTTAGTGTAGTCAGCACATACTTTACATGCTATTAGTCCAAAGTTGCTGTAATGAGAGCAACAACAGCTACTCTCATAGATAGAAATAATTATCAGTGAAACAGATTGATGTAACTAATTTGGCCCACCCATGGGAAAAGGGGGTGTTTTCTTTTAGAAACAATCTTCACACAGTCCTACAAACACTTCTACTGAAGATGACATACTCTTCCCTCATATATACTGTAGATAGTTGTGCTGTACAGTGCTAATACTTTGTCATGTTTTCCACTTATTTACATTCTATTTTGAATACCATATGTCATTCTGTTCTTTTTATTCATGTTTGATACATGTTGCACCTGTCCTCGGTATATTTTGGCGCCTTATCCAATTAAACATTAGTCATTTACCTAAGCCTCACTACTGACAAATAAAAGACTTTGAGTTTAGAGAGACATGAACACTCAGACACACACACACACACACACACACACACACACACACAAAGAGACTGACTGGGTACTCCTGAGACAAGTCTGAGAGGTCGTAACACTCGGAAAGCTCTGAGCGCTTTCACATCCAGGCCTCCTGGCTTCCCTGGCACGTGGTGTGTTTCCCCAGGTTTATGGGTCATGGTCTCCAACACCACACTGAACAACCTACAACATACATACACACCCACACATACACACCCACACATGCACACACACACACACACACACACACACACACACACAAGCATGGTTTACTAGGAAAATACCAAGTAATAATAAAAGCAACCCAAGACAACTGTAATATATTTCAAAGAGCGGTACCTACAAAATAACTTTTATGTTATTTATATCCTAATATTTACATGAGGGTTTTATCGATTTTCTCATTTTTCAGGTAACTGAAAAACTAATCTACATTTCTAGTTCTTTCCGGAGTGAAAGATGGTGGAAAAGAGGATGAGGAACAAAATGGAAAGAAGATAACAGCAGGCAACCAGAAGGGCAGGTGAGGGAACAGTAATTACACTGGACATCAACTATAGTATTACACCACCTGAATATATAATAAGGATGAAAATAAATTTGCAATTGAGAGATTACCTAAATGGGCACAGACACAGCGTAAAAGGAAGGTCACAAAGATAAGGTACCCCACAATGACGATGACAAAGTCTAACAGGTTCCAGCCGTTGCGGATGTAGGAGCTGGGGTGCATGACCAGACCGTAAGCCAGAATCTTTAGGAAGGTTTCTATGGTGAAGATGATCAGAAAGATGTATTCCACTTGTTCCTGCACACACATGGAAAGGAAGCCATCAATCTGTACCGTTCTAACAACATCACAAAAAGTGTATTAGTATGACTGCTCTCCACAAAGACTCTGTTGGGAAAATATTTATGTATTAATATTGATATCTATATTTTGCCTATAGGATGCATGTTTATATCCGAATTGGATGTAATAATCACTGAATCTTCAAAACAAGCAAACAAAGAAGTACTCGTAACAGGTGAATGCTCTAACTTTTTCATTTAATGAGGGACTGTTGTGGAAGTTGAGGCAGGGTTTAGCGAGGCTGCAGTTACACTTCTGTATAGTTCATGTTTAACTTGACCTACAGATTCATTGAGATGCTGTGGTGGGATCTTAAGAGAGTTAGGCTTAAACAAATGCCCTCAAGTGAACTGGATCAAAGCAATGCTGTAAAGGAGAGTGGGAAAGAATTTCTCCAAAATCATGCAAGACTGATAAATTCCTACACAAAACATTTCCTTAAACATATTAGATGTTAAAGGTGGTTCTACATATTACTGAATTATAGGGTGTACTTATTTTTTCCCACCTGGTTTCTAAACGTTTGCTTACTTTATGGGACAAATATGAATAGATATTGAAATCTGTTGTATTTTCTGTTGTCAACTGAGGTTAGTTGTTAGGACCACACAATTGTTATTTAGGCCCTGACAAATTATAAATCTAGAATTGAAGAAGGGGGTATGTTTTCCCCCCCATGACTGTACAGTATGTTTTTAATGTTCTTATTATTCAGCAGTCAAAGTGAAATTTAGGTAATATTACAGCAGTTTATGGATATGCGATTAAGTTACTTAGGGTATATACTGTAGTATTTGTGTCATTACAATAACTAATGTTAGCTTGAGACCGTGCTTATCATTAACTTTAGCTAACATCCATTCATCCATCTTCTACCGCTTACTCCTACTTTAGCTAACAATGTAGTCAAAATATTATAAATTCTCTTATTGCTGGTTACTGTCATGTGAACTAAACTAGATCTACCTTATATATACTTTTTTTTCCTGTTAATTAAGCATGTGATAGAATTAAATGTACCAATAGCAGAAAGAAAACGCAAAACAAACAAACAAAAAAATATACTGGTATGTTTGAGCAGTATTTTTATACTCAGGCCTGTTTGTACTGGTATCGTTATGTGTTTTTCAATGGAGTCTGGATAAAGTCTGGATAAGGTTGTCTGCTGTAAATGCAAATATAAGTGGTTTATGATCATTTCTGTCAAACCATACACTTAGACTAAAACACTTCACACTGCTTTGAAGTGTAAATTAATGACAGGGAATGTAAATTTAAGGGGCAACGGTGGTTAGCACGTTCGCCTCACACCTCCAGGGTTGGGGATTCGATTCTAGCCACGGCCCTGTGTGCGCAGGGCCTGTGTCTTCTCCCCATGCTGCGGGGATCTCCTCTGGGTACTCTGGTTTCCTCCCTCAGTCCAAAGGCATGATTGGCATGTCCATAGTGTATGAATGGGTGTGTGAATGTGTATGTGATTGTGCCCTGTGATGGATTGGCACCCCATCCAGGGTGTACCCCACCCTGTGCCCAATGCCCTCTGGGATATTCTGAAGGTTCCCTGCAACCCTGTAGGATAAGCGCTATAGAAAATGGATGGATGGATCATGGCTAATGCAGCATCTACTGTTTTCTTATATATATATGAGCAAGTGTGCTTTGGACTGATTTCCTGCTTACACAGTCTGTGCATTATTCATCTGTGTCCAAAGAATGAAAACAAGAGGAAGATGTAAAGAAAAAGAGAAAAGGAAAGAAAGAACCCGAGAGAGAGAGTGATAGAGAGAGAGATAGATAGAGAGAGAAAGAGAGAGAGAGTCTAGATCCAGCACATTTGACTTTAAAATGAGGATGGGGAATTAGTGAGCATTTTGAAGGATTACCAATCTGTCAGCATCCGCTTTCTCTCTCGCTCCCTCTCTATCACGGTCTCTCTCTCTCTCTGTCTCTCTCCCTCTATCTCTCTCGCTCCCTCTCTATCACCCTCACTTTGTCTCTTGCTCCCTCTCCATTACTCTCTCACTCCCACTCTCCCGTGGTCTATTTTCAATTCGATTCAATTCAATTCAACTTTATATATATAATGCTTTTAACAATGGCCATACTCATGAAACAGCTTTACAGAAATCTGGATATAACATTTACATGTACTTTTATCCTTAATGAGTAAGCCTTGGTGAAGGTGGCAAGGAAAAACTCCCTAAGATAACATTTGAGGAAGAAACCTTAAAAGAAGGAACTGGACTCAAAAGGGAACCGTCCTCATCTGGGTAACACCAGATAGTTTGATAATAAATAACTTCCTTTCTATAAGTGTTTACTATGAAGTCAAGCCGTGCTGAGTGTGTTAAAAGGAATTCCGTGTGCTCAAAGGAGTGTGAGCATCGTTAGAAGTTTAACTTTAACTTTCTTTATATTTAAATTTCTTGTATTTGCAGCTAATGTACTGTACACACACTGGGATAGACACCACACAGAAATCCACGTGCACAGATATACAGATATGCTTGAATCTTTTCTCTTTTTGGCACAGATAAGCACACAGAGACATAGAAGTAACACAAAATGCAAAAACACTCATAAGTCTATAGTGTGTACTGTTTAAAACCTTCTTTCTGTCAGTGAGGTAATTTACAGCTCCAAATTACAGGACTTGCAGCAGAATAAATGTCCTCATACACCATTTATCATTAAGTTTCAGTATATAATATACTATGCTACTATTTTTTTTTCACTGGATTAACATAAGCATTAACTTAATAATGGAAATGCAGTTTTTTACCGTGCACTATTGTAGTGACTCATATGAACTACATCAGCAGAGATAGCAATAAGATGATGTACCTCAGACTATACCTTCTTCCTATGAAAGTGAGGTGAGCTTAGGCCTGAACTGTAATAATAAGGTCTAAAATGACACCTTGTTTAATGTTCTCTCTCTCTCTCTCTCTCTCTCTCTCTCTCTCTCTCTCACACACACACACACACACACACACACACACTATTTTTCATATTGTTTTGATCACACAATTATATTATTTAAGAACTTAATACATTTGTGTGCCAATTTGATATTTTGATCAACAGACCCAGCTAATTTACATGGTTATATTGGCTACACACTGTACCAGTCCACAATGCAGAATATTTCCTATTCTGTTTTATATAGGTAATAAAAATTCTCATAAGCACACAATCAGCCTTTTTGCAAAAATTATATTATATGGTTGATTTGTGTTGGAATGAGTGCAGGAAAATGGTTTACACTAGACAACTAATCAATAAAATCGATAATAATCAATGATGAAAATCGTTGTCTCATTATCGATTAGTTGGTCTGTGTGTGGCACAGGGTTTTTTAGTAATAATAAAATAAATATTACACACCTTGTGGTTTATTTTAAATATTAATTTCATAAAAGCCGGTTTAAAAGAGATTTTCACCACATTCAAATAGCTGCAAAGGATTTGTTAACAGGTCTGTGCAACGTGTGGACATTGGGCCTCATTCATCAGTCTCTGAGTAAACATCTTTAAGTTTAAATATCTTTAAGTACTTAAATTGGCACTTTATTTAAAAACCAAAATGTGTTGTCTGTGTGCTTTTCTTAATTTATTCTTAACATCCCCACCAGAGTTTTTCAGATTGATAGTCTTCTTAGTCCATGGCCTAGTGAACCGGTATCAGGATATAATTATTGATAAAGACTTCAAAGCACTTCTGTAAGTTGCACTGGATAAGAGAATCTGTCAAATCCCATAAATGTAAATGTACATGTTTGTTAAGCCAGGCAGAACGAAAAAGTTATACCAGATTTACAAAAGTTTTGTAAACATTGATTTTCTTTGTATTCGTGTATATGCTGATAAAATGGCAATCACCTGTAAATGACCAGGATAAATAAAATAAGGATAAATAATAAAATATATTATTTAGTAGTAGTAGTGTATATATTATTTAGCAGTACAATATAACTGATGACAAAATAAAATGGTTTGATACAAAAACCACCAAAAAAATGTAAAAGAAAGAAAGAAAGAAAGAAAGAAAGAAAGAAATGGATTACTGCTAATTGACAGAGCTTCTCTGCTACCGGGGGATGCCAAATTAAGAAATTATTATCTTTTGATTCAATTGAAAAGCGCAACATCCAAACATGATTTGGCAAAACACTGAACAGCCAAAAATCTATAGATCTGAATAAATTGTGAATATATCATATTTCATACCAGTGGACCAATGAAAACTAATACAACATGATGGGAAATTAACATTTCAGAAGGATCAGAGATGTGAGTTGGCTCAGTGCAAGGAGAAACAGCACACACACACACACACACACACACATTAACTACATCCCTCCCCCTTCTGCACCTGGCATCTGAGATCTGGCTTTAAGCATCTACACAGCGGTGGAGCGAGAAAGTGGGGGATGGAGAGATGTAGGGACAAAAATGAGTGATGGAGTGATGTGGAAAAGAGATAGAGAGAGGAAAGTAGTGTAAGCTGCTTATCAGAGGCAAGAGCATTTAAAACAGCCAAACGAACAGGCAGTTTGATTCTCCACTGACCCCCCGCCATACACATCTCCATCTGAATTTTTCATTGCCTCTCTCACATCTAAAGGAATTATTCTAAGTATCGAAAGGGATATATTCATACTTTTAATATATATATATATATATATATATATATATATATATATATATATATATATATATATATATATATATATATACTGAATTTATATATTTCTGTAAAGCTGCTTTGGGATAATGTCCATTGTTAAAAGGTGCTATACAAATAAAAGTGTATTGAACAGAATTAAAGTCATCCATTTTCCTCTTTATGATGGTTCTGTACCTAATGTATGGCTTCAAAAATCCAGGGAGAGAATAATTATTCACAGTACAAGCCCTTCAAGGACATGTTTTGTGTTAGCCTCATATCTATTTTCCCACTAGGACATTATTTTTTGGTTTAAGGATTTTTTTTTCTTGAGAAAATCCACTGAGGTTAACATCTCATTCTCAAGAAAGCTTTGAATAAGATGATGAGCTACACTTATTGGGCTTTAGCCCTTCTGCCTTTGGGCAAGGCACTCTACCCCAAGCAACATGCCGGTCTCAACTATGCCAGGAACAGAGACAGCCCCCAACCATCTGGATAAATTAAAGGCTAATAAGGACTGAAGTAACAATAAATGTATTTTTTTTTTATAAATTATTATGTAGCAGGTGAATGTTTCAGTCTCTAAAACTGACTGTGATTCACTGGTTTTCAGATTTATCTTCAAAATATTCATTATAGGAAGTAATGGAAAAACACTGACTCACAATTTCTTTTAAAGTGGCATTTTTTAATATACTTAGATCTTTAAAATATTGAATAATAAATTTTTTGTTTTTCGGTGTGAGTGTGTAAGCATGGTGCGTTGCAATAGACTAGTGTCCCATCCAATATGAATATCTGCCCTTCTGGGATCAGCACAGTTATTGTAGTTATAACTGTATATTATATCTTATATATCTTCAATATATTGACTATGAATAAATGAATAAATGAATGAATTAACTATCAAGAAGGCAGTAGAACATTTCTACACTCTACATCTAAATAAACCCTACAAGGATCTATGAATATGCATGATATCAAATTGGGAATGCTCCGAAGTAATCCCATCTTAATCCTATCTTGAATATTAGAGCAACTTTACTGTGGTAATATTAAGTCATAATTGAGACACTAATGCATAATTGCAATAAATTATGCTTGTGTGCGTCATTATTCAAACTGCAAGTAAATGCTTAGTAAAATTTATTGGCTTCAAATGATACAAACAGGCTTTGGCATATTTAATACCTCATATTAAATTAAACAATTGCTTTTCTAAGTGAGTTCTGGCTGAGTAAATCACCCTTCCTTTACACACAAAACTGTATTTTGTACCTGTATGTAGAAAACTGCAAATTGTTTCAGTATGTTTCTCAACTCTAATAGTAATAATAATAATAATAATAATAAGTTTAGCACATTTCTCAGACCCAAGATCACTTTACACAGTATATACACAAATATACACGTTTATACCCATAAACACATGAACACAACTGAGAGATGCAATCCTCCCTAGACTCTAAGTAAATAAAATTACTCGATTTTTTTTGTTTGTCGATGTTATACATTTGAATGTGTTTTTACACGCATAAACATTTACTAAATCCGAGCCTCAATACAGACATCTAGAGAAAATATATCCTCTGACTTGTGAATCTGACAATGCTATAGGTGTATTTTCATCAGCAATATCAAAAACAAACCCAATGAGCCAAAAAGCTATTCCATTTGGTAAGAGAAATTGTCTGCAAGAGACTCTGTTATTTCAGTGATGAACATCTCACTTTCCATCACGCATTACCACCATTTAGGTTTCTTCAGGTTGGGGTACTGAATATATTTAAGTGTCAACGTTCAGGGCGATTTGCTTTGCTTCATTTGCATGCAAATTGCACAGCTACAGCCACTCCAATGGGACTGGCAGAAGGCTATGCCCAAAGGGTCAGCCAACAGTGTGATGATGTGCAACCTTATTAGGCTTCTCTGTCTCTCCCTTTCTCTAGTGTTCTCTCACAAGCCCTATGGTAACCCCTCTTAGCAGACAACTGCTTGGTTTACTTAGCCTCTATGCACTAATGGGATGTCAGGCATGTTCCCCTGCATAAATGGCACTCATACAGCTTTGAGAGTTGCCCTCATTGATGGTCAATTAAGCTCAATTCTTATAAAAGAAAAACATGTGGTTGGAATATCTTCCGTACCAGTTTTACTTTAAAAAGGAGGTACATTTACTCAAATCTCCATTTAGCAGTGTTGACACAGGCCCCTTTTCGACCTGTTCATTCTCTTGATACTTGGTGAAAGTGCGTGTAACACGTTCTGTATCCAGCACGGAAAACCCTCCATACAAAACAAACAATTCATTTAGCTGATGCAGACTTCCTAATCCTCAGATGGGATCCTCTGTTCCTTTAAGACCCCCACTAAGACATCACAGCTAAAGAATCAGAAAATGGTCATACTCTGTGAATAAGCACCAAAGCACCAAGACAGCATGTGGATCATGGGGGAAGGGGGGATTAAAATTGCTTATTTTATTGGATATATATATAAATTGAAGCACTCAAAGAGACTGCAATCCGCATGCAGAAAAGGTGGTGGATTGGCCACATGTGATCATAGCCTTGGCTGTACAGGACTACAATATTCAGCTGACAGGAAATTCATTTCTCCATCTCCACAAACAGTAACCACAAATATGACCAAACTAATCCATTACTAATAAATAATGATGGAAGTTTCCAGAAATATAAAAGCACATGAGGTTGACAGGGCAAAGATTAAACTGTTATTTTGGTTCTATTAAATCCTCACTGGGATTTGCTAGCTCCTCACCAGCATGTATGCAATTTTAGAAAGAGGAAAAGCAGTAAAACAAACTCTGTGGCTTAAACAGTATGATTCACCAGAATGTAACGATGGTGAATAATAAATGATCCAAGTGACAAGAGATCAATTAAATTACAAAATACAGCTACATAATCCTGTCCAGGGTGTACCCTGCCTTGTGCCCGATGCTCCCTGGGATAGGCTCCAGGTTCCTCATGACCCTGAAAAGGATAAGTGGTATAGAAGATGGATGGATGGATGGAATACAGCTACATATTTATTTTGCCTGACAGATCTACACCTTTTTAAGGGGATTAACTCATTCATCTTCAGTAACCGCTTTATCTTAGTCAGGGTCACGTGGCTCCAAAGCCTATACACACCTGTGTTGACACAATGTACACTATATGTTCAAGAGTGGAGGCTGTTATAGCAAGAAAGGGTTGTTCAACAAGCACATACAGGTCTGATGGTCAGGTGTCCACCATACTTTTTGGTGTATTATATCAATCATATACAGGTATATCAGATGTTCAACAAATACTAATCTCCACAAAGTGTTCATATTAATCACATGCTAATTACCACTGTTGAGTAACCAATGATCTTGATATCTGACGGATATAAATCAATGTTCCATTAATTCGGCCACCTTTCTAGATGTTGTGCAATCATTGTAGATGTTGTACATCAAGTGCTAATAGAGGCCCATTGGGGCAGCAATCACGCTGCACCATGCTCACTCTCTAGGAACATTTTCAGTGGAGGAGGAACAGTGCACAGGACAGTCAAAGACTGTGTTGCCAGGGCTATAATGTTTACTTCAAATTGGACTAGTTTAAAAATAGTTTATTTCACAGAAAAGAATCAGATTTAAATCTAAAACTTTACATAAAGACAACGGGTACAGTACGTCCAGACAATGTGTCTATGATATACAAAACCAATTCTACTGTAAAATATACTGAAAGGAATGGGAATGGGAAAGGGTGATTATGGAGTACATAATGACTGTACATCAGAAATGTGTGTTCACCACAGTGACTTTGTCTCAAACATAAAAGCTTAGATTTAAGAAGAAATGTGCCTCACTTATCCAATGCCTGAAATCTTTGGGCTAGTTTTAGGACTTTTGTGTGTGGATATTTTGCTGGAACCTGGCAACCCTAGTTAATGATATTACCTCTTCCATGTGAATCTTGCACACTGTGGCAATGGTCATGGGAAACACACCAGCCTTATGGAACACAGTTGAACAAATGTACAACTAAAACTGCTCAAAATAAGATGCTGGACTGTTTGATAGATGACTTCATGTTGCCGACTATGAACTTCCTATGACAGGGTTACTCTAAAAATGTTGTAGATAGTAGCATTAAGTCTTCTGTGATAACTACTAAATTTAATTTTGTTTGAGGAAAAATCTATTATCACAAGTTGCTGCTAGTCAAGGTGCTGCCTATTATTTATCATTTCTATCTATCTATCATATTACTTATATTCTCTCAACAAATAATTAACAATGGAAGTAATTGTACTGCAAAGGTATAGGCAGTGGAATTACCTGCCCTATGTGATATATTGCTATACAGCATGTGATATATTGTGTACCTATTAGAATATTAATTACAATGTGTATGTTAAAGCGGAATATGCCATGTTGAAAAACATCTACTTATATTACTAAATTTACAAACTTAATTCTCTGAATTGCCTCATTAATTTTTCTGGGATCATTACTACTCACCAGGTCATGGTTAGTAGAGTTGGAGTCATCCTCAGGAAAAGGCTTGGATACTCCCAGAGCCACACAGTTAGCAAAAATGGCTAGGAGAATAAAGATATCAAAAGGTCTGAAGAAATGAGTCAAGGAAGCAGTGGATTATTGATTTTGATTATTTACAGAGTCCTTCCACTAATATTGGCATTCTTGGTAAATATGACCAAAGAAGGCTGTAAAAATGGTCTTTATTGTTGAACCTTTTGATCTTCTGTTAAAAAATAAATTCACATAAATATTCTGCTCTCGTAGATATCAAACAACTGCAAACAAAACATATATTATTGGTTTATCCAATAATATATATATATATATATATATATATATATATCTTTGTTAAATATAGGTGTGCAACAATTATCGACACCCTTTTAGTCAATACATTGTGCTACCTCCCTTTGCCAAGATAACAGCTCTGAGTCTTCTCCTATAATGCCTGATGATCTCTCCAGATCCTTCTACACTGGTGGACTCTCCTCTTCAGTTCACCCCACAGGTTTTCTATGGGTTTCAACGCAGGTGACTGGGATGGCCATGGCACGAAATTGATTTTGTGGTCAGTAAACCATTTTTGTGTTGATTTTGATGTATATTTTGGATCATTGTCCTATTGGAAGCTTTTTGGCTGAGGCAGTCAGGTTTAAATTTAATATCTGTTGATATTTGATAGAGTCCATGACGCCATGTGTCCTAACAAAATGTCCAGGTCCTCTGGCAGAAAAACATTAAAGAGCCACCACCATATTTAACAGTGGGCATGAGGTACTTTTCCATATGGCTACCTCTCTGTGTGCACCAAAACCACCTCTTGTGTTTATTGTCAAAAAGCTCTATTTTGGTTTCTTCTGACCATAGAACCCGATCCCATTTGATGTTCCAGTAGTGTCTGGCAAACTGAAGATGATTGAGTTTGTTTTTGGAGGATAGTAGAGGCTTTTTTCTTGAAAGCCTTCCAAACAACTTGTGGTGATTTAGGTGACTTCAGATTGTAGTTTTAGAGACTTTCTGACCCCAAGACACAACTAATTTCTGCAATTCTCAAGTTGTGATCCTTGGATATTTTTTGGCCACTCGAACCATCTTCTTCACAGTGCATTGAGACAATATAGACTGGAACTTGTTAATTATTGTCCTGATTGTGGAAATCTTCATTTCACATCTCAAGAAGGCATTCAGTGAACTAAAGATTTTATGCTTCAGTAGAATCACCAATCACAGTATGTCCTAAACCAGGTTTAGATGTAAACTCTTGACGTCCCAAAACCTGTTGGATGGTCCAGGCATATACTCACACAGCACATTATTAGGAACACCTGTACATCTCATTCATTTAATTCCAATCAGCCAAGAGTGTGGCAGCAGTAAAATTGATAAAATCAAGCAGATTCAGGCCAACAGCTTTGGGTAATGTTTACATCAACTATCAGAATGAGGGGAAAATGTGATCTCAGTGATTTTGACAGTGGCATGATTGTTGGTCCCAGGCGGGCTGGTTTGAGTATTTCTATAACTGCTGATCTCCTGGGTTTTTTATGCACAACAGACTCCAGAGATAACTCAGAATAGTGCAATAAAGAAAAAACAACAGCAACATTTCTGTGGACAGAAATGCTTTGTTGATGAGAGAGATCCCGTGGATAATGGCCAGACTGGTTTGAACTTGCTGAAAGGCTACAGTAGCTCAGTACAATTAGCAGTAGTAGCAAGTAGCAGAAAAGAATCAAACCTTCAGGCAGATGGGCTACAACAGCATAAGTCCGTGTAGGGTTCCAGTTCTGTCAGCCAAGAACAGAAAGCTCACAGTGCAGTGGGCACTGGTTCACCAAAACTGGACAGTTGAAGACTAGAAAAATGAGCCTGATCTGATGAGTCTCCATTTCTGCTGAGGCACACAGATGGTAGGGTCAGAATTTGTCTCCAACAGCATGAATCCATGAACCCAATCTGTCTTGTGTTAACTGGTGGAGGTGGTGTAATGCAGTGGGGAATGTTTTCTTGCCATACTTTTGGCCCGTTAATACCAATCAATCATCACTTGAATGCCACAGTCTATGTGAGTACTGTTACTGACTGTACATTCCTTCATGGCCTCAATTTATGCATTGGTTAATGGCTACTTCCAGCATGATACTGGTTTCATGAAATGACAATGAGTTCAGTGTTCTTCAGTGGCCTTCCCAGTCACCATATCTGAATCCAATAGAACACCTTTGGGGTGTGGTAAAACGAGAAATTTGCAGCATGAAAATGCACCTGAAAAATCTACAGGAACGGAATGATGCAATCATGGCAACATAGACCAGAATCTCAAAGAAATGTTTGCAACATCTTGTAGAATCCATGCCATGAAAAATTGAGGGGGTAGGCCCTACCCAGTATTAATATAGTGTTCCAATAAAGTGATCAATAAATGTACATTTCTCACTCCTATAAAATTAAAAAAAAAAAAAAAAAAAAACACATACCATTCTTTTATCTTCACCTTAGTTACTGAGTAATTAATAATAATATATATTTAGGGTGAATAAATGAAAAATAAGTTCAGAGTTTAAACAATGGACCAGTAATTATCAAACCAGCCCATTTTCACATGTCAGGTGAAAATCACCCATCGAAATCTCAGCACATGACAAATCTGAACACATTCCTTGTAAATACTGTGTATATTAAGAATGTTTTAAAATACAAAGCACTTTCAATTTTAACTGTGGTAGTTCTGAAGGATACTTCCACTCGACTATTGACAGTGCCGCCCTGCGGATGGGGTTGTTCAGCTTAAGGCAGAAGAGGGCTCTTGGCGCTCTCTGCACCTGGTTGGAGCCTTGCACCTGCTTCTTGCCATGCTGGCTCTTCTTCCTCTGTGTCCCTGTAGAGCTGGTGTTGGAGTTGAGTGTGTCTGTGCGATTTATCCTTGGTTTGCCACTGTCTTCCCAATCGTCCTCCTCATCCTCTCCTCTCTCGTCCCAATCTCCTCCACCCTCTTCCTCCTCCTCTCCTTCTCCACCACCTTCCTCCATCTCTTTGGAGTACCCATTACCTGAAGAGAGCACAGTGTGGAGTGGAGAGGTTTAACTCTGGCATTAGCTGCTGGTTTATCCTACATGAATCTAACAAATTTACAATGACACATGACACATCCAATAAGCAGTAAATAAAATTAATTACCTGATGACATAAAGACAAGATAGAATATTTCTGATTCCTGTCAATCCGAAATCGGGACTCCATGTCCCATCAGCCACTGCCACACCACCTGACCACGCACCTGACTCGTTGTTTTGCACCAATGTGTATATATGTCTTTGTCTGCACTCTTGGGGTCTTCGTTGTTATAGACTCAGTCACTTCTGTCTCCGTGTTTGTTCTTGCCACAGTGTTATGCCCAGTTGTCCTAGTGTTTTTGTTCGTTGTTCGTGTTTAAATAATGTTTAAAAATTCGATGCTTGCCTCAACTAGTGAACTGTCATGTCAATGTTCTCATATGACAGCTTTCACCTCATGTTGATTGGTCACAGATCAGAGTTGGCATATTCAAATTTTGCAAATAATTTTTTTTTTTAATTACATAAATATTTACAACAGAACTGTTAAACATATTCAGAGATGGGCTAAGAACCTGCTTACGGTTTATATTTTAGATTTAGATTAAGATTTTCTAGGCTCCCTATTCAGATTAAGCAAACTACCTGTGTTTAATTCATGATTGAAAAGTTGTGAGATTTATCTTGAGTAGAAGTGTCTAAAACAGGGTTTTTCAATAGTGTCTAGATCACTTTCTTTAAACACAAGCACTTGCATTTAAGGGTGTATTCACATAAAGTTCACTTTAAAAAAAAACCAAAACCAGTTCACTTAAAGGGAACCAGAAAGGGAACCAGCCGAAAGTGACCTCAGTCCTTTTGGTGTTTACAATATAGTGGTCTCAGAAGAGAACCCGGTTCTTTTTTTTGTCCTCTTTAGCAATGAAGTGATCTCAGATCCTTTCTTGTTCATACCACAAGTTCATAAAAACTTAGACACCAGCTTTCACCCAAAATTTCCTCCAAGTCGTCATAGAAGGGACAGGAATCCTTCATTTCAGCGGACTCTCCACTTCGACGTATTTTGTCACAGGTGCTCATGTACTTCTGTTGTAGTTTTTTTTTTTACTTTTTCCCGGCACTGTAGCGCTGTTCTGTTATAGCCTCTTTCCTTCATTTTTTTGAGAAAACAAAAGAAACACTTTTATGTTCGTATATGTTGAGCATAGTTGGCGTTTAGTGCAATCCTCGCTCAAGAAGTGCATAGCTGTCCTCCTGAGACCACACAACCCCATGACCTGACATGGTGAAAAGTTGTGTGTTGTTTTCAGCAGTGACGGAACATGGCTACAGGTACAGCAAGCCTTCAGGTACACATGTCGAAACGATATACAGAGCGGACCGGGACTTCATTGCTTTCAAATATCACAAAGAACTCGAACTGCAAACGGACCCACAAATGAACCGTACTCAGAACACCTCCAGAGATGGTCTGAGTACGGTTCGCTTTTGGGTCCTTTTGGGGGTGTGGATCTGAGATCACTTGGTTTATTCACATCTACATGCTGAACCGTTCAGAGAGCGTTTGGAGTTTGGATGGTTTTAGGTGCGAAAATACCCTAAGCCCCCAAAAAATCTGAATGTGGACTAACAAAGGAAAGCCTTTTTTTGCGGTCAAATGTAATATGCCAGAGACAATTTTTAAATAATTTACAAATTAAAAAGCCTACTATGAGGATATGAATGAGAACATGGGCAAGCATATGAAAAATCGAAACCTCATATATTGCAAACATTACATTATTCACTGTTTCCACCCTTATTATTTGGCATCTTATAAAATAGCACTTGATCCTGCACAACCTATTATATAGCTTTTTTTTAATGTTATGCTCTGACATTTACCCATTTCATTGTGGTTACATCAAATTAACAGACTGTGGACTTACTGTAATAGTGCTCAAACCAATTTCACGTAAGAAAAATGTGCTTAAATTCAGGTCCAGAATTGCATGTAACTGAGAGACATCTCTGTTTGTAAACCCTGCATGTATAACTCTTGCACAATTGTTGAATAGCACTTTCAGTATTACTACTTTTAGTAAACTAATACTACATTTTAAGTGAAAAACTACCATTCGATTGTTCAAACTTCTATGGTTTGAAATTATGCCAGCCAAAATACAGTCTTTCTGATAGGATGTTCTTTTATTTCCTAATCTAAAACTCCAGTATATAAATGCACATTTGTTTAATGAGCTTAATAGTTCAATATTTCAAATGGATTTATATACTGTACATGTGCTCATTTCAACCTGTACTGTGATCATAAGGTAGTCTGTGATTTTTTTTTTTTTTTAATTGAAAAATCAGCAGCGAAAGCCCCTTATTGTTAGGAGCCTGAAAACACAGCTTTGCTAATCAGCCACTGCCTGTGGTGAGGAGATGAGATTTCTACAATAGGTGAGCTGAGCCACACTGTGACAGATGTGACCTACTTCCATGCAAGGACAGTGAGAGTGTGAACGAAAAGGATTCTGGGACAGAGGTTTTCAGTGCTCTCGTACCTGTGGACTCATCTGACTAGCTGCTGGCTAAACAACAGTCCAGCTACCACATAACAGGAGAGAGAGAACTGGACTGATAATTATTTATAACTTTCTTATTGCCATAAACATTTAGACAAATGAAAGAGAAATCGTATTAGGGAGAACTGACCTGGCATTATGCTGTTTGATTAAGCTGCTAAACTAGTAGGCGGGGGAAATACTGTAATTTTTTTTTTTTTAAGTTAAGGTCTAACAAAGATCTGTTTTAAATAGAAATTGCTGAAGCAGAAGTTGTGAACTGTTCAAAACAAGCACAGACTACTGAATGCAGGCTTATCAGATTGTGTGAAAGTCACAAATTCTAACAAGATAATCAGATAACAGCATCACTTCTGCCCTAACATAATAGGTCATAAACAATGTTAATATATGTACTCTTACTAAAAAAAAAAAATCTGTAGTCATTATAGTCACTGTATTACAAGAATAACAGCAGCCCACAAATCAGACAAGACTAGGTTAATGATGAACACAGTCATTGTTGGAAAGAAGAAGATGCAGAGGAGATAGTGAATGTTTTGTTCTTCACATCCTTGAAGACATCTGTAGAGCTTGTCTACAGGATTTGGATGAGGACATTTTAATTCATGTTGTTAAAAAGCTTTACTAGAGAGAGTCACTGATATTGGGAAACACAAGAACCTTTCAATCTCTCAAGAATCTTTTGACTTGAGATGACGAGGAATCAGCATGTGACCTTCTTCTTACATGACTTAACAATATGATATTATTCAGAGCACCCCATATACAAACATAAACATCTACCATATTATGAAATGTTACAAGTATATACCATTGGTTATGAATAGTTGTTTTTTTTTTTATCACTGATACCACCTTGCTGAACAGATGTTAAGCTGAAAGTCTGAGATAGATCTCTCTTCGTGTTTATTGGCTCAAAGGTAAACAGTAATGTAGCTTTCATGGTATCGCGATTTTGTATTCTACAGAAAATGCTACATTATGAAAAAAACTACCATACCATGTAGAACATTTAGAGAACATGACCGCAAAACACCAAACTCAGTAGGTGTACTCTGATTCAATATTGAGTTTTAGTCTCAGTATCTGGAAATGCTGGACTGTTATCAAACTGAATAAGAAACATATTTCTGATTGGCGCACAGATTTTATGCTCGAAATGCAGTGATGCTGACACAATTCAGATCTTGCACGTGAACACAACACGACTCACAAACCCACAGAGTGTCATCACCTTTACTAAGAGCATGTTGGTATTGATTAAGCATTAGCTTGCACTCAGACTCAGAATCGTATCCCTCCGTCCATTTTCCGAAGCGCTTATCCTACACAGGGTCACGGGACTATCACAGGGGACTCAGGCGGGGCACAAGGTAGGGGACACCCTCTGCCCCAAACCCATCACTGAGCACGATCACCAAAGTACCCAGAGGAAACCCATGAGAACATGCAAGCTCTGCACACACAGCGTGGTGGCGGAATTCAAACCCCCAACCCCAGACGTGTCAGGCAAATGTGCTAACCACTAATCCACTGTACACCACCAGAATTATATCCATCCACCCATCCATTTTCTGTAACGCTTATCCTACAAAGGGTCGTGGGGAGCTTGGAACCTATCCCAGGAAACTTGGGGCACGACACCCTGCGCGCACACACACACACACACACACACACACACACACACACAGTGTACAATTTTTGGAGATGCCTACAAAGCATGTCAAGGTTTATCTAAATATGGAGCTCACTCTTATTCTACTGTAGCCTATATTATACATGATGTAATGCAACAATTAACACATATGCTTCTGTAACATCTTTTGAGATTACACACTATCAGCTTGTTTTAGGTCAGTCATCACATTGCCTTTCTTTAAACACTCACAATCAATCTGGCTGAACAACATCTGGCTCAAGCGATGGAGGAAATGGGTTCAGAGCATCCAGCACAGCTCCAGGCGCATAACCTTCATCTCTCATGACAGTTTCTGCGTTGAAGATCTCTGCTTCTGGAATCAGTCGAGTGTCTCACAGTCGATCCCCCCCACCACCACCCCACCCCCACGAAAGGCGCAAAGGCACATTTGCGCAAAGATTTCCCGAATGGAGCGGAAACGAGTGCAATTTGGACCCCACTCCATATGCGTTCAAAATCAACAGAGAACTGCAGGGAATATAGTATAGGGACTTACTTTTCCGGTTCTCCTCATTCATGTCGGATTTGCTCCCTTTCACCTCGTCGGAACGCAGTGCATGATGCTCACCATCAGTTTCCCATCAGCCCCGTTTATATCTAGTGTATTCTAGAGCGAATAATAAATAAATCCCCTTAAACTGTAACACACCGAATCTCACACAGCGCTTCTTCTTTTGTGGTGTCCTGACATCGCTTTCCGATGCGCATTGATTGACAGAACAGGGTATAACCCCTCATTCTCTATTTATCCCCTCATCTAAGCCTTCAGTTCAGGATTAAAGCAAAACAGGTGGTTTAGAGCAAACCGCAAGCCTGGAAACTTATTCAAGGGAGGGATTCTGGGGAGATGAATATATACAGCGTCGACAGTAGGGTTGCCAGATTGGATGAACTCTAAAGCTTTAAAACCCTCCCAGTTCACTATAAAACAGCCCAGAATGCACTGAAAATGTACCATTTCGCTAGTGTTGCTGCCTCAAACTGCCGTTTTAAGGAAGTCCTAATAAGTGGTCTAAACTCTAGACCACTAAATGGGTTCTAACCGGATGCAGTGATAGTCTAATTTTTAGTATGTTTCAATATGGCATGAGTAAGGAACTATGTGTAGCCTAATCCCTGGTTCTTTAAAAATAATAATAATAATAATAATAATTTATATATATATAGTATTGTGCCCTGCGATGGACTGGCACCGTGTGTACACCGGGTGTACCCCGCCTTGTGCCCGATGTCTCCTGGGATAGGCTCCAGGTTCCCCGTGACCCTGAAAAGGAATAAGCGGTTGAGGATGGATGGATGGATGGATGGATGGATATATATAGTATCTCACAAAAGTGAATACACCCCTCACATTTTTGTAAATATTTGATTATATATTTTAATGTGACAACACTAAAGAAATGACACTTTGCTACAATGTAAAGTAGTGAGTATAACAGTGAATAACAGTGTAAATTTACCGTCCGCTCAAAATAACTCAACACACAGCCATTAATGTCTAAACCGCTGGCAACTAAATTGACTATACCCCTAAGTGAAAATGTCCAAATTGGGCCCAAAGTGTCAATATTTTGTGTGGCCTCCATTATTTTCCAGCACTGCCTTAACCCTCTAGGGCATGGAGTTCACCAGAGCTTCACAGGTTGATGTTGGTGGTGTTAGAGACCTTGTGCTCCTCCACCTTCCGTTTGAGGATGCCCCACAGATGCTCAATAGGGTTTAGTCCATCACCTTCACCCTCAGTTTCTTTAGCAAGGCAGTGGTCGTCTTGGAGGTGTATTTTGGGTCGTTATCATGCTGGAATACTGCATACTGATCATGCTCTGCTTCAGTATGTCACAGTACATGTTGGCGTTCATGGTGCCTTCAATAAACTGTAGCTCCCCAATGCCGGCAGCACTCATGCAGCCCCAGACCACGATGCTCCTACCACCATGCTTGACTGTAGGCAAGACACACTTGTACACATTTGTACTCCTCACCTGGTTGCTGCCACACATGCTTGACACCAACAGAACCAAATAAGTTTATCTTGGTCTCATCAGACCACAGGACATGGTTTCAGTAATCCATGTCCTTAGTCTGCTTGTCTTCAGCAAAATGTTTGCAGACTTTCTTGTGCATCATCTTTAGAAGAGGCTTCCTTCTGGGACGACAGCCATGCAGACCAGTTTGATGCAGTGTGTGGCGTATGGTCTGAGCATTGACAGGCTGAACCCCCCACCACTTCAACCTCTGCAGTAATGCTGGCAGCACTTATACGTCTATTTCCAAAAGACAATCTCTGGATATGACGCTGAGCACGTGCACTCAACTTCTTTGGTCAACCATGGCGAGGCCTGTTCTGAGTGGAACCTGTCCTGTTAAACTGCTGTATGGTCTTGGCTACCGTGCTGCAGCTCAGTGTCAGGGTCTTGGCAATCTTCTTATATCCTAGGCCAGTGGTCCCCAACCCCCGGTCCGCGGACCGGTACCGGTCCGTGGGTCATTTGATACCGGGCCGCACAGAAAGAATAAATAACTTACATTATTTCCGTTTTATTTATTATTTGGATCTGAAAAATGAGCGGATTCTCTCCGTTACATCCTTCTACGACTCACTCTTGACGCATGTCAAGACCCTTGTCTCGGTCACGTGATACATTGAACCCTTACTATAGAGACCAGAGAGCGTTAGGGGGGAGAGAGGATGTTATGAGGACGCTGCTAATAAAGTTGTGATTTCACATTGGATTCACGTTTATTATTATATTTTAAAAATACCCCAGTTTTTATGCCGGTCGTATCATTTTATTTTGTTGTATTTATCCGCCACACCTTAAAGACCGGTCCGTGAAAATATTGTCTGATATTAAACCGGTCCGTGGCGCAAAAAAGTTTGGGGACCACTGTCCTAGGCCATCTTTATTTAAAGCAACCATTCTTTTTTTCAGATCCTCAGAGAGGGGTGTACTCACTTTTGTTGCTAGCAGTTTAGACATTAATGGCTGTATGTTAAGTTATTTTGAGGGTACAGCAAATTTACACTGTTATACAAGCTGTACACTCACTACTTTACATTGTAGCAAAGTGTCATTTTTTCAGTGTTGTCACAAGAAAAGATATAATCAAATATTTACAAAAATGTGAGGGGTGTACTCACTGTTGTGAGATACTATATATATATATATATATATATATATATATATATATATATATATATATATATATATATATATAATATATATTCAAACTGCACTGTAATATCTAACATAGCATAATAAAACACATAATACAACCCCAATTACAAAAAAGTTGGGACGCTGTGTAAAATGTAAATAAAAACAGTATGTAATGATTTGCAAATCTCATTAGCCCATGTTGTTCACAATAGCACATAGAAAGCATATAAAATGTTTGAACTGAGGAAATGTACCATTTTAAGAAAAAAAAGAAGGTAATTTTGAATTTGATGGCCGCAACACATCAAAAAAAAAAAGCTGGGACGGGGCAACAAAAGGCTGGAAAAGTAAATGTTACTAAAAAGAAACTGCTGGAGGTTCAAATCAATATTGCATGCCCGTGATCTTCGGGCTCTCAGGCGGCACTGCATTAATAACAGACATGATTCTGTAATGGAAATCACTGCATAGGTTCAGAAACACCTCCAGACCTCACTGACTGTGAACACATGTCGCTGTGGCGTCGTCAAATGCTATATAAATTTCTATCATGCAAAGAAGAAGCCACATGTGAACATGATCCAGAAATACCACCATCTTCTCTGGGCCAAAGCTCATTCTAAATGGACTGAGGCAAAGTGGAAAACTGTTCTGTGGTCAGATGAATCAAAATTTGACATTCTTTTTGGAAACCATGGATGCCACATCCTCTAAACTAAAGACGATTAAAGAGGAGAGGGACCGTCCGGCTTTTTATCAGTGCCTAGTTCAAAAGCCTGCATCTCTGATGGTACAGTAATGGAAAAAAAGTATTTGATCCCCTGCTGATTTTGTATGTTTGCCCACTGACAAAGAAATAATCAGTGTATAATTTTAATGGTAGATTTAATTGAACAGTGAGAGACAGAATAACAACAAAAAAATCCAGAAAAACCCATGTCAAAAATGTTATAAATTGATTTGTATTTTAATGAGGGAAATAAGTATTTGACCCCTCTGCAAAACATTACTTAGTACTTGGTGGCAAACCCTTGTTGGCAATCACAGAGGTCAGACGTTTCTTGTAGTTGGCCACCAGGTTTGCACACATCTCAGGAGGGATTTTGTCCCACTCCTCTTTGCAGATCTTCTCCAAGTCATTAAGGTTTCGAGACTGACGTTTGGCAACTCGAACCTTCAGCTCCCTCCACAAATTTTCTATGGGATTGAGGTCTGGAGACTGGCTAGGCCACTCCAGGACCTTAATGTGCTTCTTCTTGAGCCACTCCTTTGTTGCCTTGGACGTGTGCTTTGGGTCATTGTCATGCTGGAATACCCATCCACGACCCATTCTCAATGCCCTGGCTGAGGGATGGAGGTTCTCACCCAAGATTTGACGGTACATGGCCCCATCCATCGTCCCTTTGATGCGGTGAAGTTGTCCTGTCCCCTTAGCAGAAAAACACCCCCAAAGCATAATGTTTCCACCTCCATGTTTGACGGTGGGGATGGTGTTCTTGGGGTCATAGGCAGCATTCCTCCTCCTCCAAACATGGCGAGTTGAGTTGATGTCAAACAGCTCCATTTTGGTCTCATCTGACCACAACACTTTCACCCAGTTGTCCTCTGAATCATTCAGATGTTCATTGGCAAACTTCAGTCGGCATGCATATGTGCTTTCTTGAGCAGGGGGACCTTGTGGGTGCTGCAAGATTTCAGTCCTTCACGGCGTAGTGTGTTACCAGTTGTTTTCTTGGTGACTATGGTCCCAGCTGCCTTGAGATCATTGAGAAGATCCTCCCGTGTAGTTCTGGGCTGATTCCTCACTGTTCTCATCATCATTGCAACTCCACGAGGTGAGATCTTGCATGGAGCCCCAGGCCGAGGGAGATTGACAGTTCTTTTGTGTTTCTTCCATTTGCGAATAATCTGTTGTCACCTTCTCACCAAACTGCTTGGCAATGGTCTTGTAGCCCATTCCAGACATGTGTAGGTCTACAATCTTGTCCCTGACATCCTTGGAGAGCTCTTTGGTCTTGGCCATGGTGGTTAGTTTGGAATCTGATTGATTGATTGCTTCTGTGGACAGGTGTCTTTTATACAGGTAACAAGCTGAGATTAGGAGTACTCCCTTTAAGAGTGTGCTCCTAATCTCAGCTCGTTACCTGTATAAAAGACACCTGGGAGCCAGAAATCTTTCTGATTGAGAGGGGGTCAAATACATATTTCCCTCATTAAAATGCAAATCAGTTTATGACATTTTTGACATGTGTTTTTCTGATTTTCTTGTTGTTATTTTGTCTCTCACTGTTCAAATGAACCTACCATTAAAATTATAGACTGATCATTTCTTTGTCAGTGGGCAAACGTACAAAATCAGCAGGGGATCAAATACTTTTTTCCCTCAGTGTATGGGGGTGCATTAATGCATATGGAATGGGTAGTTTGCACATCTGGAAAGGCACCATCAATGCTGGAAGGTATATACAGTTTTTAGGGCAACATATACTTCCATCCAGATTTCTCTCTAAGATACTCTTTTTTATACCCAATTATGCTACTGACCTGTTGCCAATGTAACCTAATTAATTGCTAAATGTTCCTCCAGCTGTTTCTTTTTAGTAACACTTACTTTCCCAGCTTTTTGTTGCCCCCGTCCCAACTTTTTTTGAAACATTGTTCAGCCACGTAATTCAAAATGACCTTTTTCTGTCTTAAAATGGTACATCTCCTCAATTTAAACATTTGATATGTTTTATTGTGAATAGCAGTTGGGTTTATGAGATTTGCAAATCATTGCATTGTTTTTATTTACGTTGTCCCAACTTTTATGGAATTGTACACTTTCTTGTAGCAGGATACAACTTAGCTGTATGGTCTTTCTCTAGAACCTAACAGGAGCAGGGTGGTCATGCTGGGATTTGAACACACAACCTTCTGAGCAACACCTCAAAGCCTTAACCACTTAACCACTGCAACTAGTGCAACTAACGCATATTGATCCAATAACTTCTACCACTGAATTAATGTCACTAAAAGATGATTGAACATCAATGCATGTTTGTTGCACTAGCTGTAATGGTTCAAAGGTTTAAGATTGCAACTAAAACTTCATGAAGGTTGTGTGTTCAAATCCCAGCATTGCTCTGTTGTATCCTGTATCAGCCCAGTTGCAAATGTACTGGTTATGTGTTACTTTATACCATGAAAGATAGTACAGTACTTTACTGTAAATATGTTTTTAATTGGCAGCTTAAAACTCAGGTTGCCAGTAAATTACTGTAATATCTACAGTAAATTGTTTACTCAATGATTCACTATGTAACATTCTTTGTTAAATGTTGAAGGAGTAGTTTAATAGTGGTTTGACTTTCAATTGCAGGCATTTCAATTAAAAGTCCTGCCTTTTGGCCTCTCCCTAGCCACTAGCACATTTATTATTTATCCTACTAAGTGAAAGTTGGTTAGGATACCACCTAGTTTGGAGAAAGTTTTTTTGCGGAATGATTTCTGTCTAACAGCAACATTTATTGCAAATATTCACATATTGCGTTATACTACACTATCTGACTTTGTTGATGGATCTCATCATGCATACACATGAGCACAGGGCAGTATCCACTGAACAGAGGGTTATAGAACTACACTTACACAAGTGACTAGCATTTCCTTCTGACCTGTCACTGACATGTGGAAAATTAGCATATTATGTCACTTTAATCTCTGCTTACCCTGAACAGATTTCCTGTTGCTGTCAGTGTTTATTCAAGCATCGGCTGAATATGAGGCTATCCTTTCAAACGTTAATATAACAGGACATAAGCAGGTTTGCAGTCCAGTACATTTTGGTTATCTTGTTGCTCTAACACCAAGTGATTGAAACCCTTCTCCAATAGCTCTAAATGCAATTGAAAAGGTTATAGTTTATAAATAGTGTGTAGTTCCCATTAACATACAAATAACAATTACATGCATCACAATGATTATATGATCATATTCGTCAGATAATTCACACTGGTTTCATCATGGTTATATTATATAGTGGTTTTGATTTCAGCCATTGTGAGTTTCTGTACCAAGACTGCCAGAGAACAGTTAATGAGGCATTGAGCGTTTTGCCTGTAGCTATGTGCTGGAACTGTATCCTGTCCTAATTGTAAGTCCATGACAATGATTAGTTTAAGGACAATCTTTATTTACAGATTTAATCTTTATTTATTTAGTTTTTTTTTAACCTGGAACAATCATGAAAAACAATTGATTTTTATGTTGCTTTATAATGACAGTCTGGTGAATGTATACTGCCCTCTAGTTGTACTTTATGACATTATTTCTTCCGTTATAGTATGACGTCACAAATATTGCTAATCAGACAAGCAGTTGTGTCTAAGGTAATAAGGAATTTGGGGGATGTGGGTTTGTTTTTAAAATGATAGATCCAGTGTTACAGTTACTCTCCCATTGAATTAGATCTTAATACATTATTGACACGTTCATTCTGCTGTCATTACATATTCTGTCTCTGAATACTATCTCACCCTCAATCCTTCTCTCTTCTCTGATTGTATGCTTTGCACCAAGTTTTTTTTTTATAAAAAAAATTTTTTTGTATCATTTTTTTAAAAATACGAGTGACAATGGCTCAACGGTGAAAATCACAATGAATGTTCCACATGGAGCAAGTTGCATATATATATATATATATATATATATATATATATATATATATATATATATATATATATATATATATATATTCTTGTATTTGATGGCACCATCCAAATTGCGATGTTTGATTAGTCTCTGAGTAAATGTGTTAGCATCTGAAATCAGATTTGTAATGCACCCCTTCCTGATTTTAATGTGCACATGGTTAAGTGTGTGTCAGTATGGACTGCATGAGCATGGGTGTTAGTAGCATCCAGCAATTTCGGATTAGTTTGTCAATTACCAGTGCATTCTCTTAACTGCAACATAAGAACGAGAACACGACCCCCCCACACACACACACACACACACACACACACACACACACACACAAATGAGAAGGAAACATTTGGCCTCTTTAGTCTTTCAAATAAAGGCTGGTGGTTTAAAAAAAAAAAACAACCTGTTAGATAGCCTATAGTTGGGGTATAAGAACCCCCCCCCCCCAAACACACCAACACACGCCCACATTGCCATATACCTTCTGTCATCAATAACTGATTATTTGGTATTTGTTGTGAGAATATCTCCACAGATAAAATATGGACCCTTGAGCTTTATTCAACGCCCAAATATCAAAAGTACCCGAATTAACCACAAACAAACAAACAGGTGAGACTTTCGTCCCCAGAGGTGCATCGTGCCCAAAAATGACGTATCGCTCATGGAGGTGTTTCCGGGTAGCACACACATCAGCCACGGTATCCAGGATACTTCTGTTTCCATGGCAAGGCAACAGCGTGCGTGGAAAACGCGCTCCCTCCCTCCCTCCCTCACTTCTTCTTCTAAACCATACCACGCATCCTTCTGCAGTGTCCCGGCTCTTTCCCGAACCCGTTAAATGACCGTTGGTCTGAACCGGAAGTGGGGGCGACGCCGCGCGTGGCTTCAGGGGCAGTACGTCATGGAGGAGCGTAAAGAGTGAGCGCATTTGCTGATGTCAGCACTGAGCTACAGGGGCAGCAGAGCATTGCAGTAGAGAGAGAGAGAGAGAGAGAGAGAGAGAGAGAGAGAGAGAAGAGAGAGAGAGAGAGAGAGAGAGAATGCCTACCTACCTGTCACCATGGCTACATCCCAAAACCGCATACCGCACTACACACTGTCAAAATAGTGCAATAGTATAAATATTGATATGATGTTTGGACGGAGACGAAGTGTTTTATGAACCAAAACGACAGTGAAGGGGATAACGAATATGTTTCATATTTAGGATAATTCTATTGAAATAAAGATGTTCGATTTAATATTTGCTAAAATACTACAAACAATACAGGCCCTAATGCAATTAGGCTAATAACTAGCTAGGCTAGCAATCACGCCCATGTTTACAGGATACTCCTGTAGCCTAGAACACACGAACACGAGCCATTTGAATAAATTCACTCGAACGGTGCTGTACATTTTGGAAGTGTGTTTATTTCTTTGATAAGCACAGCATCACGACAAGAAATACAACAGCGAATACAGGGGGAAGGGAGGGGACAAACCCCAAAACAAACAAAACAAACAAACAACAGCATGCGGTATTATTACAATCAGGACGATCCCCTACGGAAGACAAACTATTGTAGACTACATCTAATCCCAGACTGTCCACAATGCAACACTGCTGGGGGACTGAAGTATTTAGGTGAGCAGTCGAGTTCAGTCGCAAAGGCAGGTTCCTTGTCCAATCGCTTCCCCCAATAGGCGGTCCTAATCTCAGTGTTTCACACGGCACCCCCTCCCCATCCGGGCTCCGCGCTCCGCGCTCCGCTCTGGCTTGTCACCGCTTCCTCACCGCCGAACCCGGGACACACGGAGCTGCACTGATCGCGGTGTCGTTCGGACCGCTGTTGTTTGAACCGAGGAGCTCTGAAGGCATGGCCCCCGCGCTGTAATGCTGCGCTGCTGTCTTCTTCCCTCACGAGCTCATCCATCCTCAACATCAGCAGCAGTGCAGTGCTATGGATCCGTAAGCTAAACATATACATCCATCCATCCATCCATCCATCCATCCATCCATACTACAGCAGCAGGAGGATCCGCAGGTATAGAGAGAGCGCCTGAAATAACCAGAACAGAGCCGCAAGGCGACGCGTCGACGGCGGGAGTCGGAATTATGAAGGTATGTTGTCGCATTTGATTTCTTTGGCCATATGCTTTAGTGCACTTGCTGCCCCCTTATTTTTTTTTTATTTTTTTTTAAAATTATTATTTCCACCCCTTGTGCGCGCGACACGTCATGCCCACTACCGCTACGCTACAACTTCCATTATGCGAAATATCACACCAGCGTTAGCGTGGTTGCCTCACTCTGCCTCGCTCTGCCTCACTCTGCCTCGCTTTCGTTTCAGTGCCGTGCACCGTGGCGCGGTTTAAAAGCTTTCTGCACGCGCAGTTTATGTCAGATATGATGGCTGGTTTTGGTGTTCAATGTCTGAACACCACACATGAACACGGTGTGTACAGGACTGAGGCGCTCGCGATGAGGTTTCATGCACGAGCCTGGCGGTTTCCTTCAGCAGCAGTAAACGCCTGAGTGGATGCTGGAGCTTCAAATGATGTAGCAGTGACTTAGAATTGTGTGCAAATCTGTCCTGACAGTTTCCCAAATGTGTGTGTGTGAGTGAGAGAGATGGAGCATGTCAGTGCACTCTCATGCAGCACATGACTTTAATTGCCTAGGCTAATTAGGTGCATGATTAGATGCATATTTATGATCTGATGTAGGCCTCCATGTACACCGATCCCTGGAGTCCCTAGTAGTTCTGCCCACGGTGTAAATAATCCTAATTGTCGTCCTTGACTAGCTCCAGGCATTTAACTCTCTGTTCAGGATAATATCCTTAGAGTAGTCTCACTCATGTGTCATTTGTAGTTTTGTGTAAGTTCATCCCCTTACCTGGAAGAGTGAGTATTACAGCTGGACCATTTCCGGTAATAAGTAACGATAATGGACCTCATACTGGCCTGGAACGACGGCTCTGACCTGATTGGCCGTCTCTCGATTCTAAGAACGCAACGAATAGGCTGGTGTTCTCGTGAAGACCGGGCTTTCTAGGCTACATTGGAACAAGAACGAACTCCGAAGGACAGGAGGACATTCTGTACTGTACTGTGGAATGTCTTCCAGTCTAGTAGTGGGAAAGGACCATCGTTTCGTCAGTGCTCCCTATGTAACAATGTTTCAGCTGGTTAATAGATTTCCTGTTAAATGGCTGATTTAACCAAAAGTTAATTGAGCGTGTTCGAATGTACAGCGTTTGCAACTGCAACCTCACATGAACTAAAAACTAAGCTTACGAGTTTATCGTAACCTCAGGATGGAAGCTGGTGCGGTTTCATTAAAATACTACTTCTTTTCAACAACCTCATCTATATCTCAGTCTAAATCATGTCTTTTTCGATGCATATTTAGATTATTGTCATCAAAAAGACGTTAAAACTTAGTTATGGCTCAGGCTTCCGTCAGTCGCTATTGTTTTGCCGCAATGACTTCTGGGTCTTCAAGTAGGTTTTCGATGCGCTCAAATCTGCATCTGATGCATCCTCGATATCAAGGACACATCTAGGTAATTTCACGTGACCCTGGTACTTGTGTTCTTGAGTACTGGAATTGAGCTTCGGCGGTGGATGATGACCTAGAAGGACGCAACATCACATAAGAACACACACTGAAAAAGATATATATATTTTTTTGCTGATTCTATCCACTGACAGATCGTGCATGTGAATGTAAGCTGCAAATTGTTTTACAGTAGGCTGTCCCGTTTCACACAGCTCAGCAACAGAAGATTGTAAAGAGTTTGTTTGATTATTATGAAGATGTCTTGATATCAGTGTTGTATGGGAAATGGGGGGGCATGGGATTAGTGCAGCCCTAGTAAATATTCATGGTGGATACCGGGCATGTTGGGGAGGTGAGTGTTCTTTGGGTGGCTAAGCAGATTCCTGGCAATATATGGCTTCAGTAAACAGAACGGACAATATTTCAGGATGGGTCATTCGTAACTGTGGAGTCAGCATGCACCGAAGCACCTGTTATACACACTTACACTTTTAGATGTTTACACCAGACACGTGCCAGAAGGATCCCGCATCTCTCTCTCTCTCTCTCTCTCTCTCTCTCTCTGTGTTGCTGTTTCTCTTCTTCTACCTTTCTGCTTTTCCTTCTTACTTTCCTTTCATGTGTCTTCTCCTTTCTTTTTCTTTCCATTCACAAATCCTTTCCTTTCTGCGCATTTCTTCTTTCGTTTCTTTCCATTCCTTTCCTTTACACTCCACTCCTCACACTCCTCTTTTCTCCTGTCTTCCCCTTTCCTTTACACGCCATTCCTTTCCTTTACCCTCCTCTCCTCTCTCACTCCTCTCTTCTCCTCTCATTTCCTTTCCTTTACACTGCTCTTTCTTTCACTCCTCTCTTTATCACTCATTTTTTTCTCTTTTACACCTGTCATCTTTCCTCTACTTTTCTCCCCTTTCCTCTCCCAGTCTCTTTTTTTTTTCTCTTCACTTTCCTCTTCTCTTCTTTACACTCCTCCCTTCGTCTCTCCATGCATGCTCCGTTCAACCCTAACAACCATAAAGCTCAATAGCATGAAGGTTAAAAGGCACGAGGCCAATGGTGTCATTATGCAAACTGCAGGTGTCGGTCGGAGGTATTCATATGAAAATGTGTGCAAGTACCATGAAGATGTTACTATCAAACTGGCTCAATATTTCCAAGTGGATGCGTGTAGCAGTTTTTTGCATTAAGCGCAGCAAATAGCACAAATAAGTTGGACTGAGAGGATGTTCAGTTGAAACAAGCTTCATTTGAGAGCGGATGTGTTGTTAATATAGTGATTCATACCAGGGCATTCAAGGTAAGCCTGACAAAGATGATGTCCCCCATTACAGATAAGAGTGTTAACAAGTATTTGTACAGTAAAAAAAATGTAACTGCCCCCCCCCCTTATTAACAGAGGAGCTTTTGGTGCTGATGTGGGGGGAAAAGTGAAAATAGCTTCTGGCTCTACAGCCCTCAGAATGCTTTAATGATTCTGTGTAGAATGCCAAGCTGTGCTAGCTCAACCGCTTCACACACTAGTGAGCCGCAGTGCGTTGCTGCAGAGTGTTTTTAAAATGTGTCTTTAAGCAGCGTATAATATTGATGAGGGCAGAAGCAACTTTCTGGAGAGAGGCTGTGATGTTTTGTCTCGTAATACTACTTTGCTATCTCCAACCAGTCTTCACACAAAACAACACCTTGTTAGAGATTGTAAAATGTGTGTTCATGTTCTAGTACTAGCTAAACGTACTATTTTGTTTATTATGGTCATCCATTTTTTTTTTTTGTGGGAATAAAAAAAAAAAGGGAAAAAGGTAAACTCCCAAGATGTTTCTTCAGAATCATATTACAGGTTGAGCTGTCCATCATCTGTCGGCAAGTTTGTGAATCTAGCACCTTTTGCAAAACCGTTCATTTCCATCCTGATGCTCTGTCTCTCCATTGGCTTGGTGCCTCCTGGACCTTATGTTTTCAATTAAAGCTCATGCTCAATTGGAGCTCATCTATCACCTCATTGGAGGGCCCTTGCAGGATTGATCTCCCTTCTGCATTTTATCTCCTGCGGACCTCATAGCTCCAGGCTAATGAGAGCTGGTGCAGGAGCTCTACACCCGAACAGGATATTGATGCAGGCAGGGATATCAAAGTGTTCTACAGTATACTGTATAAATCTATGCTGTCCCAAAGTACTAAGGCAAAAGCTTGCAAAGTAATTTTCTCCTTCTTACACAATTATCCTTAGTGGGTGTATACTAATAGTACATAGTGCTAACCCAATGTAAATATCAAATTTGTATTACTCCGCCATTTATCAAAATCAACACAAAAATGGTTTACTGACCCATAAATCAAGGTGCTGTCATGGCCAGCACAGTTCCCTGAGTTGAAACCCATAGAAAACCTGTGGGGTGAACTGAAGAGGAGAGTGTTCCTTGACATTTGAAGGATCTGGTGAGATTCTGTATGGAGGAATGTCTCAGATCCCTTGCAATGTATTCTCCAACCTCATCAGGCACTATAGAAGAAGACCCAAAGCTGTTATCTTGACAAAGGGAGGTACCACAAATTATTGACTAAAAGTATACCAATAATTGTGGCACACATATTTAACAAAGAGATTTTTTTTTTGTATAAACCTGTTTTGTTTGCAATTGCTTGATATCCATGAGAGCAGATCATTAATTTATTTTTATTTTTAACAGAAGGTCAAAAAGTTCAACAATAAAAATAATTTTTCACAGACTTCTTTGCTCATATTTACCAAGTGTGCCAATATTGGTGGAGGACACTGTATATACCTTACCATCACACAGATGCAGTCCTCCTCGGGCAGTTATAATAACCTCCACTCTTCAGGGAAGACTTTACACTAGATTTTGGAGCATGGCTGTGGGGATGCACTATTCAGCAACAAGGGCATTAGTGAGGTCAAGCATTGATGTAAGGTGAGGAGGCCTGGGGTGCAGTCGTCGTTCCAGTCGGGCTCTGTGCAGGTCACTCAGTTTTTTCTACACTAACCTTGGCAGACCATGTCTTCATGGAGCTTGCTTTGTGCACAGGGGCATTGTTTTTATTTTTTAGTTCCTATTTTACTCACACAACATTTTCTAATTTCCTCACCACTTATGATGATGAAAGGTGAGGGTCCAAATCTATCTTCAGTCATGTGAAAAAATAAGTACACCCCATGTAAATTGTTGTTTTTTTGACATATTTGGACAAGCAAACATTTGATCCTCTTTGAAACAGTGTCTATTAATAAAGTTTATATGCTATCAAATGACACATAAATTTGACATTTTGTAGTAATTTTCACAAATGAGCAAAGAACAGATCAGTCACATGGGAAAAAGTAAGTACGCCCCTACATTTATCACACCTTCAAATCCATAAAATTAAAAATCAGGTGTTCAAGATTTGGTGCCAGTGATTAGAACCTGCTTAGGGAGTGCAAGTGTAACCTGTCTTATTTCTACCCCTCTCAAATCTATTGACTGGTGTTCAATTTGTTATCGAGGTGTGTGGTGTCATTAGGGATGGGTACCGAAACCCGGTATTAAACTGGCCCGGTGCTAAATTCTGAAAGACGGTAGTATCTATAAGCTCTGACGCTATCGGTTCTGCTTTCAACACTGGAGAAATGAATCAAATATATTTCCTATTTATTATTGCTAAATAAACGCTATCTTGCACATTTTATCTCAACAACCATTTCTAATTTGCAATAATATTAAGACATTCGTCTGCATTTTCGTCATTTGCAATCCAGAAGTGAGATCTCTCATGTGTTGAGACCGTCTGTCACATGCAACAGCGAGTGTGCACACAACACAAAAGCTCTTTCTTAATACACAGAGTGATGATGGTGGGGAGAACCAAACATTCAAAAGTGTTGCACATCACTAGAGTTGATGCAGATGACATAGTTGCCACAAGTGCAACAAGATTTTTATATGTAACGGTGGAAACGCAAGCAACCCGTCAACGCATCTTTCAAAATCTGCATTTTGTGCAGACCGAGAAATGCAAAGTCTCTGTTTGCCCCATCTATGTCAGGTTTGTATGCTAGCAGCCTTCCCTTGTTCACGCCATTTAAAATAAATGTAAAATCGCCCTAATTGGTGTGCTTATCTTATGTTGAAATGATGTTGATTTCTTTTGGGTGAAAGGACATTACGTATTCAACATAAAATCCCAAATAAAGAATTAAATCAGTATGTAAACATTTAGACTATTACATGCACACCACTTTCAGTTTCTTTACAAATAGCCTACATATAAATCTTTAGAGTATTTTTTTTTTCTGCAGTATATAAATCTTAAACATCTAAAAAAAAAATGCCTTCACACTGGTGCATTTACAAATAGATGTATAATAATAAAAAACTTATTTTATAAAAAATTAAAGCAATGCTAATTCTGTTCTCAATTTGTTTCTTTTTTCATAAAAAAACAACAACAGAACACAAAGTACCGATAAGAATACTGTTAAAGTACCGGATCAATAAGCAGTATCTGTAAGAGTAGTAATACCGTTAAAACCTTACTGATACTCATCCCTAGGTGTCATCATGCCAAGATGTAAAGAGTTCTGTAAGGCTTTTAGAAAAAAGGTTGTGGATGCCTATGAGTCTGGCAAGGGATTTAAAAAGATCTCCAAATTATTTTAAATAAATCATTCCCTTGTAAGGAAAATCATCTACAGATCGTACAGATTTCGAATAACTGCCAATTTGTCCAGGACTTGCCGTCCCAGCAAATTCAGCCCAAGAGCAGACTGTCTGATGCAAAAAGAAGTCTCCAAGAACTCCAAAATTTCATCACAGGATCTGCTAGTAAGTCTAGTAAGCAACTGTTGGTGTCAATGTGCATGCTTCTACAATCAGAAAGAGATTGCAAAAATTTGACCTGCATGGGAGAAAAAAGCCTTAGCAAGACTACAGTCTGCAAATCCGTGTATAAGAAAAGACCAGGCCTTTTGGAATAATGTGCTCTGCACAGACGAATCAAAGACAGAGTTGGTTGACCACAGTAACAGCAGACATATTTGTTGATGACCAAAGACAGCTTTTCAGGAAAAGCACCTCATACCAACTGTGAAGCACAGTGGTGGAAATATTATGGTTTGAGGTTGCTTTGCTGCCTCAGGGACTGGACAGCTTGCATTCATTGATTCAACTATGAATTCTGCATCATATCAAAGAGTGCTTAAAGATAATGTGAGGCCATCTGTCTGAAAGTTGAAGTCGAACCGAAACTGGACCTTTCAATAGAATAATGATTCTAAGCATACTCGCAAATCCACCAAGGAATGGCTCAAAAATGAAATGTTGTGGGGGGATTTGAAACCGGAAGTACATGCAAGAAAACCCTCAAACATCTTGCAACTGTAAGAATATTGCATGGAAGAGTGATCAAAACTCCCAGAAAGCCTGGTGGACAATCATGCAAAACGCCTAAAATTTTCCTATAAGTATATGAACTGTATTAATAGGCACTGTTTCAAAGAGGGTCAAATGTTTGCTTGTCCAAATATGTAAAAATAAATAAATAAATCAAATTAAAAAAGCTGACAATTTCCATGGGGTGTACTTATATTTTTCACATGACTGTATCTAGGTGTTCTATTTGTCCAGGGAGAACTGTGTGTCAGACCTGGGGTCTTTCATGTGGACAGTGAGATTGAAAGGCCAAAGAAAGGACACATTGATCAACATAACTACAGGAATGAGTGGGAGTTCAAATTAAAAAATAAAATAAAAAAACAGTCCCATGCAGCACCTTTAGTTCAGGGGGTTTGAACTGGTAAGGGGAATTCTGACTCTTTTCAGTGAGTCAGATCATGTCGCTCAGCTCATCAATACAAGCTGACTCTTTCGGCTCTCAAGCAACTTGTTGCTGATATTCTTTTCTAAATCAGACAGATTTAGCAATTTTTGGACCGGTGATTTATTTTTAATTTTTTCTTAACTAGAATATGTACTGTTTTATGGAATATCAAACATCTAATTAATTAACAAAAGAACTTTATGTTGCATTTAATTTATAATATCTATTTAACACATTTTTGAACCAGCAAGGCATTGACAAATAAAAATAAACATCTCTGCCTTAATGTCATTGTCCCTGGTGTGTCTGTGCTTCATTTCCATTTATCCTGATAATGAATTGCCTTCCTTAATACTCTCGACTACATGCAGTACATCTTCAGCAAGCAGCAGTGCAGCGGATCTCCCTCTCATGCTGCCTCATACACACCTGAGAGAAATGTATGTCTCGGTATTCACACAAATGTACAGCTGAAATTATGAAAAGAGGTTTCCATGGAAGCATTTTGACTCAATTGCACCATGAGAGTAATTGCATCTACAGTGAGGGGGAAAAAAGTATTTGATCCCCGGGTGATTTTGTACGTTTGCCCACTAACAAAGAAATGATCAGTCTATAATTTTAATGGTAGATTTATTTGAACAGTGAGAGACAGAATAACAACAAAAAAATCCAGAAAACACGTCAAAAATGTTATAAATTGATTTGCATTTTAATGAGGGAAATAAGTATTTGACCCCTCTGCAAAACATGACTTACTACTTGGTGGCAAAACCCTTGTTGGCAATCACAGAGGTCAGACGTTTCTTGTAGTTGGCCGCCAGGTTTACACACATCTCAGGAGGGATTTTGTCCCACTCCTCTTTGCAGATCTTCTCCAAGTCATTAAGGTTTCGAGGCTGACGTTTGGCAACTCGAACCTTCAGCTCCCTCCACAGATTTTCTATGGGATTGTGGTCTGGAGACTGGCTAGGCCACTCCAGGACCTTAATGTGCTTCTTCTTGAGCCGCTCTTTTGTTGCCTTGGCCGTGTGTTTTGGGTCATTGTCATGCTGGAATACCCATCCACGACCCATTTTCAATGCCCTGGCTGAGAGAAGGAGGTTCTCACCCAAGATTTGATGGTACATGGCCCCGTCCATCGTCCCTTTGATGCGGTGAAGTTGTCCTGTCCCCTTAGCAGAAAAACACCCCCAAAGCATAATGTTCCCACCTCCATGTTTGACGGTGGGGATGGTGTTCTTGGGGTCATAGGCAGCATTCCTCCTCCTCCAAACACGGCGAGTTGAGTTGATGCCAAAGAGCTCCATTTTGGTCTCATCTGACCACAACACTTTTACCCAGTTGTCTTCTGAATCATTCAGATGTTCATTGGCAAACTTCAGTCGGCATGCATATGTGCTTTCTTGAGCAGGGGACCTTGTGGGCGCTGCAGGATTTCAGTCCTTCACGGCGTAGTGTGTTACCAATTGTTTTCTTGGTGACTATGGTCCCAGCTGCCTTGAGATCATTGAGAAGATCCTCCCGTGTAGTTCTGGGCTGATTCCTCACTGTTCTCATGATCATTGCAACTCCACGAGGTGAGATCTTGCATGGAGCCCCAGGCCGAGGGAGATTGACAGTTCTTTTGTGTTCCTTCCATTTGCGAATAATCGCACCAACTGTTGTCACCTTCTCACCAAACTGCTTGGGAATGGTCTTGTAGCCCATTCCAGACTTGTGTAGGTCTACAATCTTGTCCCTGACATCCTTGGAGAGCTCTTTGGTCTTGGCCATGGTGGAGAGTTTGGAATCTGATTGATTGATTGCTTCTGTGGACAGGTGTCTTTTATACAGGTAACAAGCTGAGATTAGGAGTACTCCCTTTAAGACTGTGCTCCTAATCTCAGCTCGTTACCTGTATAAAAGACACCTGGGAGCCAGAAATCTTTCTGATTGAGAGGGGGTCAAATACTTATTTCCCTCATTAAAATGCAAATCAATTCATAACATTTTTGACATGCGTTTTTCTGGATTTTCTTGTTGTTATTTTGTCTCTCACTGTTCAAATAAACCTACCATTAAAATTATACACTGATCATTTCTTTGTCAGTGGGCAAACGTACAAAATCAGTAGGGGATCAAATACTTCTTTGATAATTCTTTCTCTAATACTTCTTTTTTTTTTGGAAAATGTCACGACCGGATAATGTGTGCTTTTCTATTTTGTTGCATTAAATAACAGGCTTGGAAAATTATTATTTTTATTATTATTATTATTATTATTATTATTATTATTATTATTATTTATTGCTTTAAATTTTTTTAAAGAAATACTTCCTTAACAATGCTTGTCGACTTTTATGCTTTTGTGTCTTGCACAAGTAACTTGTTGCATTCTTGCAGTGGGATTGAATTTCAGCAACTAATAATGCATTTCTGCATGATGTTTTTTAAGAACTCACTCTATGATCAGTATTTGCGATTCAGTTATATTTTTTGATTCATTGCATAGCCTTTTAATGATTTGTAATTTTGGGGATTCCATAAAAAAAACAAAAACAACAACCCTTAAAATATTTGACTGGAAAGTAACTGCATAGGCTGAATGATGGTTTTGAAGAGTTGTTGTTATAGTTCTTGTACCTAGATATACTGTAGGTGTTATATGTAGTGGAATAGTGTAGAATAGTGTTATGTATTAGGATGGTGTTCATCTAAGTTTTTGTCCAAAAAAAAGCAGCATAGTTATTCTCAAATTCTCCGCATGCACAGGAGAACACGGGGTGAAACTGAGGACACGGTTTTTATCTCATACCGCATATACAGATATAGCACAGATTATTTTCCAGAAGGAAGATTTCAGATTTTATGTAGCCCATTGGCAGGATACATTTGCGAAACATGTGAAAGATCTATTCCTGATATCCCATGAGACGAAGGAAAGTTATCTCCATAGACGCGTGTGTGTGCACGGTGTGGGCATGTTTTTATATCTTGTTAGAGACCAAATACAGGGACAAGGATAGAATATCTTTTGTTAACAAAAACTGCAGCTTTTAATTAAAAATAAAGATCTAAACTGTTTCCTCTTGGTTACCGAGGTTAAGGCGAGGGTGAGGTTTAGGTGTAGGTATAGCATAAATAAGCTGTATTAATAATTATATCAATGGAAGGTCCTCAGAAGGATAATAAGCACTGCACTGGACAAGTAGACAGACAAGCCCATGATCCACAGTTATGTTTTAGTGATTTATTGCATATAGAGCTGAACTCACTCGCAGTAAAGGTAGGAGGCTACCTCATTCTTCCTGTTTCGAGGAGCGTGCATCTGTAAAGCCCTTGGCTGTATTACAGAGGTGTGAATACAAAGCACCAGACTGAGTGGACTTTGATATCCTGTCCGAATTGCTCACGCCTCTGTTTGATTTTGATTATGAATAGTTTATGTATGCTTTAGCTGATCTCTTTGACCACTGGAATGAAAATGGTAACCTGTTGTTTTGTTATTGTGACCCCCCCCAGTGGTTTTTCAAACCCACTTGCTCTCACTAAACGAATATCGAGAAAGCTGCAGGTGATCTGCAGCAGTGTTCTAGTCTCCGTGAGCTAATGTTGTGTCGTTACCCCACCCCCTCCAGCTCCACATCGCAATTCCCTATTCCCTACAGTGCTTATCAGCGAAAGTCCTCTTACTTAATGTTTGCCCTTTGCTCTGCAGTGCTACTATCATAAAATGTGTGTTTGCACAAGCATCATGAGTTGTCCACAAATATGCTCAAATGCTTTTACATACAAGTTTTTACAGTTTTCAATGAGCGTTCATCTCGATTCATTTGTTTACTAATCAATTTATTCATTAGGTCCATATTAGCAGCCCCATTGAAGAAAACGTCATATATATGTTCGTAGTGAAAGTTATGTGATAACAGATCCGAGAAAGATGTACCCCTAATGTACGAGTGTATGTATCTTGGCATTATGTATTTAAAATTGTACGGGTGTAGTATCACTACACAATTGTTAACACCTGAAATAGCCTTATGCATTTTTAATGAACTCTGGGAAGTCGTGTTTGCAGATTCAGTCAGTCACCCCCCCCCTCGCGTGTTTTGACCATCTGTTTGTTTATTTTTTCAGTTTAGAAACTCAACCATATGTATTCAGCCTGGAGACTGCCATAGGGAAGCAAAACTCCCTGCTGAATAACATTTATAAGGAAATGTATGAGGAAAGCTTATTTCCCCTGTAAACTTTTAAAGAATTGAGAACTATGCACCACTGATTTCACTATTTGTGTGTTGCCCCATGGCTTTAATTCCTGTCAAGGTCAAGAAAATATATACTTAACCGCACCACAATGTAAATGAAAGCCTGAAAGACCACTACTGTTCCGGGTTTTGTTTTGTTTTTTAAACTGAACACCACTATACAGATTATTTGGGGGGGCAGACTGGATAATTTAATGTGGTCTTTCCCGTCTTGATTTTGCTTAATATATTTAGTAGTTCTCTCGATATAAACCTTATATTGAATGGGAAACTCATTGAGATCTAGTTATTATTAATACCCAGATAATGTACTATAGAAGTTGACCGCTAGTAGATTCGACCGATACTGATAACTAAGTTGGGCAATACCTGCCGATAACCCATTAATCATAGTTTCAAAAATTGATACTGAATGAAAACAACATTCAAAGTAAAATATTGCTGAACTTTATTACAAAAATAACCTGTACTGACTGTACCATGAAAATGTAATGTACTTTTAAAAAAAATAAAATAAATGTATAAATATTAATATTTGGACTATTAATAAATATTAAAGTAAATAAAAGATTTACATTCAAACTGAACCAAAAAGTAACACTCCAAATAACAACTCAAAATAGAGACGTCCAAAATGAATAACAACAAAATTGGCAGTGATTTTGTTTTATTTATTTCGTCACATTCTAAAGTACCGCTCTCGTGTTGTTTAATGAAAGCAGATCGTTCTCAACCGCTTCCGCGACCGTGAAAAAGGATCGGTGTGGTTTGGGCCAATTATCGGTTGACCTCTAATGTACTACAAGCTCTGGGAAATTAAAGTTAACAGATAAGGCGGTGCCTCCAAATGGCACTGCAGTTTCAATTTTACTTGAAAAACTGACACGCAAAAAGTTGACAGCAATTGTTGTTTAAGAAATTGGTTGTTGATACTACATGGAGGCTGTTTTGCCACAGTTCAGTGATGTGAGGTATCACATAGTCATGTCTTATTTCTGGGTTTTTAAAAAGGTTTTTTTGCACACCATTCCCATTCAATTTGTGATTACAGGTGCTAAAACTACAGCAATTAAGTTTACAGTATACATATACCATTCTTCTAAAAAAGCTTCTAAAAAAAAATCAAAAATATGATTAGTCGATCTGTTTTTTTAGATGCTTTGACTTATTTCAAGCTTTGTTTTCTTATACTATTAGCGGATAATTCTTTTTAATGTGTGGAATAGGGTTTAGTAATTATATATTTGGTTGATTTTGTAATTTTATAATATGAAATACCGGATAGAGTCGACTATATTCAAAATCATTTCTCTTGCTAAGATGCCATTGTTTGCACTACAAGACATTAAGAAAGTAGAACACACTGGCTGGACATGGGATTAAGTTTATTGCCTCTTTTTTATTTTTGGTGAAGGCACAAGCAAAACTTGTGCTCACTAACCTTGGTGAGATCAGCCCATTGTTTTGCTAATTAAATGATGAAGATTATAAAGATATGCTTAATTAGTTGATTACTTACTTTTTCCTGTTCTCAACCAGCAGGTATTTGCATGCATTTATTTGGGTGTTAATGGAAATAGGTGGAGTGACTCACTGTGGTCCAGATTGCATTATTGCATGCTGAGGCACCTAATTAGTACAGACACTAGCACAACCAATTTACCATTGAACATTCAGCGTGAGCTGTATAACTGAAATCTAGTTTTATATAATCGAAACTGCAACTTCGCTGCACATTTATCTCTTAAAGGGAACGAGAACAGTTTTTACACTTTTTACAATTATGCTCCAGTATCTGTTTACATCTCTGCTTTTAATGTCCTCTTTCAGCGCTGGCGCCATGTCTAAGGCTACAGTCAAGAAGCTGCACTGGCGTTCCAAAGTTCAGGAGAGCTTCGTTCCTCTGGGTGGAGCCTCTGGGGAGCTGGGTGTGGCCATTGGTGGTGGCGCCGATTATGGCGAGTTCCCATTCGTCACAGCAGCACCCGGAGGAGGCGCCACAGTGGGTGACATCATCCTGGAGATTGGCGGCACTCCTGTCTTGGGCATGACCCTGGGAGACGTCAGAGGGGTTCTGAATTCGTGTCCTCATCCCATTCGCATCAAAACCGTTTCACCAGGTAAAAGCAGTAAAGTGTATTAGTTTATTCCAGGCTGTTTTGATTAGCTGAGTAAGGTGTTCTTGTATCTGCAGAATATACTGGCATACAGTTACTGCTCTCCTAAAAACACAATTATTATTGGTTCTAAAAATAGCTAAATATAGCATCAAACAAGATATTTGAACAAAATGAATATTTTACTCCGTTACTGCGCTTCCACTCTGTTGCTCGTTGTTTGATTGACGCGCATGCGTGGACTCGCGCTCACAGTGAAGGTTAACGGAGACTCGCTCGCAGTCAGGACGAAGCTTTGTGTGAAATGTAAACACTGACGTAAATTCCTAACATTTACAGATAAGGATATAAAGGTGAATATGTCATTTCTGCACTGAAGAAAACATTTCTGGAACACATTAAACAGCACACGCATCTGTTTCAGCATCTGACACGACGAGCCACGTTAATGCGTCTGTTACGAGTCTGTTTGAAGCGCTTGAATATAAAACGCTCATGTTTTGCACGACCTGGACCGTGCACGTTTCCCACAGCAGCTCACTCAGTAACCTCTGCTGATTTTCAGATGTGTTTTATTCATGGAAACGTGTTTTTCATTATTGTGAAGTGACGTCACTGACTGGGTTATCCACAGACCCGACTAATCCATAATCAAATTCATTGTCCATTATTTTAATTATCGATTATTATCGATTACTTGTTGCAGCCCTACATTTAATATACATACACAGTGCATTAATTCCTTTTTAATTTTGAAATAAAAATGGGAAAACAAGGAAACGGCTTTTAATTACATTTTTGTTAGTTCTTGGCATACACTAAAATAGGGAATTAATTAATATTTCCATCAGTCTTTTTTTTTTGACACCACACAAAGTCTAGAAATCAAATATTACTGAATCATTTATATAATATCTACTTTATTATATATATAAAAAGCTCACTGTAGTAGATTTCATTGTGAAACTGGCTTTTCTCTGGTTATGATGTGTACTTTGGAGCCTTGTCCTGATTTCATAGAAGATAATGATCGATACAATAAAGGATCAACATATGTAGAAATACATTTTGATATCATTTTGGTGACCTAAAGTATTCTTAGCATACTTATTCCTAGCATCCAGAAAATCCTGCAAAATTTTTTCCATCCGCCAAATCGTCCTCCTTAACTGTCACCCTCTTGCTATTTTTAAAAAGCACATAGTGATCCATATTAGTACATCATGCACTAATGACAGTCTGCAATCTACTCTCTTCTTGCTACTACCTAGTAATTGCTGATGCACATCACAGTTCATTCAGGAACATTCATTAATTTTGTTCCCAGTATACACACACACACACCCTCCTCTTTATTAGGAATACCTGTACACCTGCTCATTTATGCAGTTGTCCATTCAGCCAATCGTGTGGCAGCAGCACAGTGCATAAAATCATGCAGACTCAAGAGCTTTAGTTAATGTTCACGTCAAACATCAGAATGAAGAATGGTTGTTGGTGCCAGATGGGCTGGTTTGAGTATTTCAGAAACTACTGATCTCCTGGGATTTTCACACACAACAGTTTCTAGAGTTTACACTGTATGGTGCGAAAAACAAAAAACATTGAGTGAGCGACAGTTCTATGGGTGGAAACGCCTTGTTGATAATAGACGAGAGGAAAATGGCCAGATTGGTTCGAGCTGCCACTCAAATAATCACTCTTTACATCCGTGGTGAGCAGAAAAGCACCACACATCAAACCTTGAGGTGGATGAGCTACAACAGCAGAAGACCACCTCAGGTTCCACTCCTGTCAGCCAAGAACAGAAATCTGAAGCCATCGTGGGTACAGACTCACCCAAACTGGACAGTTTTAGACTGGAAAAAATCAGGCTGATGGATTTTTTATTTTAAATCTATTTTAAATTTTTAAAGTCTGTGCCCACTATAGCTTCAGATTCCTGTTCTTGGCTGACAGGAGTGAAACCTGATGTGGTCTTCTGCTGATGTAGGTCATCCACCTCAAGGTTTGATGTTTTGTGCATGCTGAGATGTGTAACCTCTAGAGACTTTCATGTGTGAAAATCCCATTCTGAAATAGTCAAACCATCCTACAGTATCTGGCACCAATATCCATTCCATGGTTAAAGTCACAGAGATCACAATTTTCCCCATTCTGATGTTTGATGTGAACCTCCATCCAGCCATTTTCAATATACTGGGTCGCATGGGAGCTTGGAGCCTATCCCTGGGAACTCCGGGTACACCCAGGGCGTCCAGGGAGGCCATCAGAATTTCAGCCTTCATTTCCTGATATTTACATCTAGATGTGTTAGAACAACTTGCAACATAGCACCTTAGGTAGCAGACCACCCAATTTTTATGTGAGCAAAAGTGTATGAACAGTATGTTAATAAATGAAAGCAAATAACACTTAATATTTGGTTGCATATTTCTTGCTTGCAATAACTGCATCAAGCTGGCAACTCACTGACCTCACCAAAGTGTTGCATTCTTCTTTTGTGATGCTTTTTCAGACTTGCACTGTAGCTTTTTTTCAGTTGTTTGTTTTGGGGGGTTTCTTCCTTCAATCTGCTCTTCAGGAGGTGAAATGTATGCTCAACTGGATTAAGGTCTGGTGATTGACGGTGCCAGTCTAAAAGTTTCCACTTTTCCCTTGATGAAATCCTTTGTTGTGTTGGCAGTGCTTTTGGGGTCATTGTCTTAGATTGGGGATGCATTTCTCTGTAAATTGGAAGACAGAATGTTTCTGTAAACTTCTGAATTCATTCTGCTGCTACCATCATGAGTTACATCATCAAGAAAGATTTGTGATCCTGTTCCAGAAGCAGCCATGCAAGTCCAAGCCATGATACCACCAGCACTGTGCTTGACTGATGAGCTTGTATGTATTGGATCATGAGCAGATCCTTTCTTTTTGTACACTTTGGACTTTCAATCACTTTGGTAGAGGTCAATCTTTGTTCCAGAACTTTTGTGGCTCATCTCTTCCTTCTGACTCTTCTGCTGATGAGTAGTTTGCATCTTGTGGTATGGCCTCTATATATCTGCTCTCAAAGTCTTCTTCGAAAGGTGGATTGTGATACCTTCACCCCTGCCTTGTGGAGGTTGTTGTTGATGTCACTGACCGTTGTTTTTGCCTTTTTCTTCACAACTTTTCACAATGTTTCTGCCAACAACTGTTGTTTTTCCTTGGCCAACCTGTTCCATGTCTGGTTGTTAGTACACCAGTTGTTTCTCTCGAGACATTGCAATTTGTTGTATTGGTTATGCCCAATGTTAGTTAGTTACAGTTACATTTATATGGAACTTTTCTAGACACTCAAAGCACTTTGCATTCTCCTCAACCACCACTAGTGTGTAGCATCCATTAGGATGATGAGATGGCAGCCGTAGTGCACCAGAACACCCATCACACACCAGTTATTTGTTTAGAGGAGAGATTGATCAGGGTTGGTTATATTAGGGGTCATGATGGAGAAAGGCCAATGGGGGACTTTGACCAGGACAATGGGGTATACCCTACTCTTTTACAATAATGCTTGTGCATGGCTCTGATTGAGTTACCATATTTTCTCAGCTTCAAAATTGCTTGCTTTACTCCCATAGACAGTTCTCTGGTTTTCTTGTTGGTTTATCATTTTTAACAGCAAATGCAGTGTTCCCCTGGTAAGAACTAGAGCTCAAACCAAGAGCAGATGTTTAGAGCTATTAATTGTTTGAACAATCAATCTAACATGACGCTCCAGGGCAACAAGAAAGACCGATAAGTTACATGTCCCAGTATTTTTGATCACTTGAAAAATGGGTGGGTTCAAATGAAAGGTGCCATTTTCTAACTTATTTAACACCTCTAGATGTAAATATCAGGAAACAAAAGCTAAAATTTTTATTTATCTCAAACCCAAATGTCTTCAGTGGATAACTGAAACAAAAAACTGGTCCTTTGCCATTCTAATAGTTTCAGAAGGAGGGTATATATGCATCTAAAGGTAAGTCTTTTGTACTGAGAGAAGCATAATTGTAGAGGAGCAGACCTAAGGTACACCTCTTAAGGACTACTCTTGCAACTTTGAGAATACATCTGTTTGCAAAACAAATTGAAACTATACAGTAATATTTTTTTTTGGACAGTTTGTGGTTTTGTTAATAGTTCAGCCATGCTTCTGCTTTTCTTCCTTGTCCCTAGTGATACACTTGACCGTTTGCTGTTAAGTAGATGTGGTAAGCACACTCCATTACTTAACCTTTACTGAGCTCCCTGCTCACCCTGGCAGGATTGATAACTGTCAGGTAGAGAAGAGAAGTCAGATGCATATACGGCTCGTATGGTTCGTATCCGTCTGCTTGTTATATAGAAGGGGCTGTTGTTTAAGGTCACAAAGCACTTTATAAAATGAACAGATGGGAAGGCAAAAATGCTTCGCCCCACAATTCACACTAGTCCTTATGGCTTTTGCTGGCTTCTTGATTCATTTTTATTGTGAATAGGGAGTGGTTTTGTGTGAATTAGCACAGTTTGAAAAAGGAGAATATTGAGGAAAGTGATGCAAGGAAGCAGCTGAATGTTGAGTGCTTATCCACTGAGTGGTGGATTCTAACAGCACTATTAGTTTGTTGATTTTCTTGTGGTTTACTGTAGACTAAATGGTTTCACTTGTTGAAAAGTGCCATCACTTGCTGTTGCTGATTTTGTGGGGTGTGTGTGTGTGTGTGTGTGTGTTATATATATATATATATATATATATATATATATATATATATATATATATATATATATATAAATAAAATTTACACAGTATCTCACAAAAGTGAGTACACCCCTCACATTTTTGTAAATATTTGATTATATCTTTTAATGTGACAACACTGAAGAAATGACACTTTGCTACAATGTAAAGTAGTGAGTGTACAGCTTGTGTAACAGTGTAAATTTGCTGTACCCTCAAAATAACTCAACACACAACCATTAATGTCTAAACCGCTGGTAACAAAAGTGAGTACACCCCTAAGTGAAAATGTCCAAATTGGGCCCAATTAGCCATTTACCCTCCCCGGTGTCATGTGACTTGTTGTGTTAGAAGGTCTCAGGTGTGAATGGGGAGCAGGTGTGTTAAATTTGGTGTCATCACTCTCACACTCCCTCATACTGGTCACTGGAAGTTCAACATGGCAAAGAATTCCTTGAGGATCTGAAAAAAAGAAATGTTGCTGTACATAAAGATGGCCTAGGCTGTAAGAAGATTGCCAAGACCTTGACAAGACCATACCACGGTTTAACAGGACAGGTTCCACTCAGAACAGGCCTCGCCATGGTCGACCAAAGAAGTTGAGTGCACGTGCTCAGCGTCATATCCAGAGATTGTTTTTGGGAAATAGATGTATGAGTGCTGCAAGCATTGCTACAGAGGTTGAAGTGGTGGGGGGTTCAGCCTGTCAGTGCTCAGACCATACGCCACACACTGCATCAAACTGGTCTGCATGGCTGTCGTCCAGAAGGAAGCCTCTTCTAAAGATGATGCACCAGAAAGCCCGCAAACAGTTAGTTGAAGACAAGCAGACTAAGGACATGGTCTCATCAGGCCACATGACATGGGTCCAGTAATCCAAGATAAACTTATTTGGTTCAGTTGGTGTCAAGCGTGTGTGGCGGCAACCAGGTGAGGAGTACAAAGACAAGTGTGTCTTGCCTACAGTCAAGCATGGTGGTGGGAGTGTCGTGGTCTGGGGCTGCATGAGTGCTGCCGGCACTGGAGAGCTACAGTTCATTGAGGGAACCATGAATGCTAACATGTACTGTGACATACTGAAGCAGAGCATGATCCCCTCCCTTCGGAGACTGGGTCGTAGGGCAGTATTCCAGCATAATGAACTGAACCCTATTGAGCATCTGTGGGGCATCCTCAAACGAAGGTGGAAGAGCACAATCTCTCTAACATCCACCAGCTCAGTGATGGCGTCATGGAGGAGTGGAAGAGGACTCCAGTGGCAACCTGTGAACCTATTGACACTTTTGGCCCAATTTGGACATTTACACTTAGGGGTGTATTCACTTTTGTTACCAGCGGTTTAGACATTAATGGTTGTGTGTTGAGTTATTTTGAGGCGACAGCAAATTTACACTGTTACACAAGCTGTACACTCACTACTTTACATTGTAGCAAAGTGTCATTTCTTCAGTGTTGTCACATGAAAAGATATAATCAAATATTTACAAAAATGTGAGGGGTGTACTCACTTTTGTGAGATACTGTGTGTGTGCGCACATATATATATATATATATATATATATATATATATATATATATATATATATATATATATATATATATATATATATATATATATATATATATATATATAGTAGGGGTATATTTAGCAGGATCCTGGTGTGAAATTTCCGCATCATGGTCCCCTAATAATTCCCATCCCTGATGTTATTTTATGTGCATATATGGGCATATGTGATGATATACGCACATACTTGTGAATGTGACTTACTATTGATAATCAGGGGTGTACTGAATTTACAGTCACTGAAAAAATTGGCCAAAAATGACATTCAGTTGTCTGCCAAGTGAGTAAATATGGCTTTTGGGAAAAAAAAAGCTTACACTGTTTCCAGTTTTTAACATAGAATACCACGTCAATATACAGGTAACATTTTTACAAATAATTTCAAGAGTAATCATCATAATTTAAATTACTGGGTGAAAAGGCACTTTTTCTATGCTCTACTGCACTAGACCTTCGACCTGTACAGGTGGTATCCAGTGTCTGGTACCAGTGCAACTCTGGGCTGGTTTACAATAAACTGGGTTGAGTGAGTTCTAAACCACTACTTGCACTGAAAACCACAAATTCTGAATTTATAGGTAATCTTAATATCTGGCCAATTATAGTTTTGTTCTACACATGTACCATTTTAACTCCTGTATACACATCACATTTTCTGGCACTACTTGTTCCATCACTGAATGTCCAATGATAAAATATTTAGCATCATATGCTGGCTATACCTTTTCAATGCTAAGTGGTTTCCTTTTTTCAAAATTTATTTTCAAAAGGAAAGTAAATGAATAGAATTTGTGCAATTGATACAAAATCATGCTAGTTTTTTAGTTTTTGATGCCAGTAGGAAGCATCATTGAAACTTTGAATAATTTTTAGGTGAGATATTGAGTGTGGTTTGAGTTTCAGATGTCTTTGGTGATGATTATTACTGTATACTTTTTCCTAGGCTCCACTCTGTGTAAAGACCTGAGATTATATTTAAGCAAGTGCTTCACACCTGGATCCATGGACAGCCAACTGCAACAGGTCATACGGGAGAACCTTTACCTGCGCGCTGTGCCCTGTGAGTGTGACTCACACATTCATACTTTTATTTTATAGCTGACATATACACAAATATGTACATATGCATCAGTAGAAACTAGTGTATGGCAGAGTGTTGTCACATTTTACCTATCGTGTAGACCGGGTACGGCAAGAGACCCATCTACTTGGTGGCAGCTCGTGAAAGGAATAGTGGCATTCTCCTTCCCTCCGTAGTGCTAGGGTCTTCTCCTTGGGCAAGAGAGAATAACCCTTGAGGCCCTTTACAGGAGTTGCAGTTTTCTAGATTATACCTTTTGCACACGCCTTACCCATCTAGATATGCTAATACCATCCTTCATCTCTCTGTAAGGATGCAGAGTAAAATAGATCCTCAGTATCCCAATACTTTTCGCAAAGAGCGATATGTTTGCTGTAAGTTTAGACGATGTCGATGGAGGAAGAGATTCTGGTGCCTGGGAGATATGGTTTGTTGCGGCTGCCACTGTTTCAACACTGTTCTTTGGCTCATACGTCACCTAGATGGGAGGTTGCAATGGCCCACTCCAATCAATCAGCTGGTCAAGACATGCTCCGAGAGTTCTACGATAGCTTGTAACCACTTTTAACTTTCCAGAGTCCTCAGTAAGCATTGTCTAAGGGTCAATCGAGTGAATAGAGCGGGTTATAATCTGCTTTAACTGCTCAAGTATATCATTCTTATATTCCTGATGCATAATCTACTGGAATTCCATGGCGGTGTGCATCCCTGTTTTTTGGGCTCCAAGGTGGGTGGGGAATAAGGATGATGAAAGAAAAACTTAAAATATGGCTTCAAAATACACTTCCAAAAAGCAGTTTCTAGGCTTGGATACAGAATGCATCTTAGAGAGTAAATGTTTATTCATGCCAAATAGTGAAGAGTGGACAAGGTTTATAATCCTTGAAGCAGTATCACCAGTTTTGCCAGTCACTAAGCTTTCTCCATTTGCTATACATAATGGTATCACAGGAATAGCAGGAACAGTGAAAAAAAGTGAAAAAGTTATGATCTGGACAAATTCTAGTGCAATGCTGTAAAAAGGCAAATGCAGAGAATTGACTATTCTCCACACTACTTGCTGGAGTTCAAATAAAGACATTACCTCATCCAACATTAAACTACAGCAAAGGAGTGATCCGCACTAAAGAATTGATAGGATGAAGTAGATGAAGATGAAATTAGCTGTGAGCTCAAACCCAAAGCAGTAGTAAATGTGAAAAGGATAACAATCAAAAGAGAGGAATGAGTTATCAAAACTCGTACATGCATCCTCACTTTTAATAAGCCCCAAATCTTATCGTTGTGTGTCATGGTGGATTTATTTGTGCCCAACCTTTAAATTTCAAAAATCTGGACATGGGTCAAATAGTTGCAAAAATAAAAGCATCTGTTGCAAGAGTGGTGAAGAAGACCATAACATGGAGAGCTGCCAAAAACCACCCAAATGCTGTAATTGTACAGGAGACCATTCGGCTGCATCAAAAGAATGTCCTACATGGTTAAGGAGAGGGAAATACAGAGAATCAGATGCTCAAAGATCACCAGTTACCCCGAGGCAAGGAGAATGGTAGACCTTGTCTCACCCTCTAAACTGAATAAAACATATGCCTTCATTGTCAAGAAATCTGTGAAGTCCATGGAATGCTAGACAGACTTCACCTGGATGCACAAAGATAAACCTCAAAATTTTAACAGTAATACGAAGAACCTGAATTATTTTTTAGATATTTCACGGAAAGCTCTAAAAATACCAAGATGGCAGTTTAAAAAAGTTTATCATTTTCAAATGCTTTGATATGAAAGATTTAATGAAGCCTATGAAGATGATCCAGATGCTATTAAACATTTCACCAGTACACTCCTCTCCATTGCAAATGATACCATTTCAAACACGCATCCAAACACAAAATGGTTTGGTGATAAATGCAAGATGGCTATAAAAGTATGGAAGAAAGCTGAAAGATTATTCTTCAGAAGACCAACAAGTGGAAATCTTGTTAAGGGTAAAATAAGTAGGGAACAAGCTCGAAGAATAATAAATGAAGCTAAATGGAGAAGTTGGAGATAATTTGTATCTGGTCTGACATCAAGTACCTCAACAAAAAAGGTTTGGAATCTGATTCTCAGGAAGAAGGTCAGGAATGATGGAGCTCAAATTCAGCACATCCAATATCAAGACACTAATCTAACTTCAAAACTAGAGATTGCAAATACCCTAGCAGAAACTTTTGAAAAGAACTCCTCCATTGGAAATTGCTTTAATACCTTCCAAGTTTTTCTAGCACAGGACAAAAAGAAAGGCATCAATTTTTCATCTAATAATAAGGAAAATTATAATCAACTGTCCACAATGGAAGAATTGACAGGAGCCATAAACGGAGCACATGATACGGCAGTAGGACCAGATGATATCCACTACCAGTTTTTAAAATGTTTGTCTTTACTGCTAAAACTTTTTAACTTGATTTGAATATCAGGGAATATTCAACCCTCTTGGAAAGAAGCAATAATCATTCCCATCCCAAAAACAGGAGAAGATCATAATGACCCCAACAATTACTGCCAAATAACCCTGATAAGTTGCTTATGCAAAACCATGGAGAGAATGGTTAATGAATGTCTAGTATGGATCCTGGAATCACAATATCTCAAAAGTAAAGTTCAGTGTGGCTTCAGAAAAGGAAAAAGTACTGTTGTTCATCTCATCAACCTTGAAAGCTACGTACAAGATGCATGCAATGGACGTCTTTTTCGACTTGGAGAAAGCTTATGCCACCACTTCGAAATTCTCTATTTTAAAGGATTTATATCAACTTGGTTGTAGATTACACTTATTTATTGCAGATTTTTTATGAAACAGACAATTAAAGTCAGAGTAGGTAATACCTACATACATTTGAAATGTAATGTGTGTGTGTGTGTGTGTGTGTGTGTATATATATATATATATATATATATATATATATATATAACATCTCAAATGTATGTTTTGAACCATTAAAAGAAAGTCACTATTGTCACTAATGCTCTGTTTAACCCAGACCCTACACTTCTCCTGTGTCTTGGAGTTAAGAAATTATAAAACTACTAAGCTTCAATTGTTTGCTGTTGTTTTTAGGGGTGGAGTTTATTGAAAGATTTTTGTATCGGAATGGCACATTAAGCCTTTATCCACTGCATTGTTTACGGATGCATAGTGTGCTAGACTGAGCAATATGACATTATAATAGCAATGTTGTGATAGCTCTGAAGAGTATATTGTGACATAATTTATCACAGATATCCTCAGTATTTTATGTCATTTAATAGAGTGTATCACCTGTATGTATGTATGTATTATTGTCGATATGAAGTATAACCAAGCCGTAAAACAGGGACACTTTTATACGCATTTTATCGTCGAAACCAAGCCTCTAAATGTAACGGCTCTAAGCAGATATTGTACATCAAAATGAAGCGTGATTTTGAAACCATTGTAAATGGTAAATGGCGCACTTGTATTGCGCTTTACGCTGCGTCTCATTCACCCACTCACCAGTGGTAGTAGAGCTCCCATGCAAGGCGCTAACTTGCCATCGGGAGCAACTTGGGGTTCAGTGTCTTGCCCAAGGACACTTCGGCATGTGGAGTCGATTAGTGGATTAGTGGACAACCCGCTCTACCACCTGAGCCACAGCCGCCACTGACTTAATGTTAAACCAGCATTTAAACATATTAAGCATATGATTATGTTGTGAGAATCTATGGAATATTTTAATCAAAGTATAATCCAATCAAAGTATAATCTCATCATCGATGTATAAGTTATAAGAGACTATACTCTCATATCTCTTGAATCGTGTACTGTCCCCTATTATCGGTCACATTCAAGCGTGATATCGACCCCTATCAGATCAACTTTCGTATTTATTAAACGCGATTTCGACCACATATTAGCAACGAAGGGATTGTGACTTCAGAATCTTTTATTCAGGTATATAAAATAAACATTTTTACACGTCATGGTAATGCCTAGAGTATAATCTACTTAACAATCCATTCATTCAAGACAAACATGCATGTTCAAGATATAGCCTACATGTACAATGAAATCAAACGTGTTTTAGGGACGATATCTGCGCATGCGCGTGCTTACCTTCGTATGTTTGGTTTCGTATGCGAGATTTCGTATTCCCGTAAATTGGAGAATACGCTATCAAAAAATTTAATAAAAAAAAATATTTGTGAACAATGAACAATCACATCTAGATATATTTCTTTGAAATTACACAGCAATAACTTCATTAATCAGTTTCCCGCATGATTTCAAAGTAATATAGCGTTTCAAGAAGCTTCTTTTCTATGTACGGTATATTCAATGTCGATGATTTATTAAATTTTTTTCATCTTGATGAAGATGAAAAAAAAACCTCTTTTCGACTACCTGAAGCTTTCATTTCAACCGCGGGGGTTTGCTTGATTTCGTCAAAAGCACGTTTGTGTTTGCTGGGTGAGTGTCTGTGTGTGTGTGTACGTATGTGTGTGTGTGTGTGTATATATATATATATATATATATATATATAATATGAATGAAATGTATGTGTGTGTGTGTGTGTGTGTGTGTGTGTGTGTATAAATTTTTTTCTTCAAATTGTCATGTTGAGCTCTATGGCTCCCTCATTAGATAACCGTTTTACAGAAATTGTATTCTGGTCTCTCTGATATAGTAAAATCATAAAATTTAACCACAGCAAATTGGTGTTTACGTTAAGCATATTTGCTACTACAAAGACTATCAACTTAATTTATATGTAATTCCAGTCAGGCACAATGGCTCTGAAAGGCTGATCTTGTTTCTGGAGATGTGGCCTGTTCCTTAGAGAAACAGGATTCACCTGAATAAATAAAACATTAAAATAGATGGTGCCAATCCAGTGGACTGACTTTGACACTGAACACAAAGTGATTTTTCCTCTATTGATTAGATCTCTGCTAGCTCCAGGCAATGAAAAATTTAAAATTGCCCTGGAAATGGAGAAGCGCAAGAGAATTTTCATCTCAGAAGGACAATAGATGAGGGGGAAAATGAAAGTCGGGAGCTTGTGATGGGTGATCTGAATGATTCTCCCTAAACCAAAAGATGTGTTTTTTATACCTCAAATCATTCATTTGGATTGCCCGTAATTGTACATTTTTCGTACTATTTTCAAACATAATCTGAGATTTGAACACTTTCAGCTGGAACAGTTGGCTTTTAAGTGTCTTAGCATTTTGAGAACAACACTGTACAGCATTGAAAGTATTTATATTTCACACCAGGAATGCTTATAATAATTAATTGACGATCGAGTCCTTGTCGTTAATAATTTAGTCTATAAAACTAAATGATGGTCGATTTGAGGAAGGTCATCGTTAGAGTGTGCAGTTTTGAGGTGCGTGCCGGCTCGTGCGCAAAACACGTGCAGCAGACGCACAAGGAAAATGAAGTGAGTGCCGTAGTTGCATTTGGGATCATTTTAGTTTAAATGGCGACAATGTTCATTGCAAACATTGTGATTGTGTTTTAAAATACACTATATTATAATACAATACAATTAATTACCCCACATGTAAAACCAGTAAAAACATGTAAAAGCAGTGGAAGCTCTGCTTTTGTCCTGTATGCTGTTCTAGCACTAGTACTGTTCATGAGTTATTCACATTGCCGGGAAGGGGGGATTTTAGTTATAATTAAATTGTAATTAGGAATATCTTCAATTTAGGGCTGCAACTAATGATTATTTTCATAATCGATTAAGGGGCTGATTTATTTATTTTTTTCTCCTTCGATTAATCAGATGGTGGGGGTCAGAACAAACAAAATGATGAATGAATGAATACACTGTGAAAACACTGATGAATTAAACTACAGTCCTAAATTAATAATAGTGAGATTTTATCACCGCACCTTATGGTTTCTGTTACTCAATGCCTTTGTTTTTACTTATGTTTACTTTGATTGTACCATTTTAATTTGACATTACAGATCTTACTCACACTACACTGTTTACCACCATGTCTACATTGTGACTGAGGAGCAACGTGGCCTCGTTGCTAACAGATCTCTTCCGTTATAATAAACCTCAGAATTTACACTGCACACGTGCAAATACAACATATAACGACAATACACTTGAATTAAACTAAACCTTTTAAGCAACTCGCAGCAGTTTCCCCAACTCCTCGAACACAGTGGAGCATTTTGGATATAAACATAAGTTTGTGCTTGTGCATCATTGTCGTGCTTCCATGCTAGCACGTTTGTTAGCAGGTTACAGTCTTCGTGGTATTTCATATAAAATTCTCCCCTGACTTAGAGGACTGGAGGTCGCACACTTTTTTTTTCTTTTTTTTTTTCTTTTTTTTCTGACGATTACTCCTCCGTCTGATGGGGACTGGAGACATGTTTGGTATAAAAGTTAACGTTGCCATAAACAGTAAAATGAAGAAAGTCATTGTCGTTGACTCTGGGTATCTGCTAAAGCTAGCGGCGTCGTATTATGTGTGTATGATGTCATGTGCCATCGACTGGGAAGCGGCTTATACTTCCGGTTAGTAAAAAAAACCCAAAAAAACGCTAGTGTTCCATTTGAGACAATATTACCTTTCTAAAATTCATATACTAGATGATGGTGTGCATAATGTAAGTGTATAGTACATCATTTGGGACACAGCCTTGGTCTGTACTCTTCGATGCGTGTTTTCTGAACAGAAGTAACACAATGAGTAAATGTACCCCATGCAGACCAACTAATCGATTATGAGATTCGTTGACAATGATTTTCATAATTCATTATTATCGATTTTATCGATTCGTTTTTGCAGCTCTAGTTCAATTCAATTCCCTTTTTTCTTTTTCTTTTTTTTTTTTGCATAGCGCATTAAACAGTGGACATTGTCAGATAGTAGCTTTACAGAAATATACAAATTCTGGATATAAACTTTACATTTATTTCTAATGAGAAAGGCGGTGGCAAGGAAAAAGTCCCTGGGACAATATGATGAACAAACCTTGAGAGGAACTAGACTCAAAAGGGTGACAACGGATAGTGCGATTATAAATAATCCCCTTCTATAATTGTGTATTATATGTTAGGGCTGCACAATTTTTATGGGCAAAATGATAATCCCGATTATTTTGATCAATATTGAGATCTCGATTATTCATCACGATTATTCATTGAATTTAGGGACAACATATTTTTATTGCACTTTCACATTTAGATAAACAGACCGCTGCTTTCACCTCCACGTGTGCTACATTCCTGATCATGTACAAATCTTTAACCGTGTTAAAGGAGGAGAAACGCAAGACAATTTCTTTAATTACAAAAATTACGGAGCATAGTTGAAGTTAAGGTTTTTCTTTTGTACATTTTTTTTCTTTTTCTTTTTTTTTTTTTTTTTTTTTTTTTTTTTTTTTTTTTTTTTTTTTTTTTTTTTTTTTTTTTTTTTTTTTTTAGAGATGGTAACATTGATGTGCCACAATATAAGTAAATATAAGTAGGCATGAGAACTTGAGCTGGACAATTATGACAGAATTTCCACTGTCATGGTTCTGGGCTGGAGTCAGTTCTCAAACCGCTCTGTGTATATTGTGTATATATCTGAATAATCTCATGTAGGATGTGATTGGGTGAGTTCATTTACCCGTAAGATGGGAAGCGCTTTAGTTTAATGGTGTTCATTAGGGATGCGCCGATCAGGATTTTTACAACCAATACCGATCAAGATACCAATTTTTTTTTGTTTAACCTGTAATCAGGTCATCGGTCATAAACATTTGAATGTAACTCTCTGCTCATGGTCACTGTTAATTGAATTAAAATAATAGCAATAAGGAATACTATTGGTTAATTGATAAATAAACAAGCATAAAATATTTATTTTTCATATCTTAAAAAATAAAGAGTCCTAGTTAAAAGTAAACTAACACAAGCATGATCCATATTAGGAAAAAGGCGAATAGCTTTCTAAGGAGATAGCAAACTAAGATTAATGTCAGATTGATATTAAATGCATCCCATAGTAATAAAACATCATTTAATTTCTCATTTTATTTATATTTCATGAAGTTATTATAAGCTATTTTTATATGGAATTATTTATTTATAATTAAGCACATTTTCGGTCTTGATATTTTAGTAGTTTTCTGTTTGTTTGTTTATCTGTTATTCCTTTTATATCAGTCCCCCAGTACAGTGTTGCCATGTCTGCTGATAATATTGTGTTTTGGGGCCTTAATCAAAAGATGGAAACTGGAGTTTACTTTTTTTTTGTGATATCTGGCAACCCTAAGTTTAAATGAAGTGAATTAGAGTTAGTGAAGGAGGGCAGCAGTGTACTGTATGTTTACAGACTAAACAGTTGTTACTCTTGATTATGATATGTGAGGAATTATTTAATAAAGAACTTTGAATTAAACCCACCTTGTAGCATTAGCATTATTATTAATTTTCTCCACACGAAGCCGCTGTGTTTTTGAGACCTTTTTATTTGAACGTGTTGCCAGGAGCATTAACATTCTTGTTGGTCATGTTTTTTTGGATAGTTAATGAATACGCAGGTTATTCAGGAAGTATAATATAGTACAGTTCACCTCAATTTAAAACTCCTGTGTTGATTATGGTGTGTGCACGTGATGTAGGTACCACCAGGCAACCGCGGGACGGGGAGATCTCCGGAGTGGACTACAACTTCGTCTCAATCGAGGAGTTCTTCTCTCTGGAGGAGTCAGGAGCTCTGCTTGAGAGCGGCAAGTTCAAAGGTCAGGATCGGCACATGTACACCTCCTATCAGAATACAAACTTGCATTGCATTTTTACAAATTAACATTCTGCTGCGTGTATGCACTGAATCATTACATCCCATATAGCTTTTTGTCATTCAATTTAGATTTTGAATAGATTGCTGAGGGAAGGAAATATTTAATGCTTGAACAGTGCTGTATTCGTGTAAACACAACATGCTAAATGACTATTTTTCTCTCATTCTGTAGAACATGTACATGGCGAATAACCTTTGTACATTACTAAGTGCCACATTGGCTGATATTTGCTGTTATGTGTTATTTGGCTGATTTTGCCCAAGCCAGTATTTCTAATATGCTACATTGACTCTTAGGGCGTTTTCAGACCTGTAGATCTGTGCTTTGTTCCAAAACGGGGACTTAAATTGTTGCAATGTTGTATTTTCTCTTGGGCTTGGTTTGCTTTCACAAAGCAATGTTTCAAAGCATACCAAAATGTGTTTATGCAAGTAACATGTGAGTAAACTGTTCTCTCATTGGTCAGAATGTGGACCAATGTTTATGTTCTGGGGTTCCACCCATAACAGTCCTCCATCAAGATGGATAGACAGCAGCTCAGTGAGCTTATTGTGACGTTCTTTTTAGCTGTAGTTATGATAATTGATCAGTTTGAGCAGGAATCAGAGTCTTATGATTTAGGCAAATTTGTCTGTTTCATCCCCAGAACTCCCAGTCCTGTGTAATCTCGAATTATTATGTTCTGTTGGCGGAGGTTTTTTTTTTTTTTTTTTTTTATATACATTTATTAAAAAAAAAATATATATATATATATATATATATATATATATATATATATATATATTTATTTATTTATTTATTTATTTATTTATTATTCATTATGAGACGCTCGCTAGACACCTTGTAAACCTCAAGTTGTTCAGAAATATGTTCGACAGACCAAATGTCAATGAGAAATTTTACCTCGTCTTTGGTCCAAGTGCGATTCATGTTGCAAGCCATTAGCAAAACAAGCATTCTTTTTATGTAACAGTTCCCATCATGCATTGCTATACAGGTTGGTTCTTTCGCAGTCGGACTGATTATTCTGGTGCAGATCGGAGCGCAATCGCAGTGTTCATCTACGTCTAAATCAACCGAACCAAGGGGAAAAAACGCAACAGGTTCTGAAACAAACGCTCCAAACGAACCACGTGTGAAAAATAAATGCCCAAGAATTCTCGTCATAGTTAAAAGTTCTAGGTTTCTAAAGAAGTTGCACCTTGAACGTTATCTATATGGGGAAACTTCTCTTTTTGGGTTCCACACATCACCTTTAAAGCTTCCACAAGAGAGAAAACCTGTAAAATCCTTTAGGTTGTTTGAATTATTTATTTATTTATTTATTTTTTAAGTGAATCAGTTCCAGAAATGTGCCTCAAAAAGATGTTATTTATGTGTAGTTTTATATTATGGAACAGTACACAAAGTTGCTTGAAAGCAAAGACATTTTGAACAGAAGCCCTTCATTAGCTATGCAAGCAAAATGCACCACGAACAAAATCGGAAAACCGAGATGTGCTTTTATAGATTTTTGTACTGCTGATGCAGTAACTTAGATTCCTTATATCTGATATCTTCACCAGTTCTGTCTTCCTCATCCTTTTTATATCAACAGACAATTAAGGCAGATAATAAAACCAGTGAAACTGAAGTCAGTCAAGTATTTTCATTGCGGTTTCAGTATCTATGATGTGTAAAGTCAGTATGTGTTGGTTTTGAATTTCCAGTCTTCAGTAGTTGTAGGCTTGAGATGTATACTATTTTGAGGATGATTGCATACTGTATAAATGCCAGGCTTTATTCAGTTTTGACAGATTTTTTTTTTCTTAGCTGTGGTAAAATCAGAAAATAACATTTTTACTTTGTATAAAGATTAAAATTGTTATTTAAGAGACTCAGACATGGGTTACAGTTGCAGCTTTTGTCCACATTCTCAATGTGAGGTATTCTCAACGCTGCTGGCTGCTTGCCGATTCGAATCCCAGCGTCAGGTCATTTTTGTTGTCCTTTTTTGTCAAGCACTTGATCAATCATTGCCTAGTGTCCCTCTGCTGAATAAATAAAGGTTAAACATTGTTATTGATATTGGTACGCTTAAAAGTATCTAAATGACTAGCATTGTATTAATTTAAGGTGTATATTAACTCACAGGGCTGTGATTTAATTGTCTGGCTGTTTGCATACGATTTATGATTCTATGCGACGCACTGGACTCTGGAGAAGTTTCAGGATCCGTGTGGAGGAGGTGTTTATTTACAAAGACAGGACAAATACAACCCAAATCTGAGTCATTGAACAGGCAAGGGTCAAACAGTGAATATCTAACCATAATCCAAAGGGTCTATACATGGTAATGGCGATCAGATTAATAAAAGGCTTAGAGCTCACGCCAAACATGGGAATGACATGACTTTGTGATGCCATCCATGGTGCTGTGAAGCACTGAAATGGCTGCCACATACACGTTCAACATAGACCGGCACGTTACTCTGTCCAGAAATCCCTGCAGAAGGGCTAGTACCCTAGGAACCAGGCAGCACACTGGATCCAGGTGATGGCGTGCACATTATTCACGGAATTCAACCTGCACTTCACTCTGTCGGGCCAAACCCAGTCTCTCGCCTGATTTGTTCAATTCTTTGCGGTGCGGGCAGAGTCAGTGCTAGAAGAGGGAAATGCAAACAATATATAGTAATGCAGACATTGACTACTGAACCAGCCCAGTGGACCCATTGGGCACAATGCATAATGATGGTCTTTTATTGATCACATATACATTACAGCACAGTGAAATTCTTTTCTTCACATATCCCAGCATGTTAGGAAGTTGGGGTCAGAGCACAGGTCACCCATGATGCAGCGCCCCTGAAGCAGAGAGGGTTAAGGACCTTGCTCAAGGGCCCAACAGTGGCAGCTTGGCAGTGCTGGGGCTTAAACCCCCGATCAGTAACCCAGAGCCTTAACTGCCAAGCCACCACTGCCCCTGTTTTCGCTGTGTACTGTCAGTAAATCTGGTATTGGCAAAATGTGTGCCCTGCCAAAATTTTTCCAGATCTGGGACACCACTTCTGGGTGCAGAAGACATTCTCCATGTGTGTATGCGTTGTCTTGTGGCACCACATTGTCCCTAAACCAGTGAGGGAGGCATCTGTCAAGACTAACCTTAATGAGACAGCACTCCTAGGTGGACCCCATTCATGAGAAAAGCTTTGTGTCTCCAGCAAGCTAGTGCGTGCGCTACTATTGCTGAGATTAGGACATGTCTCTGTCTGTGGTATTTGGCATTTAGCCCTAGGCTGATAACCCACTTCTAAAATGTCCTTAAATCCAACAGGCTCATGAGAACTACTGTTGCAGCTATAGTTAGCAATCCATCAGCAGGAGCTGTTACTGCACATACAGTAGCGACCTGCCCAAATATGACTGCCAAATGCGATGATGTCTCCCACACACTGGGGTGACGGGAACAAGAAATTTACCTAGTATTAGCTAGCTAGCACCAGCGCTGGGGTTTTAGTGTCTCTCGGCTCTCACAGGGCCACAAACTGAGTTTACATATTCCATGCAGTTCACAAGTGTATAAACTCACTTTTTTTTTTTTTTGGTAGCTAGCAATATTAATGAGGTTTTGTCAAGGCCTTGTCTGGAACAGCATGTCCCTACGGCAACACTCTCCTTGAAGTTTATGTTCCCTCATGCAACCTGCGATCGACGCCTGGTAGTGCCTACTCAGCGAGGCATGAGGTCCCTTTCCAGAATCTTCAAACTGACTGTCCCTTATTGGTGGAATGAACTTCCAATCTCAATCCGGACCGCAGAATCTGTCGCTATGTTCAAAAAACAGCTAAAGACCCCCCATGTCTTTTCTGGGAGCACTTAACTTACCCCTAACTTCCCCTGGTAGAGATGTTCGTACTGAATAGCTAAACTGCAACTGCTATTCATCACTGTGCAGAGGAGGAAAGAGGCTTTTCTCTGTAATCCCTGTTTCAATTCCCTCTGCTCTTCTGCTGTCTCTCACTACTTTTTCACTGCTGAAATCAAAAGCCGCTGCTTTCAGAACGCTTCTGCTTTCAGAGAGAGAAAGCTCTGGCAGGCTTTGACTCAAAGCTGTAATCCAAGCAATATTTTAATGGTGGAAGTAACACATTTATTTATTTATTTATTTATTTAAAAATGAACTTCACGAAAATTACAAACATTCGGGTCGCTCACTTCGCCAAAAATACACCAGTTACCAACCGTATTAATTTGGAAATTTAATCCCGTGCTGCAAGAAATCTGATTGAGAGAGCTGCTGCAATGCAGACTTATAATAAGCCTTCCTGTTTTGGGGTTTACACACACAAAAAAAACATGTTGATATTAAATAACAGATATTTACTTGCCCAGTAAACACCAGCTATTTACCACATGCTTCCCTGCTACTACCTGCAGTTTACACACAAACAAATGCAGATATTAAACACCAGATATTTAACTATACCTGCCCAATAAACACCAGCTACTTATGACAAGCTTCCTGCTACTACCTGCAGTGTAAATGGAAAAACTTGTAGAAATTAAACCAGATACTCACCCATATGTAACAGCAGTTACTTACCACAGACTTTGATTCTACCGGTGTCTTATATAGAAAAATATGTTGGGTATTAAACACCAGATATTTACCAAACCTACACATTAAACACAGGCGACTTACTACATGCTTCTTTGGTATTAACTGTGGTTTGCAATAAAAAATAAAAACAGACATTTAGATCGTAAAGACGAGATATTTACCCATTCTATCCATTTAATGTCAAGTGCTTACCACTTGATTATAACACCATATTTTTACCCATACTTACCATTAATCAACAGCTATTTAGCCTGCAGTGTAAGTAGATAAACGTATATAATAAACACTGGTGATTAATGGTTGAGTATAGGTAAATCACCAGATACTTACCACAAACTTCCCTGTTATTACTGAAGGTTTACACACAAAAAAGAATAGATATTAAACACCAGATATTTATACATACTCGCCCATTAAACCCCAACTACTTTCCACATGCCTCCCTGCTGCTACCTGCAGTATACACTCAAACATGTAGATATTAAACACCGGATATTTACCCATACCTACCCAATAAACACCATCTACTTACCACACGGTTCCCTACTACTACCGGGGGTTTGTGCAAAAATAAAAACCAATACGTACATATTAAATACCAGATACTTCCCAATACATATCCAATAAACAGCAGTTACTTACCACCCACTTCCCTCTATGAAATAGTTTCAAGTTGTCATAACGGTACATAAGCTCGACGTGTTTGATCAGAATATTTCCATGCTAATCAGCTAGCCTCATACCTGGAAGCTGTACAGTAATTCAGCTTTCATTTATTTTCATGCCATGTCCCTTTTTTGTCCTGTGAGAGAACGTGATGGATGTGGCATCATTCAACAATCCGCTCTTCTATAACTAACGTTTTCTTTACGTTTTGCCATTGCCGCACTGTCCTGTGCGTTTTGTGTAATTCTAGGTCATTCTCCTATTTGTGACTTTTGGATTAATATCACAGCAGCCATTTTAGAGAGAGGTTTTTTAGTTTTGTTTCGTTTTTTTGTTTGAGTTTTGAATTTTTTTTTTGTCAAGATTTTCACTTCCAGAACATTTGTTATTGGCTGTTTTTGGTCGCAGTGGCACTAAATCAGCTGTTCGTAAGTAGGTACAACTGTGTTCTAAGACCCTGAGCTCAACTTGCATTCATACAATGTAAAGCTGGCTTTAATAGAACTCAGTACTGTATTTGGGCAACCTGTATGCAAAGGAATGCCTTGCATTTTGAATATTTCAACCATGATTTTTGCTGTTGTTGTTGTGTTCCTACTCCTCTAAAAGTTTGTACATTCACTCCCCACCACTGGCAAAAGTTCTGCCCAGTTCAAACCCATTTTTTGATCCTATGGAATGAGATCATTCATATTGAATGAGATTCAATCACCAAAATCAACTTCAACCATGTTCTGGTTGTAGGTACCTGTCACATGGTCTGTTGACTTCTGTGTGTACCTTGTCTTATTTTCGGTTTGGCAACCGAAATGTAAGTGAAATTTTACCGAACAATGACGTTTTTCATGCCGTGATCAAATAGCACCCAGCGTAGAGTGCGAGGCACACACATGCTTTATAAATGCAGCAAACATGTCGGCAGTGTGAAAGCATTGCACTTTTAGAGGCTGTGAACACGATATGGTCAGGCAGACTCCGAACCCCTGTACTGCATCGCGACTTTACTTGATCCACGATATAAAGATCGTTACTTTGGATGTGGGGAAAAAGCAGCGCACTTGAGAAATGATCCAGGCCGAGTTGGATTTGGGAAAGCCGCTAGGTGTTGGAGACGGTCAGAGGACGTACAGCGCAGGAGATGGGGGAGACAGCGTAGAGTGAAAAAGGGCCCGTACTACAAATGAGCCACGCACAGCCTCGATGTCCGACATGTTCGATGAGATCCTCCAAGAGAATAATCCAAATGCAAGACAGAGGCAAGCTCAACTGCTCAACAGTTAGATGGTTATCTCTCAGAAGTCCCTATCTCCAGGAGCAATAATCCTCTCGGATTTTCGACAACCGATCAAGGCCGCTTTCCCGACCTGGCACAGATGGCACACAGGTAGGCTACTTGTAGGGAAGGCAAAGCAATGAAAGATTTTATTTCTGTTTTGGTAACACTTTATAATAAGTTCCATTTGTTAACATTAGTTAACATGAACTAAGAATGAAAACTCTTAGTTGATGTTAAGTTCAACATTTACTAATATTAAATTTACTAGTATTAAAATCAAAAGTTGTATCTCTTAACATTAGGTAATGCACTTTTCAGTTGGCCAACATTTATATTCAAATTTTCTGAGATACTGATTTTGGGGTTTTCATTAGTTGTCAGTTATAATCATCAAAATTAAAAGGAATGAACACTTGAAATATATCAGTCTGTGTGTAATGAATGTATACATTATACTAGTTTCACTTTTTGAATAGAATTACTGAAATAAATCAACTTTTTGATGAGGCTATTCAAGAAGGGGGGCTCAAAGATGGCCAAATAAAAATATTTCTGTTTTACTCATTAATTTATTTTACGTTATATTGTGCTTTGTTGGTATTCTGTCTGCTGGAATGCTAAAAAAAAATGTTCAGTGTTAAATAAATATTGTCATTGATTTTTTTTTCTTTGAAAAGCAAGACAGAATAGTAAAAAGCACATTTTGACTATTTAACTTATGCAATGTTGAAAAAAAATCCGTTCAGTATGCTGCCTTCGGCCGAGTGTTTCATTATGTTCGGTTTCGGCCAAGAATTTTCATTTTGGTGCAGCCCTATCATTTTTGTATGTGGCTGTAATCCATGAGCTGTGGTTGCCATGACAACATACCTATAGTAGTCCATCAATTTAAAGACTCCCAGTGTTTAATCACTCCTGACCAGTTCATGTTAGTATCCCCAGCCTTTGCTTTTCAACGTCCTGTTTGTGTTTATTGTCCCCGGAGCAAGCAGGCCTTTCTTTTTTTCTTTTTTTTTTTAACCTGTTGAGCAATGGAATGCTGGTGTAGTACAATTCTGTACCCATAAGTAGAACTTCACCACCTTCATAACAGCTAAGTCGCCTATGCCAAAGGTTTTGTCAGGGTTACCAATAAGGCAATGTTGTTGCATCCTGATAGATTAACAAAAAAAAAAGTAATGGACACGTCGTCTGGGTGTAGCAAGAATTTAATAATTGATGTCAACATCTTAGCAACATTATAATAACTATATTTTCAGCAGATCATTATGATCTTGACAACTTTAGGCAGGCTTTTTTTTTTTTTTATACAAAGGTTTCTTCACAATTAGCATCTTTCCATAATCTGTCGCTTTTGTTCCTCATTAGCAATTACAATTAGTAATCGCAGCAATTACATCCAATTTGTTAACAAAACGTTGGCTTTTTCTCAACACTTTCCCTTGGGGTCCACATATGCCAGTACATCAAAAGCCTTGAATGCTGCATGCTTGAAGCTTAGTCTTGACCTCTTACGTAAAAAAATGGACTACAGAGGTTGTCGGGGACATTAAACGTCATCCCGCTGAACAGGAACACTCATCTACTACAGCCACGTTGTGTTTTATACTCGCACTCTTGCAAATTATTCCAGCTAGAACTTTCCAACTTGTAGATTTATCAGTTTATAGTATTTTCCAGTAGTTTTTTTTTGTTGTTGTTGTTTTTTGTTTCGAAATGTAGTGCTATAAAACACTGACGGTGAAGTCATGCGACCCTGGTGTAGTTTGTTTATAGCCTAACTTTTTAGCTTTTTTCTCCTGGAAATTGTATTTAGGCTTCAAAATTCATAATAGTTGTGTTCATTTGTGAAGATTATCTTGATGAACAAAATGTGTAAGAATCAAAAACAGAGTTTATTTTCTGCAGTAATCTAAAAACCAATGAAAAAGTCCTATTGGTTTTTTGTAGAGGGAACCAGGGTGATATTAACTTCCTGGTTGGCCTTCAAAAATACGACACTTTTTTGCTGCACTCTTTCGGTCAACTCATTTTAACAGCTAACTTTAGCTCGAGGCTGAAGTTGGCTTCTTATTAATACTGTAGCTATAAACATATAAAGACCTAGATCAGCGGTGCACAATACGTCGATCGCGATCGGTCGATCGCAACGGAAGTGCGGGTAGATCGTGGTAAAAAATAAAAATAAAAAAATAGATGTTAGTGTTGATGTACAGGACAGCCAGTCTGAGATCTCGTCTTTTCTCTCTCCACACGTGTGCGATCAAACATGCCAGCGCTAAAAGCTAGCGAGCGAAATCACTGAGTTAACTTCCCAGTTTATTCCTACTGAAGAAAGGGGACAAAATGAGTGAGGTAGCGGGATCAAGCAAGAAACCGAAGACTTATTACTTCCATGCGGAATGGGAAGATGATTTTTTTTTTTTTTCACGATATTCGAAGTGCGTTTGTCTGATCTGCCGAGCTACCATTGCTATTCCGAATAAGGGAAATGGGGAGCGGCACTTTAGGACTGTTCATAAAAACTACGACACTGACTTCCCTCCGAAAAGCGAGCTGAGGAAGAGGAAGGAACTAAAATCACAGTTGTCCGGATAGCAGTCATTTTTTCACGGCTAAGGCAGCCACCGAAGCATCGTTCCGGGTGAGTCACTCAAGACGCATTCGTAGACGCAGCTCACTCGTTGTTTCTGGACTTTAAAAACAAAACCGAAATATTATCTTCAATCAAAGCTCTCCAGCTATCAAGTAAGTAGTTCCACGGCGCTATGAAGTCATGGCCGAGGATTTCTCTTTGCTGTTAAACATGTAGAACACACCCAACTCAGTGATGATCAGTGGCTGCTGGACTTGGCATTTTAACCGATCTGACCAACATGTTAAATGAGCTTAATTTGGAGCTGCAAGGAAAAGACAAAACCGTGGTCAATATGATTACCTCAGTCAATGCCTTTAAACGGAAAATGCAACTTCTGTCCTCAAAGCTGCAGCGCCATGATTTTGGGAACTTCCAAAACCTTGCGTCAGATCTGGAGACGTAGCGGAAGGCTTGTGCGCAGTTGCACGCTACACTGCACGCAACATTGCACGCTACACGGAGCAGATTGACAGCTGTCTGTCGATCAGAGTTTCACAGACGCTTTCAAGACTACATTCATGTGCTACCCGTTTAGGGACAATGCTGAGGGACAACGAAAATTGCAACGCTGTTTCACCTGAACTCGTCTGAAGTGGAGGATGAGATTTTGAAACTACAGACTGACCTTCAGCTGAAGTCCAGGGCTCATGGACAGTTTTGGAACTTACTCACAGGGGAAAAGTACCCAAACATGAGGAAATGTACAACCTGCTCGACTGCATTATTTGGCTCTACTTATTTATGTGAGTCAGCCTTTTCCCACGTGAAGATTATTAAGTCCAAACACCGTTCCACAATGACTGATCATCATTTGGAGGTCTGCTTAAGGCTGGCTACCAGCAGCTACTGTCCGGACTGTGCAACCCTGGCTGATTCTATTCAGTGCAAGTCATCAGAGGAAGGTATTGACCACAAATGTACTGAATTGTAGTGTGCCATAAGGGCTCATGCAGTTATACAATGTACATGAGCATATATATTGTGTGTGTATATATATATTTAAAGTATACTCAGCGTATATATATATATATATAAATAAATAAATATATGTTTTGCATTTTTAATGTAGGTAGATCTCCTTGACTGGTCATGTTAAAAGTAGCTCGCAAGTAAAAAAAAAAAAAGCGTGAGCACCCCTGACCTAGATGCACCTAGAAACACGTCATTGGCTAAGTGAGATCTGCCATCTTGTGGCTGGATCTGGCCCTGAAAAGACAGCACATTATTTTGTTAGCACACATTAGCACAGCAGTTTTACGCTGTCATTTGAGCAATAGAAAATGTTTTTTTTGTTTGTTTGTTTTTTTTTTCTTTTTGCTGCAATGTAATTAATGTCGTTTTTGCACTAATAAGCATTAACTAGACAGCCATCAGCAGGAGTGTCTATTAAAGACATTATTATTAATGACATGACTTCCGTGCTGACAAGTTCGTGTTGTTAAGATGTGAAAATAAAGACAGTCAACTGTTGGGAAAGTGTTTTGTTTTGGGGTTTATTTTTGGAGGTGAACATGACCGGTTTTGTGTTATTGTACCCATCACATGACTGGGATATGCTGCTTCATCTTGAGCCCAGGTTTTTTATCGTATAAACAGAACAGAGAGACATTCAAGGAGAGGTGCAACTTACAGTTCTCCATGTAGTCTCAGATTCAGGATTGTTCCTTCATTTTAATCAGATCCGAAGTAACTAGTAACTTGCTGCTTGAGTAGTCTTCTCTTTGACTACGTGTACATGAACAACAATGATCTAATTATTGACCTTATTCTGAATAAGACAATATTATAATTAAGGTGTTTACATGGGTTGCTTTAAGAATATTCCTTTCATGTTCCCATCGATTAACACCACACATCATTACGTCCCCACTTCACGCCGTCCGACGTTCCCTCCAGAATTTCACGTATCGACATAGTTTGTCTTCATTATGGTCCCGTATACAGTTTTGGTTGTTTCATTTTTAATTTTATGACTGCTTCAAGTGCAGTTAATTATTAGTCATGCTGTACGTGCATATAGACTACTGCTTGAAGCCGTGGGCTGCGTCCGAAACCGCGTATTTACCTACTATATATAGTAGCGGAGATGCATGTATTTCACCTACTATACAGAAGGTAAGTACGCGGTTTCAGACGCAGCAATGCTCTCCTGTTCGACGTCAAACGGTTGAGCACTGCCCTGTGTGTACTCCCACACGACGTTAATAGTGTGATTAAGGTGTATACATGGCTGTAATGCACATCGATAATGCGACGAAAATATGAATACTCCACACGTCTTAATTCGATTTATGTTTACTTCAAGTGTGACTTTAGCCGGATTAAGATCATCAATAATCTGTGTTTACATGGTAGTTTCTTAATCAGAGTATAGTCTTAATTGGGTTAATATTACATTATTGTCGTCCATGTAAACGTACTGAATGGATACTTTATTACTCTTTCTCAAGTCATTATTAACAATATTACTTTCACTGTCACTTGAGTAATTATTTTTATAAGTAGTTTTACTTGTACTTGAGTACCCACCTCTGCCCTCATGTCGTTCCAAACCCATAAGACTTTCATTCATCTTCGGAAGAGGTTTTTAATGAAACCTGTGAGATTTCTGTCCCTCCGTTTACAGTCCAAGTAACCAAAATGTTCAAGCTCCAAAAAGTTCATAAAGGCATCGTAAAAGTTATCCATGTGACTCCAGTGGTTTAATCCCAATTTTATAATGCTTTGAGTGAACATTTGTTTATGAACTGGAGGGACAGAAATCTCACAGGTTTCATTAAAAATATCTTCATTTGTATTCCGAAGATGAACGAAAGTCTGACGGGTTTGGAACGACATGAGGATGAGTAACTGATGACAGAATTTTTTTTGTGTGTGGACAATTCCTTTAATAGCGTTGCCATGAAATACATTTTTATAACATTCATGTTCACATCTAATATTTAGATTTTTTTTTGCTTGTTACCAGACTCAATAATAATAATATCTGTAACAAAATTGCTATTTAAAAAATTTAGGGTGCCCAAGACTTTTGCACAGTACTGTTTTTACATAGCTGTATTGTGACATTGTCATAGCATTGCATTAAATATTCATGTAAAAAACCCACATTACTTTTCATATCAAAAGTACACTGAGATGCAAAAGAATGACGTTCTAATGTACAGTAAGACTGGAAATTGGAATATACACACTTATGACTACAACAACAAGAACAAAAGTTGTTGTTGGTGGTGGTAAGTTTTTGTCCGTTACTGTGATGGTTTTATCATGTAGCTGTGTTAACATTATGGTTAGTAAGTAATATATAAGCAACCATCATCTGAAGAACCAGAGAGAAAGCTCTTCATAGCTCTTCTTACTATTTATACGCAAAGTAAGAAGCATGGATGGGGAACAAAATGAAAAAGGAAGTACTATATCTGTCTGTAGGGAACTACTATGGTACGCCACGGCCGGTCCACATTGGGCCCGAAAGCCCACCTATCACCTACCAGGAGCACCGCAACCTGCTGAGGAACTTCCGCACACGCAGCAAGTCCCTCAGTAACCTGGAGAAAGCTGTCGAAGAGGGGGACAACAGTGAGGAAGACTCTGGTCTCTCAGGTACCAAAAAGCAAAAAGACTGCTGTATGACTCTCGATGAGCCTCTCAATAGGTTTGGTTTAGCTCCGTGACTTCTGTTTTTCCAGATGAGTTACAGAAAAAATGTTAATGACGAAGGTGAATAAAGGTACCATAATGAATGTAAGAGGTATGCTAATGCTACGTTTATTTTCAAATGTTTTGCTACTGTGTTAATACCAATACTACATTCTGTAAAATTTATGTGGACGTTTGTTACAGGGTTTGTCCCAAGTGACAAAGTAATATTATACACTATGATACAATGATTTGTAGGCTGACTGGCATTTCCAAATTGTCTGTAGTGCGGGAGTGTGTGTGATTGTGACCTGCGATGGGTTGGCACCCTGTCCAGGGTGTCCCACGCCTTGTGCCCAGAGTCCCCTGGAATAGGCTCCAGGCTCCCTGCAACTCTGTGTAGGATAAGCGGTACAGAAAATGGATGGATGGATGGATGATACAATGATACTGATGCTTTTGTATTTTGACATTATATATTGCTTTAAATGTATTTTTTAGCTTTGAAATTAAGGCCATAATTTTTTGTTTTGTTTTTTTGTTTTTTTACTTCTAATGTTGCACAATGGGGGCATATTGGCTTAGTGGTTAGCACATTTGCCTCGCAGCTCTGGGGTTGGGGGTTTGGTTCCCACATCCGCCCTGTGTGCACGTACTTGGCATGTTCTCCCCATGCTTCTTGGGTTTCCTCCTGGTACACCGGTTTCCTCCCCCAGTCCAAAGACACGCAGTGTCGGCTGATTGGCATTTCCAAATTGTCCGTTGTGTGTGAAAGGGTGTGTGAATGTGTGTGCGATTGTCCCCCACCTACCCCCAAGTCCCCCGGGGTAGGCTCCAGGCTTCCCGTGACCCTACATAGGATAAGTGTTACAGAAAAAGGATGGATGTTGGATAAGACTTGGTATTTGAAGCCTCTTCCATGCGTTATGTTTCCTCTGCCTAGCCGGTTCTGCAGGAGCGAGCAGTGTCCCTACTACTACTATTGTTTCGCCAAATCAGACGTGGGACTCCGGTGGACCTCGGGATGGCGGTGTCCCGGTAGAGAATGGTGCCCGTGGAGGGGCGCTGCCTGAAAACTGGGAGATGGCATTCAGTGACTCAGGAGAACCTTACTACATCGAGTGAGTCAGAAAGCTGAAGGACAGAGCATAGTTTTTAAGTTCCCTAGCAGGTACCATATTTTGGACCGTAATGTTTGAACCCCTAGTCAGCACGCTCATGGGAACTACAACAACTAGTCTAGTTAATTTTTGTATAACACTGACCCTGACAGATCGATCACATCCAAGGTTATGGAGGATGTATTCATTTAATACATTAGGAAGCTTGCATACATGATGACATGGTTATAAGTGAAGGATAAACTCATTTAATGTTACATACATGTTTTTAGTCATAACTCAAAGACGACGAGCTGGCTGGACCCGCGGACTCACAGCAAAGAGGTGCTCAGCAAGACGGAGTGTAAGTGTGTGCATTGCATCTCACTCCTGCCTGTCCTGTGTGTGTTCTGTGATGATTGTATGCTCTTGCAGAGTCTTCCGTTTTTGTCTTTTCTGCATCTCTGACGTTAATGAGATCGGAGAGTTCTTTTTTTTTTTTCTTTTCTTTTTTTCTTTTTAATCCTGTGCTTCCTCTACTATGTAAACCCCCATCCCAACCCCAAGTCTTTTTTTTTTAAACACCTAGTGATTTTCTAGCCGTCACTCCAGCTCCGGTTATAGTCAGATTAATGTATTTCTCCAAGGTTTGTTACATGTATGCAAATATATTTTCTGTGTCCTGGCAAAATTACTTCAAGGATTCAAGGATATTTTTATTGTCATTCAAACACCTGTACATGAGCTGGAACGAAATTAAGTACCAATCAGTTAAAACTACTCACAAGTAATAACAGCTAACTCACTCATAAATAAATGAACACAAATACCCAATCGCACACACACGCACAATATATATATATATATATATATTAGATTATATATTTTCATGTGACAACACTGAAGAAATGACACTTTGCTACAATGTAAATTAGTGAGTGTACAGCTTGTATAACAGTGTAAATTTACTGTCCCCTCAAAATAACTCAACACACAGCCATTAATGTCTAAACCGCTGGCAACAAAAGTGAGTACACCCCTAAGTGAAAATGTCCAAATTGGGCCCAAAGTGTCAATATTTTGTTTGTCCATCATTATTTTCCAGCACTGCCTTAACCCTCTTGGGCATGGAGTTCACCAGAGCTTCAGAGGTCACCACTGGAGTCCTCTTCCACTCCTCCATGACAACATCACGGAGCTGGTGGATGTTAGAGACCTTGTGCTCCTCCACCTTCTGTTTGAGGATGCCCCACAGATGCTCAATAGGGTTTAGTCCATCACCTTCACCCTCAGCTTCTTTAGTAAGACAGTGGTTGTCTTGGAGGTGTGTTTGGGGTCATTATCATGCTGGAATACTGCCCTACGGCCCAGTCTCTGAAGGGAGAGGATCATGCTCTGCTTCAGTATGTCACAGTACATGTTGGCATTCATGGATCCCTCAATGAATAGACTTATGAGTGCTGCCAGCATTGCTGCAGAGGGGTCTCCGGGTGGGGGTCAGCCTGTCACTGCTCAGACCATACGCCGCACACTGCATCAAACTGGTCTGCATGGCTGTCGTCCCAGAAGGAAGCCTCTTCTAAAGATGATGCACAAGAAAGCCCGCAAACAGTTAGTTGAAGACAAGCAGACTAAGGACATGGATTACTGGAACCAAGATAAACTTATTTGGTTCTGTTGGTGTCAAGCGTGTTTGTCTGCAACCAGGTGAGGAGTACAAAGACAAGTGTGTCTTGCCTACAGTTAAGCATGATGGTGGGAGCATCATGGTCCGGGGCTGCATGAGTGCTGCCGGCACTGGAGAGCTACAGTTTATTGAGGGAACCATGAATGCCAACATGAACTGTGACATACTGAAGCAGAGCATGATCCCCTCCCTTCAGAGACTGGGCCGTAGAGCAGTATTCCAGCATGATCATGACCCCAAACACACCTCCAAGACAACCACTGCCTTACTAAAGAAGCTGAGGGTGATTGACTAAATTCTACTGAGCATCTGTGGGGCATCCTCAAACGGAAGGTGGAGGAGCACAAGGTCTCTAACATCCACCAGCTCCGTGATGTTGTCATGGAGGAGTGGAAGAGGACTCCAGTGGCAATCTGTGAAGCTCTAGTGAACTCCATGCCCAAGAGGATTAAGGCAGTGCTGGAAAATAATGGTGGCCACACAAAAAACACTTTGTGCCCAATTTAGACATTTTCACTTAGGGGTGTACTCACTTTTGTTGCCAGCGGTTTAGACATTAATGGCTGTGTGTTGAGTTATTTTGAGGGAACAGAAAATTTACACTGTTACACAAGCTGTACACTCACTACTTTACATTGTAGCAAAGTGTCATTTCTTCAGTGCTGTCACATGAAAATATATGATCAAAAAAAAATATATATATATATATAAATAAAGTGTGTGTATATACACTAAAACCTGATAAATTAGCAGCATAGTAAAAGACATGGAAAAAAAGTTCAGTTGATCAATTCTGGTGTGTGGCAGAGTTTAATAGTCTAACAGGTTTGTGTTTTTATTGTGAAAAAAGCGTATTTCCTCAAAATATTTACATGCTGGTACAGTTTATTAACCAGCAGAGGGCATTAAAGTTATACAGGTGTGTGTGTGTGTGTGTGTGTGTGTGTGTGTGTGTGTGTTTGTCACCCTGCCTCAGTACCTCCATTCACAGACCAGCCGTCTGAACTGAAGGGCTATTCCATCCACACACGTCTCTCCAAAGGGCCACGAGGCTTTGGCTTTAACATTGTTGGGGGAAGCAGACCCAGAGAATTCCTGCAGGTGTACAGCGTCACACCTGGAGGCCCACCTGCCCTTAACACAGGTACAACCAGAGGTCTCAGTCTTTCAAGGAAATGTCTACATTAAAAACATTTGGGTCCTGTGAACAGGTTGAATTTCGGTTTCCGAGGACACGAGGTGTTGAATGATGCAAATTAGAAATAGGCACTAGAGGGCAGTCAAAGTTCATGATAACATTTTGAGCATGTCAGGCTGAAAAAAAAAAAGTTATCCAATACCATCTGGTCCTATGTGAAAATGTATTTCCCCCCCATAATAACTAATTTCCCAAATCTATGAAACTGCATTCATAATAGGGTTCAGCTGGACTAGATGCAATCAGGCCTGATTACTGCAAACCCTGTTCAATCAAATCTACACCTAAATAGAACTGGTTCAACAGCATGACGTTAAGAACACTAAAATGCTGAAATTGAACGAAATACCAGAAATGATGAGGAAGAAGGCGACTGAAATACATCAGTCTACGAAGGGTTACAAAGCTATTTTAAAGGCTCTGGGACTCCAAAGAACCAGAGTGAGAGCCATTATCTCCAAACGGAAAAACTCGTCACAGTAGTGAACTTTCCAGAAGTGGTCGATCTTCCAAAATTCCTCCAAGAGCCCAGCAACTACTCCTCCAGCAAGTCAAAAGAGCCAAGGACTACATCAAAGGGCCTACACGCCTCTTTTGCCTCAATAAAGGTCACTGTTCATGACTCCACTATCAGAAAGACACTGGGCAAAAATGGCATCCATGGAAGAGTGGCGAGGTGAAAACCACTGCTAACCCAGAAGAACATTAAGGCTCGTCTGAATTTTGCCAAAACAGACCTTGATGATCCTCAAACCTTTCGGGAGAATTTTCTGTGGATTGATGAGTCGAAAGTGGAACTGTTTGTGAGACAGTGGTCCTGATACATCTGGTGTAAACCAAACACAGAATTCCACAAAAAGAACATCATATCTACAGTCAAGCATGGTGGTGGAATGTGATGGTGTGGGGATGCTTTGCTGCTTCAGGGCCTGGGCAACTTGCAATAATTGAGGGAAACATGAATTCTGCTCTCTACCAGAAAATCCTAAAGGAGAATGTCTGGTCTTCAGTCCGTAAGTTGAAACTCAAGCGCAAATGGATTATGCTGCAAGACAATGATCCAAAGCATAGGAGTAAGTCCTAGTCCTAGAAGTAAGTGAAAGACTGATCTCCAGTTATCAGAAGTGTTTGGTTGCAGTTATTGTTGCTAAAGGTGACACATCCAGATTTTAAATTTAAGGGGACAATTCGTTTCTTACATGGGTGATAGGTGTGTTGCTTCAATAAAAATAAATAAATAAAAAAATCTGTACTGTGTGTTCACTCAGGTTGCCTTTGTTTTATGTTGTAATTTGTTTGAAGATCTAAAACTATTTAGTATGAGATGCACAAAAACAGAAGAAATCGGGAAATACTTTTTCCACAGCACTGTACTTTTACAACTAATGAATAAACCTTCAAAAACGGGCTTACTCTTAACTATGAGATGATTAAATTATAGTAACAACAAAGAAAAAAACCCAACAACAAAAATGGCATTGATTCATGTCCTATAGAAGTCATTTTGAGTAATTTTGTCTTTCTGTCTTGGTATTTTGTTTTGTTTGATGTTGTTCTGGAGAACAACGAGCACAATCTCACAATCCTAACATCACACCATCCAATAAGAGACATCATTATAATCATGGAACTAACAAAGACAGCTTCTCTACAGCGTATTTCACCTTGGCAGGTGTTGATAAGCTACCAGAAATGAAAAATGAATTGCTTAGCATGGAGGCAGGTGATAGTCTATGTTTGTCTTCCAGGTTTGTAAATAATCGCGTTTTAATGAATTAGCCAAGAGGATGCTTCTGAAATAAAGTTGAATGTGAAGGGTAGATAGCATTCTGCATGTTGATTTGTTTGTTACAATGCGCACAGTATTAGGAGGAGTAACTCTAGTGCATTTTCTGTGGTAGGGACTTATTATACATGTCTGGCTTTTCTGCTAAGGTTGAACAAGGAAAGGTTTGGGTGTTTTTGTTGTACATATATGCGATCAGTAGCTGCAGCATATACCATGAACAGAAAGCTGTCTGGAGCGGGAAATATTAACATTGAAAATACCAGGTTTGGTATCATAAAAGTAAACCTATTATACTCTCGAGAGGTTTCTGAATAACTTAATACAATTATAACAGAAGCTGAGGTGTAGCTTGAAAAATAAAGCCAGAGCAGTTTGGGAGCCATGCTGGTAATATTGGTTAGCAGTTTAAATGTTTATTGCATAATTGATTGGCAAATGGCTTTGTATGTGCAAATGTACAACGACCTCTCAGTAGTGAGCACCAATTTAGTATCTTCGCTCAGCATGAACGATGGAGTTATGTGGCAGAATAACAGAGACCGAGAAAGGATGAAACGAACATAGATATAGATGAAATAATGATTGTTTAGTTGCTCTCTATTTATCTCTCTCTCTCCAAGTTCCTTTCTTTGCTCTTATTAACATTTCTCATGTTTGTCTCTCTTTCCTCTTTCTGACTGATTTATCCTGACTTACACTTTCTTTCCTTTCCCTACCTTGTTTAGTATTTTAAATCTCTCTCACCGCCTATGCGGGATTACTGTGATGTGATGTGATGTGATAGGGGGGTTGTTGGGTATGAATCCGCTGATCTGCTCTTAATCCTGATTGGGATGGGCTTTTAATCCTTCTATCCCTCATCACTGCCTGCGCACGAGTATGCGCTGATGGTCTCAGTAAGGAACGAGGACATGTAGGCATGTCACAATAATTACGTTATCGACTTATTGTACTACATTATGGACATGACCTTGAGCATTTTTGCTGACCTTGATATTGTGCTTTGTGTTTACACGAGTGTTTGTTTATGTAAGAATGAATGCCACCGACACGCAAGATATTCACAGTGCACCAGCTTTTTAATATAGAAAAATCTCGAAAGAATAGTCCTGGTGTTTCAGATAATCTGGTCGTAGTTAATAATGTGTGGAATTGAGCCGCTTAAAATACCTGAGCTAAAGCTGAACAGTGAATGTCTTACACCGGTAAACTGAAATGCTTTACTATCGGCTTAATTAACTCCTCCAAACGCATCTTATATACATATGAGATTAATCAGATGTATACACAACGTAAACCTAATATTACAACGTGCTTGTGCACAAAAGTCAGAATGGTGTCACATTGTGAAGATTCTCTTTCCTTAACAACGCACTAAAACACGGACAGTGAAGAACTAAAGCATAAAGAATTCACAATATTGTATTGCAATTTCGGAATATTCTTAAGAACTAAAAGTTCATTGCTCTTTGAAATGGCGTACATGCATTATTATGATGTTATATTATCATTTTATCCGTGGCATAAAATGAATCTTAAAATGACGATATCATGTATCGCAATTATTTCTTGGACGATATTCCGTCAAAGAAAAGTAGTTATTATGACAGGCCTAACGATATGAGAGGCAGGTGTTTGAGTAGTGGAGTCGTCGTCTTCTTTTTGTTTAGCCACCTTAAACAGGCCATTTTCAGCACAGGTCACTGTCACCATCAGTACAGCTCTGGACACTGCTGCAGTTTGATTTGTGAAAGAAAGCTAGTCATCAGCTTTTGAGTAACCCACCCTTCCTGGTAGAACTTGATGATGTTGCACATTGTAGTATGCATGACATTAAAGCAGAAAATACAATCAGTATGGTGTTTATTAGGATAAATCCAGTACTCATTCAGTAGATTTACATAGATGATGATTATCCGATATTAACCTGATTAAGACGATACTCTGATTAAGAAACTAGCATGTGAACAGTGATTATTGATGACCTTAATTCGACTAAAGTCACACTCGAAGTAAACACAAATCGAATTAAGACGTGGAGTATTCCTGTTTTAGTCACATTATTGGAGTTTATTATAGACATGTAAACACCTCTTAACCACACTATTAACGCCATGTGGGAGTTTTTCATTCTGCGACCGTACACATGCACACCGTTTCACGTTAAACAAGAGAGCATGGCTGCGTCTGAAACCGTGTACTTACCTTCTTTATAGTAGGCGAGATACACGTATTTTGGCTACTATATAGTAGGTAAGTATGCCGTTTCGGATGCAACACATGGCTTCAAGCAGTCGTCTATTTGCACGTATAATATGACAAATAATTAACCACAATTGAAGATTTCATAAAATTTTAAATAAAACACCCAAAACTGTATACGGACCATAACGAAGACAAACTGTATGTTGATATGTGAAATTCTGGAGGGAACGTATGAGTTTAGTCGGATTAAGGTCATTAATAATCGCTGTTTACATGCTAGTTTCTTAATCAGAGTATTGTCATCATCGGGTAAATATCGGATTATTGTTGTCCATGCAAACATACTGATAGTGAGTCAGAACAGGTAAAAACAAACTTATATCCTTATCCAAAACTAAGAGAACACTAGCAAGGGTCAAGAACAGGGAACTAGAAAACAGGCTTGGACTTAATGGCACAAATGCATGATAAAACTTCACAACTAGACAAAGACACAACCGGGTTTTAAATAGTTAAACTAATCAAGGGCTAAACTGAGAACAGGTGAGGAAATTCAGGAAATATACCAATTGCAGAACAGACACATGACGAAAAGAAAACCATATGACATGAATTCAAAACCAAAATATGAGAACTCGGTTTGATTTGAACCACACTGATTGGGGGACTTAATGACATTTACATATATGAGGAGTCACAGTTGATGGTGACATTGTGTTGACTTGGGATGACCGGAAGCTTATCTTCAAAAAGTTGAGTTGAAGATGGTCCTTCATCCTGGGATAGACATATGTATGACAGCTGATATGTTGAGATGCTGAGATGGTGCGAAAGACATGTACAACTGAATTCACCACCCTGTAAAGTTTTCCTCAAAGATAGGACTAAAGCCGTCCGAGTGGCAGTTTACAGACAGTTTATCAGAGGCATGTTGGTGCAGACCGATCCAGCACTAAACTGAGGATTTCTCGACAGGTTGCAAGGTGTCCACAACATTCAAAAGGACGATTTTGATGGAGCAGCTGCGCTTGACACAAGCCTGAGTGATTCCATTCAACTCTAGACAGCTTTATTTTGCTGTGACTGTATCCGTTACAGGGTTCTTGTGCAGGCCTGGAAATGTATGAAATTAAAAGACATTCATTCTCAGACAGAAAAATATGAAATTGCAGAGATTAAGAATGAACGAATTACAGAGATTAAGGTTCTAAATATGGTCTTTAGACATTCACTTATTTTCTGTCCTAATGCATTTCACATTTAAAGTTCTTACCAAGAAACCTGAACTTAGGGTTCTTTTAAAAAGAAAAAGCTTGCCGAGCTTAAAAATGAAAGAAGAACTTTTTTATAACTTACAGTAGAATGTCTTATGATCGCTCTCTTTCTGTTTTTCACTCTGTCTATTTCTGTCTGTCCGTGACCTCAGCGGACATCCTGGTCTACATTAACGACACATGTGTGCTGGGTATGTCCCACAAGGAGGTGGTGGAGATGCTAAAGGCCGTGCCTATGGGCCACAGCGTGGATGTGGTGCTGCGTAGGGGCTATCCCATGCTTTACAATCCTGATGGCTGCCCCAAGACCAGCCTGTCTTCACCTTCTGATCCCAGCCCAGGGTCTGCCCAGGCCCCACCTCACAATCTGAACCGTTCCACCTCCCACCACAACGGTTTCTACCCTCGGATGCAAAAAGAGCCTTTAGACACCAACGGTAATGTGGCAGCACCGCCTTGCTACCACATGCCCAATGGAAACTCAGTAGACAGAACTGTAGGGATTGCAGGCCTACCCTCAAATCTGCCAATGGCAAGGTCGGAGAGACTGAGCTCAAGCCACAGTGATACAGAGGTCAGCACTGTCGTCACACGCAGGTAATATACACACAAACACACCATGGAGTTTTTACTGAACCAAGGCTTTAATTGGAAAGTGGTGGTTAACAATAAAGGGAAGAGAGGAGAAACTAATTCAAAACAGAATACGGTTGTTTGTAATGATATGCAGATAACTGCATAATTATTGTCACTTTTATTAGCAGCTTATAATTGTGTTTTTATAAATTGTTAAATTAACTAATTCCATTATTTAAATGATGAATATTCAATCGGTTAAATTATTTATCCTTCAAATAATAAAAGGATTGCCATTAAAAGGTTTTTTTTTTCCCTTCTCAAGAACATGTGCCCAAATGACTGATAATCCTAAAATATTTCAAACAAATGCGAACTGTCATCTCAGTCTCTAGAATTACCGAACAATGCATTACTCTCTTCATTATTATTATTAGGTTTTTTTTTTACTGTAAACATTCATTTGTTATTTTCTGTTATGTCTACATTTTGTTTCCATCTGTAACATGATCCTGGTTGTTAAGAATACTAGATGGAAATTTTCTAGCTGATTTCACAATTTGCCCTGGAAACATCAGTTTTCTGCAGGTGTCAATATTTTCCCCAAGTAGAAACAATTGAATGCATTAGAATCGGAAGTCAGGATTATTGACTTGGAGACATAAAACATACGAGTACAATGGAACAAAGCATTAAAAACCATTGTTATTCCTTGGTGTGCACTTGGGCTCTGAGACCAAAGCAGGAAGGCTGTTTCCAGGAATAATATAATTCCCATAACACATTTCTTGGGAAAGCAAAATGTTTGTACCACACTTTGAGGTCATCCAGACCCTGTGTTCGAGGACCATACATACTATATTATATATACACAATATAGCCATTACATGCAGCAGAGATTGATAGTGGTGTTCATAGTTTGTCACTTGTGGGTGTGGCTACTGTTTTCGGCTGTGATCCAGTGTCTAGCTGCTTATTAAGTTCCGATCAGAAATGGTAGTAGACCAAACACATTCAATGTTCTGTATAATTTGGTCAGAGAAATGTACTAGACTGAATTGGATCATTTTATAACTTATGTGCATAAAAATTAGGAAATCTTGAAGTAATGGGTCACTTGTTTCCGTGTTGTTGTGTCACATGACTCTGCATGGTAACTCAAATAACCGCTGTTTACAGAAAAGCATCTCCGATTGTACCACATTGAAACAGATGTACTACAACAGCAACAGACCACACTCCTGTCAGTCAAAAAAGAGGAATTTGATGCAGTGCAATGTTTTTGAGCATCTTGACTTGACTGACAGGTGTGGAAGCTGATGTGGTCTTCTGCTGATGTAGCCCATCAGACACAAGGTTTGACGTGTTGTGCATTTTGAAATGCTTTTTTGCTCACCACGATTGTCAAGAGTCGTTATTTGAGTTACAGTAGACTCTGTATTCTCTGAATTCTCTCATCAACAAACCATGTCCACCAGCAGAACTGCCACTCACCACAAGAGATCACCACATGAGATCTCACCACATGAGATCAAACTTTTCCCCCCATCCTGATGTTTAATGTGAACGTTAACTGAAGCTCTTGACCCAAGCTGCATGATTTTATACATTGAGCTGCTGATATATGATTGGCTGTTTGGATAACCATTGAGTGTATAGCAGAAATCATTGGTCTTCCGTAACTTATTTTCATGTTAATGTGAACTCGGTATTAGAAATTATACTTGGAGTCTCTGTCTAAGGTAAGTCCTGATCCCCAATGTCACATTAACTAATCAGACTAGTTTCTGCTCAACATGGCAGTAAATCCAGGGTTTATATTTTGTTGTTTGGTGTTGTTCAGATTTATAGGTTGTGTATCGTTTATTCTTTCTCTTTTTGTCTCCTCTCTTCCCTCACTTGACCAGAGCCTCACTCATTCGCAGCTACAACAACAATACCCTTCCTGCCCCATCTCTGGCTCACCAGAACTCCAAGTCTTCCGAGAGTGATCTGTCCAGCGGTGCCCTCCCTCTGCCGCAGCCTGAGGTAGGAAGTGCACCAGCGCCGCCGGGTGTCCCCAGTGCCCAACGCCCACTCGTGCCCCCAACTGAGCTGCCACCCTGTGGCTTCAATGGCTGCGCGGCCAGCAACCCCCCTCGGCCTGCCCCAGGCAACCTGGGATCGCCTGGGGCTGGCACAGGAGGTGAGCTTGTGCCTGTGGCCCTGGGGAGAAGCGAGGGAGGGGGCATGGGCTTCAGCGTGACAGCAGGCGGGCAGGGCGGGCAGTTGGCGCTGATCAAGCGGGTGTGGGACCGGCGCCAGTGCCCGTCCCTGCAGCCGGGCGATGCCATCATCAAGATCAATGGCGCTGATGTGCAGAGCCTGAGCTTCGCACAGGTAACTTGAGCCACCTGTTCAATTAAAGTACATTTCTTTTGTCATTGCATCATATATGATACAGAGGTGGAGAAATTGCTATCCTGGGAACCTGGAACAAGCAGGTAATGTATCTGGGCCATAGGTTTTTCGATGGATAAGCAGGTTCTGTAAACTGTTGTTATAATGCTGCTCACCAGCAGATTATATTTTTTTTTTTTTCCTTTTAATAAACCCTCTATTTTCTATTGGCTTACACAAAAGAAAACATTGTTTAAACATGCAAACATAAATATGCCACAGTTGGTATCTATATTCTCAGAATTAAATTTCCTGCACACCTATTTTTGGGTTATGTTGGGTTGTCCACAGGTACAGAGAGTGCTGCAGGAGCATACCAGACAGGGTGAGGTGGTCTTACTGGTTTACAGAGGAGGTAAGCATACGCTATACATTATAGTATAGAACATTACATACTACATAGAGTATATATTCTATACATATATAGTGTATAATGGAGATATGTTAAACTGCTACACCTAACAATACACAGAACGCCTTGAAGAGGGACAAGAGCAAAAGTAGGGGACTATGAGAAAAGTTAACCTTGTAATAAGAGCACAAATTTAATGCTAAAATAAGTTTAAATTATATTAAATAACTATATGGTATGCGCTACTGTGGTATTTAATTTTATTTATTTATATATATATATATATATATATATATATATATATAGCTTAAACCTTTGTGGACACCTGACTATCACACCCATATGTGCTTTTTGAACATGCTAGTCCAGGTTTAGTCCCCCGTTGCTGTTATAATAACCTCCATTCTTCTGAGAAGGCTTTCCTCTTGTTTTTTGGGCACTGCTGTGGGGATTTGTTCACTCAGCCACAAGAGCATTAGTGAGGTCAGGCACTGATGTTGGGTGAGGAGGCCTGGGGTGCAGTCAGCGTTCCAGTTCATCCCAAAGGTGTTGAGTGGGGTTGAGTTCAGGGTTCTGTGCAGGCTGAGTTCTTCCGTAACAACCTTGGCAGTGTCATGCTGGAACAGGTTTGGGCCGCTTAGCTCCAATAAGGGGAAATTGTAATGTTACAGTATACAAAGACATTTTGTACAATTATGTGCGTTCAACTATGTGGTAACAATTTGGGGAAGAACCACATACAGTATATGGCCAGGTGACCACATACTTTTTGCCATATAGAGTGTATATGACTAGAGTTGGTTTGTGCATTTTGAGTATCAGGATTATATCCAGATAGAGATTATTCACATAAAAATGCAGGTATGAATCTAGCTGAAATCCATTCAATTCTGATTTCAGTCTAATTCTCTCTTCAGAAGATATGCAATGCATTTTATCTGGATATTGTACAATTAAACATGCATTCATCTCTCACCAAACTACATCTGACAAACAAAAATTAAAAACGAATTGCTAAACCTCATTAAAAAAAAACAAACCCAAAAAAACACCACAGGAAGTTGGTGGTCAAATGTAATGAGCTGATGCATTATGCATTTGAATTCTGATGTAAATACATGTTGAAATCATGTCCTGATACAATCCAGATACATAATTCAAATGATCATAAATAAACAGAGTAAATATGTAGGTAGATGCAGGCACTATTTTAACAAAATGTACTTTTGCATACATATTGCTAAATAGCATCAATGTTCTCATCTATACTCCTCTATAGGAAACGTCCCTTCTCCTGTCACCCCAAACTCGTACAACAGCGTTCCCCCACCCCAGGGCCCTCCAGATTTGATGTCTCCTTCATCAGATGGCCCCACAACCAGCCAAAGCACCCTATCCCCCCAGTCACCCTCCAACGAGCTCCCTCCTTTGGTCCAGAGCACCAGCTTTCTGGACTCTGTGCCTGTTACACTGACCATGGAGCCACGGGACTGGATGGGGGTTGAGGACGTGGCCGTGCAGGGTCCTCGTCTGCCCTCCTCTAATGCCCTTGGAGCTGTGTCCAAAACCCAGCCCGAGGGTAGAGGGGCAGTGCCTAGCAAATCTTTGGAGGTGGAGCTGAGGAGAAGGCCTGGAGAGGGTTTTGGCTTTGTCATCGCCACACAGGACATGACGAATGGCGGTGAGTGCTGGCGGCTTTTATTACTGTCTCAGATCCGGTTCCAGCTTCAGGGGTTATGTTTCCATTTTACAATGCTGTCCGGGAGTTAATGTGGCAGTATAACAGTAATTTGTACAGAATACAAAAGCCTATGGCATAAAAAGGCAATACAAGTATAAGAGTTTACATAGAGAGAAAGTGTGTTTTTTTCAACTTCATTGTGTTTTTGAACTTCATTCTATTTTAAAAGTATCCGTTTCTTTGTTTTTGCCTTTTGTTTAGTTTTTGTTTGTTTGTTTTTTAGAAAAAAAAGATTAGTAATGACCATATTGAGCAATATCACAATTTTGATTTCAGTGCATCATGCATGAATTGGTTTTGACTAGAAATCGAAATGATATCAATAGACTGATTGTCTTCATCAGTGCTACCCATACTGGGTTGTGGAAGTTCCTTCAACACATTTCAACAAAGTTTCTGTTTATAGTCCTGCTGGTGCTAAAACTCATCATTTTGCTTTATTTGAATAAGATCAACATGCATTCGTTGCATATCTTTAGTTCGAGATTAAACTTTATTCTCTAAATAGAGTTATCAGAACTCCAAATGGAAACCACGGAGGAATTTGCTAGATAGATTAGACTGACATACTTTGTATCGAAACTAAGGCCAGCTGCTGAAAAAACCCTGTTTGCCTTCTTACTGCAGTGAATGTGTACCAGGTTTAGTGCAGAGGAGCCATGAGAAACACCCTAATCCTACTTTATTTCATTCGCTCAGTAGAGGAGAGACCAGCAAGCCAAATAAACAGTAAATCCATTACACATTCCTTTATTATTATTTTTTTAAAAGGATGGTGTAAAACCTGTGACTGCTATGAGTCACAGAATAGTGCTAATCATGATTCATTCTGAGTTTAAGCTTGTGTATGTAAAGTGAGGACCCAGATGAATCCTTGATCTTTTTGCCATGTTGTGCAAGCTTAGGTCATGTTTCGCAATGTTTTAATAAAGTGCACCACCGTAAGGAGGCATAAGCTTATCTCTGGAGGTTTGACATCATCCGATTTGACCTCATTCCTGCAAAGTAAATCTGGTACTTGGTTCTGTACAGAAGGTTGTGAGTTTAGATCTCACTGCAACTGTACGGCTCTTGGGAGAGGCCTTTAATTCTCAATTGCTTATATTATTAATCAATCACTATCCACTTTTTTTTTTTTAGGAATAACTGTACATCTACAACTTGTATGCAGTTATCTAATCAGCCAATCATTTGGCAGCAGCCCTATGCATAAACTCCTACAGATACAAGTCAAGAGCTTCAGTTAACGTTCACATCAAACATCAGAAAAGTGTGATCTCGGTGACTTGAACTGTGGCATGGTTGTTGATGCCAGATTGGCTGGTTTGAGTATTTTAAGAGTTAAAGAGACATGGCTCCTTTACTGTATGTCTCCTATATCCTCACGCATCATGTTACGCAACGTAAAGTGCACTGCCACATTACCCGTTTCTGCTTTCTGTCCGTCTCCATTTCTCTCCCCTCACAGATACACAGATATGCAAACAGAAATGCACTCTACATTTTAAACCATACACAAGCACATAAATATCCTCAAATATTCCACTCTCTGCTATCTACCTCTGGTCCTCCCACCCCTCCCCTCTCTCTCTCTCTCTCACTCTCTATTACGCACACGCGCACTCTCACGGCCTCCCTCCTCCCCCTCTCTCTCACTCACTCACTCACTCACTCACTCAGTTTATACACTTTCACCCAGTCCCCATCTCTCAGTTTCATGCGAACAGCGCAAGAGTTTGTTCCGTTTCTGTCTACTCGAAGAAAAATAGCCCTAGAGATTTCTTTCTGCATTCTCTTTCTTGAACTTTATGTAACTTTAAAAATTGCTGGTTAGCTCTCTTTGGATTTAAACTCCTCGAACATCTCATCAAAACACCATGTTGGAGCGACTCCAGTCTGCCATGAAATCCGTCAAGGACTCTAAACGTAAATACTCCACTAATGTTCATAATTTTCTGACCATGTATTTTTTTCAGATGGCAAACCTGTTAATATTCTGACAAATCTTTGCTCAGCGTTTTTCCGGTACTTCCTGCCTTGTTGTACTGTTTGTTTATCAGTCCCGATTCTGCATGGTGTGCGCACGTGTCGGCATGGGAACGTTCGGGATGTGCACACGCCATACGGATTCCGCTGCTGAGTGTGTGTGTAAAGAGAGAAAGCATTGTGCTGTATCAGTAGTGAGGCACTGCTGCATTGTGACACTGATCCGTGTCCTTTTTGATTTCAGCCCAACTCTAATTGTACAGCTTTGGTGAACCTGAACTGAATACCTGAAATATTTCCAGCTGCCTCTTACAGTCATGAATGGCCTAATTCTTTGCCTCGGCAACAGAGAGGGATTTGAGCTCTTTTATTAAACCACACATACAGGAATTTCTCACAAGCAGACTCTCAGCGTTTCACACAATTTAGCATCGATCAGTGAAGACAATTCATTCTATATCATAACCCTTAGGAGCCTAAGAGATTATAGCTTTTCACTCATTATTGTTTTGTTTTTATTGCTGTGGAACGGTTTGATTGAACAAACATTTAATCCAAAATACCTCCGTCATGGTTACCTCTTGAACAGGGTTCATGTAGAACTTGGCAGCGTACAAGCTTGTATGTCTTGCGTATGTTTTGAATGGTAAATCATTGACAGGGTCTTATGACCCATTAGACATTTTAGCAGTCACATTAGCTTTAAATGGTTTGATTTATGATGTTTAAGAAAGTTTAACATAGAAAAGACAAATACCTGGGCATGAAAATTCCTTTTCATGTCTTTAATGGCGGTATCTACACATCTTCTGTGTCGTTTCAAGAGCTGGCAGTTAAATCTAATACATGCAAGATAGAAGTTTGAAAAACATATCAAAGTGTGTGTTCATGTGCACATGATCTCATTTAATGAGAATGTTCCCGAGAACAGTACTGAAGAACATCTTGTTTGGCTGTAGCAGAGCTGGGATAGTACAAGTAGGGGAGTATGCTGTGTTCACCATGGCGTGATGTACGGAACAGTAACGGTATATGTTCAGTGGTTTAAAACGCAATAATCAGACGAGTGTTCACAAGTCAATGATGTGTGGTATTACTAGAATGTCCCTTGTGTTTACGTGTCCTATGCTCTGTACTCAGAAGACGAAAAGTTGCATTTGGTGAAATATTAAACAGATGGTTAAGTTTTCTGCCCCTGTTTCTCCGGGGGGGGGGAGTGAGTGAGATGGAGAGAGTGATCGAGTGAGTCATTGAGTGAGATGGACGGAGCGAGTGATTGAGCGAGATGGAGGGAGCGAGTGATTGAGCGAGATGGAGGGAGCGAGTGATTGAGCGAGATGGAGGGAGCGAGTGATTGAGCGAGATGGAGGGAGCGAGTGATTGAGCGAGATGGAGGGAGCGAGTACGTGGGGGGGAGTGAGTGAGATGGAGAGAGTGATCGAATGAGTCATTGAGCGAGATGGAGGAGCGAAAGCGTGAGGGACGTATCATATACCAGTGAACTGGTATAGTCGGGTTGCTACCTCATTTAGCCGTGGTCCTGATATGAGTTCGCCCACCTGTGGTCTGTTGATCGATTCCAGTTGAGTGGATTCCACCCAATCGAGTCTACACCTATGGTCCTGTCTGTCCCTGACCCAGGAGTCGATGATTGCCCCGTTCTATCTGTCGGATATCTGTGACCTGTGTGCGTCTGTCGATCCGTAAGTCTCTGGTGATCCGATCTTTCACCATCCTATCTGCCGACTGCCTGATCTAACATTATCTCCTGATCCATCATTCAGACCTAGACTGATGGTCTGATCCTTCCAACGGTGATCCGTTGATCGTCCACCGCCCTACCGGCTTGATCATGATTATGGCCTGTGGTGTTGTGATCTGTGCATGCTGCTGATCGACTTCTGATCCGACGATCCATGAGCCCAGGAGTACGGAGACAGACCCAGACTGATGAGCCCTGTTGTTAAGATTCCAGACGCGCCTGCTGATTTATTCCAGACGATGGTCGCGTTGATCGGGCCTCTTGACGTGTGACGGGGGGATGTGCCCTGACCGATTCTGCGGTCTAGACGATGAGCCTTATGCATGGCTGTCAGGATGAGCCCTTGACAGAGCTGAGCACAGAGCCCTCGATGGCCTGTTGACTTGTCTTACTTGATGGGCGTGTTATTGTGAGCCCATATTATGGATCTGAGTGTCGCGCGATCGTGAGGTCGATCCAGCGGACATATCCAGAGATGAGCCAGTGATAGAGTGAGATGGACCCACTTCTGTTGACTGATCCAATGGATTGTTCCCAGACGGATGCGGTTCTGTTGATCTATTTGCAGGAGTTGAGGCCATGACCTAGTCTGTTGACCTGATCCATGAGATTGGACCTGTTTTAGCGCTGAGGTGAGAGTGTGAGCTGGAGTGAGGGATGGATAGAGTGAGTGAGTGACATGGAGAGTATGTAATAGAGTGAGTGAGTGAGATGGCAAGAGGGAGTGAGCGGGTGAGATGGAATGAGTGAGTGAGATGGAGAGAGTGAGTAAGTGAGATGGAATGAGTGAGTGAGATGGAGAGAGTGAGTAAGTAGAGATGGAATGAGTGAGTGAGATGGAGAGAGTGAGTAAGTGAGATGGAATGAGTGAGTGAGATGGAGAGAGTGAGTAAGTGAGATGGAATGAGTGAGTGAGATGGAGAGTGTGAGGTAAGTAAGATGGAGATGGTAGAGTGAGTAGTGAGATGGAATGAGTGAGTGAGATGGAGAGAGTGAGTAAGTGAGATGGAATGAGTGAGTGAGATGGAGAGAGTGAGTAAGTGAGATGGAATGAGTGAGTGAGATGGAGAGAGTGAGTAAGTGAGATGGAATGAGTGAGTGAGATGGAGAGAGTGAGTAAGTGAGATGGAATGAGTGAGTGAGATGGAGAGAGTGAGTGAGTGAGCTGGAATGAGTGAGTGAGTGAGATGAAGTAAGTGAGTGAGAAAAATGAGATTAAAAGAAATTTTTTATATATACTTAATAGCAGTCAATAAAATATGTATGTGGCTGAAAATCTCTGGTCTCAGTACTGCTCCAGGCTAAATCAATGGGGGAAAATTGAGAAATGTGGGGACAAATGATGTGGCCTACTAAAATCCAACCGACCTGGACCTGGAGGTATCGGCGAGACAACTTGCCTGTTTGTTATGTATCCTGTCAATTCAGCCAGTTATCACTCTTGCTCTAGCATTCAGGAATCCTAGCCCAGGAAGTGTGTTTCAGGGGTTTGGCCTTGGAAGGAACAATGAATGTTCTCATATTCTGAATTTCTTCAATAACTTCAAGAATAACGAAAGCACTGACAACACCTTGAAACACGATACACATACAGTGCCATCCACTAATATTAGCACCCTTGGTAAATATGAACAAAGCAGGCTATGAAAATGTATCTTTATTTTTTAATCTTTTGATATTTTGTTCAAAACATTCACAAAAATAATACTCTGCTCATAGTTACGAAGGATACCAATATTAGTGGAGGACACTGTATATAAACGTAGACATGGAAGACCATCCTGCGTGACAGTTTATTGCCATTTGGTTCTGTCGTAGCTCATTACAATCTGAGCATTTGACCATGTGACCACCTGACCTGCATTACACATACATGATTTCAGAACAGAGCATGAACTTATGGGGGTCTGGTGTAATGCAAATCAGTACAGGTAAACTCCCACTCATACCTGCAACGTACAGTAGAATACACACTAAAAGACATATAGTGTAAGTCTCATTTTCCTTGTTTCTTCCTGAAGCAGTGATTCAGGAAGGACTCATACGTACATGCTGTCACTTGCAGGACACAAACACCTGAAGGATGCACTACATCCACATTTGCATGTAGTCAATTAGTGCCAGAGCTGTTCATGTGTATTGCCTTTTTCCGTATTTTGTACCGACATGCCTGTGTGTGTGTGTGTGTGTGTGTGTGTATAGGTGTGGACTACTTTACTCAACATTCCTCATCCATGTCCGACAACAGCATAAATCTTCCTTCTGCTTTAAACCCCATCATGCTGAAACTGTTCTTCACCATTGCACAACTTGTCTCCACCACACACTGGCTCAAACTGATAACTCTGGAACGCTGTAGCATGTGTAAAGCCACACGCTTTCACATGGATAGTTAGCTGTCAGCTCAGGGAAAACCTAGCCAAGAAATAAAATCCAAGGCACTTTCAGGCGTATAAACAGTTTGAACATCTCTGTGGTCAGTTCATGTGAGGAAATGCCATGGAAAAAACATCAGAACTGTGTTGCTGAGGAGCTTTGAAATTTCACCCCATTGTTTCTCATGTCTGCAGGAGTTTCGGATTGTTTAGTTTTGCTGATATTTTAGGACTTTGCAAGTGTTTGAACTTTTCGTTTGAACTGGAACATGCAGGTGTGTTTATTGAAAGATACGTTTACCTAAAAGATCATAGTGTTTATGAATGGGTTTTTGTCATTATCTTTTTTTTTTGGTAAGCTGGTTTAGTTGTTGTAAAAATAAAGAAGATTTGGCATATTGCCCGTACAAAGCCTTGAGGGTAAAATGGTTTCTGTAGATTTCACCAGCACCACCCATCTTGTAAAAAGAAGGCTGAAACATAACTCCACATATGCACAAAACACCTTCCATTTTATACCACAGCAAGGTCTCTGGCCTAAATCTCAGACCTGTATCTGTAATACTTCTGTAGATGCCATTTGGGGTAAAGGGGGCAGTGCTTTATAAAGCTGTGCAGCTCGGTACAAGCTGGGGCAGGGCCAATTTTAGACAATGGGTTCTTTTCTGTACTCCAATTATTGCCTCTTCGACTCTTCCATTCTACATCCTGTCATACTTATGTGTCCCATATACTCGTGTTAAGATAGGATGGAAACTACACTGCTCTGAAAAAGTATTCTGATATCTTCTGTTTTTGTGTATATCTCATACTAAATAGTTTTAGATCTTCAAATGAATAAAACAAAGGTAGCCTGAGTAAACATACAATTCAATACAGTTTTTAGTAAAAATTTTATTGATGGGGGGAAAAAAAAAAAAGTTATTCAACACCCATCACTCATGTGAAAAGCTAATTAGCTCCTTAAAATCTAGTTGTGCCACCTTTAGCAGCAATAACTGCAACAAAACACTCCTGATAACTGGATATAAGACTTTCATCTACTTCTAGGACTGGGATTTACTCCTATGCTTTGGATCATTGTCTTGCTGCATAATCCATTTCTGTTTCAACTCAAGCAACTAAGTGTATTCTGGACTACATGTGCTGCATAGACATATAATAGATACAAAGTAGTACTAATAAAAATAAATGAAAACCTATTATCAAGATAAACACTTATGAGACATTCGCACAGATACAGGTACAAAGGAATTCTTGTATCTGTTTAATTTGCACATCGAGACTCTGTATCTTCTACCAGAGGGAAATAGTTCATACTGTGGATACAAGAAGTGAATTTGATCGCCTAAAATCTTCTGCACCTGATTAAGAATGCATTTCTCATATAAATCTTTTTTTCTTTTGAGTGGTACTGTACAAGCCCTTAATGAATAATGAAATTAACATAGGTATTTAACATGAATAATATATGGATATTATCAATAATGGACAGTATGATGAATAATGTAGATTTCGGTCTACCCTGATAACCGTCAGCGTGTAGAGAGAAGCAGGCCGCTTTCTTAACTGAGCAAGCACTTGTTCTCCAACGCACTACATAGATACACACTATGGTTGTCATGACAAGCCTCTGATTGTCGATACATACACAAACACACTGTATCTTGTCTTTGCAGTAACAAATTAGATGTAGCTTGTCTTTCATTAGGAGTACGTAAGTACAATATTTCAGACTACCGTGTTTTAGTTCACGAAATGATCACCATCTGGCCGTTTTATCAGGTTGCAAATATGAGCCATGGAATGTAGTAAAGACAGATGGCTGCAATCTTTTACATAGTGTCCAGTGCTAGCATGTAAGTGCTTACGTTTAATGATGTTCATTTTATTACTTCCCAAAATAGATGGTTAAATTTGATGAGACCCATTTTTTTGTTGCTAACATAGTGTTCTTTCACTATAATAAAGTAATGTCCCATCTGCTCTTGTATTTTTAAATCGGGGATCTTGAGAGAGAGCGAGAGCGATGAGTTTCTTCTGTGAGGTTTAGAGTATGAAATATGTCTTTCTTTAACTCCATACACTTTATTGACAGTATGGTTTTCTGTGGAGCGTAATCTTGCATACAGTTCGAGAATGTTGTGTTATACAGTAGCTTGCTGGAAGCAATTGATTACATTATAGCATACTCAAGTTTTGAAATTTGTGGGCCATTCTCACAATCTGTTGCAGATGATGGGACCATAAGGTCAAGGTAAATCTAAACAAGAGCCTTTACTGTTATAATCGGAGGCCTGGGCATTGTTCAAATCTAGGGCCCAATTGATATATCCGTTATGCAATAAAATGAACGTTCTGAAAGCTTATCAGTAGCTTATCAATGAAAGTCACACTGTGAATGCAATGATATTGTCTCTTCAAACTATATGGGTTTAGTGATGTGATACTACTTATTTATGTGTGTTGAAAAGCCACATATCACATAAACCATTATTTATTAACATTACCTTTTGCAAATAGCAGACCGTTGACGTTTTTCTAATTAAGTCATTAATGTTACTCCACACGTCATATTGGTAAAAGCATATGGACTGAGCAACCAGTGTGTGTAAGAACATGTTGCATCTAAACATCGTGTGAATAAACTCTGTGTGATTCACACAGACATCAGTTTATAACGTATTAAAATAGACATTTTTACTGAGTTGTTATTATGTGTTTAAATTAGGGCTTGATCACTGTACAAACATAGTAGGCGTACAATTAAGGAAATTGCTGTAATATTTACTCCTATTTTAGTCCCATGAACTGACCACTGTCACGATAAAGACGTCTGTTTGTGCAAAAATGTACCAAACTTAATTGCAGATAAAACGTCTGTCTGCAAAATTCCAAATAGAACTGATTCATAATTAAATCATTTAAGGTTGTTGTCTCTCTTGCCCTCATTTTTGCACAAGCAGATCAATCAGAACAAATCAATTAATCATTCAACCCTGCAACTGGGACTTAGAACTTTGCAGCTTTGTGCTTGTGGTAACCAAAGAGTTATTTTTTGCTGGTTCTATAGGTATGAGCCCAGGTTAGCAGGTAATCGCAAAGATTGGTGGGGGCATTGTTCTTGATTGCAGGGCATTGGGCAGGAGCATGGGTATCTTCCAGCACTGGATGCACTGAAAGATTACATTGTATGGGATTAAATTTGTGCCAAACGTATTGAATGTAACTTTACAAGAAATGAACACAAATCTACAATGAGAGAGAAGAAAAACAGTCTGAACTGGTGGCAACATTTTTTGCATGATCTTCAAATAAAGAGCATTCTTTGTTAATAATTTTCTAAGCTTCATTTGCGCTAATCATGGTTTATGAATGCGCTGCCAGAGTTTTCGTTTACGCTCTACAAGTTTGCGTTCGCCACTCTGGTTTGGGCGGGGCTTAACATCGGTTTACACTGATAGCTCCCAGACCCAGGAAGTAGAGACGTCTGGATGTGGTTCTCTGTACAGTTATAGTGTTTGTACTTTGTAGTGGAAATGATTTACTTAGTCAGTATATTAGTTTGTAATTAATATTTGAGGTTTGGGTAACCTCATACGAATTTTAAAAAGGGTTTTTTTTTTTTTTAAACTCTCAGGAGCAGCACGGAGTGCCAGCGGCATCATCATCAACCTCATCATCCTCCTCTTTACACTCGAGTTGTAGATCCAAATCTCACTAGCCAATGAAAGTAAATTGCTGTTAATCCCGCCCACACGAGGTTTGTGCCAGAATGGCGAACATAAATTTAGGGAGCGTAAATGAAAACTCTGGCAGCGCATAAACATGTTTAGCAAAAATGAAGCTTAGAGAACTGTTAACAAAGAATGCTGTTTATTTGTAAACTATGAAATTGAAATCAGAGTCTTTTCCTTCTTCCTCATTGTATAATTTTTGTTTGTTTCTTGAAAAATTACGCTCAATACTTTTGGCTGAAATTTAATCCCATAGATGTTCTAGGATAGGGAGTGTGGGGAAAATGAAAATCTCATCAATGTACGGAATAAAATTTTAGTTGGAGGGAGACAAATGTCCCTGAGTACAATATTAAGAAAGGCCTGGAAGACAGCGGGATTATTGGTATCTTTAGGTTACTGTGTTATAGTTTAGACTATGTAGAGATGAAGACACCCTTCCTGCTTTCGTACGAAGACGAATCCTGCAGATGCAGCAAGGCGATGCATCTTTACTGCAAAGCCTAGCCTGTGCAATATATTGTTCCATGGCCTTGTTTTCTTTGGTAGTTAGAGGGTGGATAGATGCATGATCAGAATGAGAGAGCAGTTCTAAAGGTGCCTGTAGTGGTAGGATGCATACGATCCAAGGATTGTCCTTTCTTGGGTGGTTTCTGGTCTCTGTACAGATCATAAGACTACATACGGTGGCAAGAAAAAGTATGTGAACCTTGTGGAATTTCATGGTTTTCTGAATAAATTTGTCATAAAATGTGATCTTGATATAAGGATATTGACAAATATGATGTGTCTAAAATAATAACAAAATTATTATTTTTTTAAACTTTATTGAGAACAACCAAAAAAAATATCATACTGCTTGTGGAAAAGTATGTGAACACTTGAGTTAATGACCTCAAAAATGACCTGGAGTCAGGTTTTAGCACATCTGGAGTGTCATTAAGAAAATGAGTTTGGAGGTGTGGACTACAGCTACTTTGACTGATTAAAACCCCTCAAAGTTCTCAGAAAAGAGACCACTCTGTGATTCCTTGTTCAGTCCAGGCCAGGGTTCATCAAGCACAGCGTACTTTTTAGGGTTTAGTGTGACCCGTAAGATCTTCACCAAGCAGGTGTGTGCATCTAGTGACAGATGACGGTCATGGCAATCCATTTTGCAAATCAGTCCCTTTTTAGGTCTTAGTTAAACTCCATGAGTACAGGCTCCCTTTATCTGCTTCCATTTGCTTATGTGCAAAACACTAGGGTTTTCAAAGCTGCTGATCATTCACCTTGCTTGAGGTATATGATATCTTCACCTCCTTTTTTGCCATTGGTAGGCTGACGGACCATGTTGCAGAACATGTGAAGTAGACAGACTCAAGTGGAGCAATGTATCAGACAACCCAAAGTGCTAGACTCAGAAATGTGAGGAAATGGTTAGGCGATCAGCAATAAACTAAACACAACTAAACCAGCAGCTTGTTCAAGACAGGCATATATCAAAGGCTTTTCAAATCCTCGCAGACACACTGCTGGAGAAATGAGAGTCCTGGTTCTTTAAAAGAAGTAGTGTGATTGTAATAGTTGAGTTCTGTTCATAATCAGGTGATTTTTAAAGCGGGACAGAAGCTTAACTGGAGGTCAACTTCAATCAAATAATTGCTCTTCACCTTACTGTCAGGAGATTGTGATTTTGAATCAGGGCATGTTTGCTTGTTATTTGGGGTAAATCAGGGCCTAGATGTAAAATGTTAAAAATGGTATTCAGGACATCATTATATATATATATATGCAGTCTAAAAGTCTGAGCCTACAACCAAGAACTGATTCAATCATTTATCAAAAACTAATCTAAAATTTGGGTGATTATTATTATTATTTTTTTAAATAATTAATTTACAGCTCATACATGTTGATGATTAACTTGTCAAAATTGTGTTAGCTTTTCTCTTGGGGTGCCGGGACATTTCTTTGTACTGGACCGGAGATTTTTGGATCCTTCAGAATAGCAATCCATGGCTGTACTTTTTCAGTTGAATTTTTGGTCTTCAGACTAAATCCAGTTCTTAATAGGAAATATGAGAAAAGTGTGTCTAGAGTTGTTTGCATCTGGGAATGCTTGTGTTTCTGTTTTATTTTCATGCAGCTTCTCACTGGCCGATTGCATTTGTTGGACTGAAACAGGAAAGGAGAACTGCTTGAAAACACCTGTCAAAAGCTGTATTACACTATCACACCTTTCACTTGTTCCCTCTCAAAAGGAGGGTTGAATTGCTTATTTGGATCAAGTTCTCATCAGCCTCCTTCCCTTGCTGCAGCGGAATCAACTTACAAATGAGACAAACACTTTATAGGACTCAAGACACTACATGCACACTCATACTGTAACAAATTTCTATCTGAAGAAGTTAAATATCCAGTACTGTGTGTGTGTGTGAAATGTGTTGTGATTCAGTTGCCGTGAGCACAAGCTTCACTTCATGGCATAATCGGATACACACCACAGCCTGCACTCTATTATTAAATCTTTCATCAATTATTAGCAGTGCTGTCACTATGTGTGGCCTCTTTGGTGGTTGATGGAACTATTTTGGACCATCCTTGCTTACTATTGATTATGTATGCATGTCCTCATAGAAGGAAAGAGGAGGACCGCAATAGACCCTTTAACCCTCATCGTCCATTCTCTGCTTAGCAGTGCATGTCCCACGGAGCCAGGTCAAGAGTGCAAAAGCAAAGATAGAGCGGATGTGACGGGCCTTCTTTTTTTTTTTTTTTTTTTTTTGAAATATGTTTTGTGTGTATATAAAAAAAAATTATAAAAAAAAAAATTTTTTATGCGTGCAAAAAAAAAAAAAAAAAGGGGGGAAAAAACAAAAAAAAAAAAAAAAAAAAAAAAAAGAAAAAAAGAAAAGAATATATAAATAAAAATAGTAAAAAAAAAAAAAAAGTAAAGAAGAAAAAGAAAAAAAGAAAAAAAAAAAAAAAAAAAAAAAAAAAAAAAAAAAAAAAAAAAAAAAAAAAAAAAAAAAAAAAAAAAAAAAAAAAAAAAAAAATTTTTTAAAAAAAAAAAAAAAAAAAAGTGTTTTAAGCAAACAAAAAAAGTGTACTTTGACGCAATCTTTTTTTTTTTTTTTTTTTTTTTTTACCTACTGTTGCTCTTTCGTTTGCACTACGTATTCTCCGTATATGTGTATAATCCGCCATGTTGGCATGGTCATGTGACCTACACCTTAAAAAAAAAAAAAAAAAATCTGATGCGCTGCCTTCCACCATTTTTTATTCTCACAGCGCTTACATGACAGTCCTGTTGCCTTATGGGATAGCGCAGTGTCCAGTGGTTCCATACTGCAGAATCTCGGGGAAAGCAGTAGGTCATACAGTATTTCTCGCCTACTGTCTTTTGAATACTGAGAATTCGGACATACTACACCTTTGGCGTACTGATTTTCGCCTACTATATATTAGGGTAGTAGGGATATTCAGATGCGGCTATTGTCTGATAGTAAAGATGTAAATACTTCAGTTCTAATCTTGAACTCATTTATTTGAAGGGCTTTCATAACACAGACTGATTTAAACAATAATCCTTTATAAGCATGTTGAAAGTAACATTCCATGGAAGACCAGGTATACACACTGAGCAGTTTGAAACATTGAGACTAATTCAGTATTCTCTCTCTGTGTCTCTGTCTCTCTCTGTCTGTCCTCCCTCTTCCTCTCTCCAGCATCGTCACTGTTTTCTCACCGGTTTGTGACTGTGCGGAGGGGCAGTCCAGCAGCACGCAGCGGTCAGATCCAGCAGGGTGATCATCTGGAGGCAGCGGAGGGCCGCTCTGTGCTGACACTGCCTCACAGAGAGCTGGCACAGATCCTGCGGCGAGCAGGAAACACACTACGCCTCACCATCATCCCACGCGCCAACAACAGTATGCCTACCCTTCTTGTTCTGTTCAATACTTAGCAGTACATGATACATGATCTCATTTGATTAGCAGTACACTTATAGTTTTAACTTTAACATCTTATCCTTGTTTGTGGAAATTTCATTTCGATTCATTTTTATATCACAAAGCGTGTACATACGGCCATGTGGAAAAAAAAATAAGTACACCCCATGGAAATTGTTATTTTTGACATACAGTATTTGGACAAGAAATATTTGATCCTCTTTGAAACAGTGTCTATTAATAAAGGTGATACACTATCAAATGACACAAAATTGACATTTTGCAACCATTTCCACAATTTAAATGGAAAAAAAACAGATCCATCTCAAGTAAGTACACCCCTACATTTATCACACCTTCAAATCCATGCAATTAGAATCAGGTGTTGAAGATTGGGTGCGAGTGATTAGAACCTGCTTAGGGAGTGCAGGTGGAACCTGTCTTGTTTATACCCCTCTCATATCTAGTGTCTGGTGTTCCCTTAGTTATTGAGGTGTGTGGTGTCATCATGCCTAGATCTAAAGAGTTCTGTAAGGCCTTCAGAAAAAAGGTTGTGGATGCCTATGAGTCTGGTAAGGGATTTAAAAAAGATCTCCAAATTATTTGAAACACTTCATTCCACTGTAAGGAAAATCATCTACAATTGGTGCAGATTTAAAACGGCTGCCAAAAAAAGATCCGTCCCAGCAAATTCAGCCCAAGACTGGACCGTCTGAGAGTCTCCAAGAACCCAAAAACTTCATCACAGCCAGTAAGTCTTGTAACTGTTGGTGTTAAAGTGCTTGCTTTTACAATCAGAAAGAGGTTGCACAAATTTGACCTGCATGGGAGGCGTACCAGGAAAAAGCCTTTGCAAGACTACAGTTTGCCAATGAACATATAAGCAAAACCAGGCCTTTTGGAATAATGTGCTCTGGACAGATGGATCAAAGACAGAGTTGTTTGGCCACAGTAACAGCAGACATGTTTGGTGATGACCAAAGATAGCTTTTCAGGAAAAGCACCTCATACCAACTGTGAAGCACAGTGGTGGAAATGTTACAGTTTGGGGTTGCTTCGCTTCCTCAGACACTGGACAGCTTGCATTCATTGATTCATTCATTGACTAAGCACTCTTTGATATGATGCAGAATTCATAAAGATAATGTGAGGCCATCTGTCTGAAAGTCGAAGTTGAACCGAATGTGGATCTTTCAACAGCATAATGACTTTAAGCACACCAAGCAAATCCACCAAGGAATGGCTCAAAAAGAAGAAATGGAAGGTTATGGAATGGCCTAGTTAAAGCCCGGATTTGAATCCCATTGAAATGTTGTGGGGGGATTTGAAATGGGCAGTACATGCAACCTTCAAACATCTTGCAGCTGAAATAATACTCTATGGAAGAGTGGTCAAAAATTCCAGCAAGTCTGGTGGACAATTATGCAAAAACGCCTACAAGAAGTTATTTCTGCTAATGGGGGCAATACTAGCTTCTGAATCTAAGGGTGTACTTAATTTTTCCACAGAAGAAAATTACATCTATTGCTTTTTTTGCTACTTTTCTTATGTTTTTTTTCAAGTATATCAACTTTATTAACTAGCACTGTTTCAAAGATGATCAAATGTTTGCTTGTCCAAATATGTAGAGAAGAAAAAAAAAAATAGCCAACCATTTCCATAGGGTGTACTTATTTTTTCACATGTCTGTAAATATAAAGAATGTGACAAGGACTAGAATCACCTTTCTGTTCTATACTTTCCGGTAACAACGACCAAGTCTGTGAAACATGTATTTGATTTTAAACAATACATTCTTATTCATTAGGGAAATTGAGCTAAGTATATGATGATTTGTGTCAAATAAATGTTTGCTACAACTTCAAAAGGGGACATCCTGTACCAAAAAGAACAGAAGATAAACAGTAAACGCAAGTAATGTTAGGCAGTGGCAAGGTTTGCGCTGTTGCGTCTAATCTTTGTACTTCTGATTAACTTGTTTATAAATTCTGTCTCAGAGCAGCTGTTTGTATACCAGTGTGTCCTCCAGAGGGCACCAGTGCATCATTTATAAAAATAAAAAAAATAAAAAATGTTAATTATTTTCGCTACATTTCTTTTTTTCTTCCTCTCTCTCTCTCTTAGATGCCTCCAACCTGACAGAGTACACAGACTTTGATGCAGATAACAAGTTAAGAAAAGGGCACATAGCCAAACAAAAGGTGACTGTCTTATGTCTTATGTTTATTATGGCTTGGAAAGCATGATATCATAACTCTATTATTATTATCATAAATATATTATTATAGCAGTGAATGTCATTTCAGTTGGCGAGGTACCTAGCAACCGTTATTTCTCAGAGACCAGAGAGGAGAGAAAAAAACGAATCACCTTTTTTAGATTTCAAACATAACACATATTGGCTTAGAGGCTATATATTGCAAAGGGTGTGGATTAATTAACAAGGGGCCTCCCTTTTAGAACAGGCGGATGTCATGTCCGTGCAGTCAACTACACCTCCCATCATCCCTAGTAATTTACATGACATGCTCACATGCCTCACTGATTACTCACACCTGTTTTGTTTCATTAATTAGCAGCACTGTTCTGGTTGTTGTGGCTGCGTCTGAATATCCCTACTACCCTACTAGACGGTAGGCGAAAAACAGTACGCCAAAGAATTGGTATACCCGAATTCTCAGTATTCATAAAACAGTAGGAGAGAAATACCTGGATGACCTACTGCTTCCGCCGAGATTCTGCAGTATGGCACCAATGGAAACGGTGGATACTACTTTATCCCATAATGCAACGGAACTGGCGCGGAAGAGCCGTCAGAATCTGCACCATGTAGTACGTCCGCATTGTATTCATGCTTACCACTTATACTGATCAGTACGTAGTGTGTCAACGGCCAAGCAGTAGGTACTGAATCGAATGCAGTAGGTACTGAATCGAATGCAGTAGGTACTGAATCGAATGCAGTGGGTACTGAATAGAATGCAGTAGGTACTGAATCGAATGCAGTAGGTACTGTCACAGTATGCGATTTCGGACGCAGCCAGTGTTTCATTGTCAAGGCTTTTAACCCACATAACTTCTTTTGTGCATAGTCTCCTGCGAGTTTTGTTTCCTCCCTCGTTTTTGTTTTTTGTTCATTTCCATACAGGATTCTTGTTTCTATTTTTATTTGTGAATTTTGGATTTCCTATAATAAGTAGAAGATGCACTTGTACTGTATCCGCCTCCCTTATCTGACAGCAGACGTCTAGGGCAACTGCTGAAGATTGCGACTACCTTGCCGTAATCGAGCGAGCAGTTTTTTGCCAATTCCCTATTCTAATAAGTTATATTATTCTGATCTCATGATTTTAAAGCTGTTTTGCATTTAATGTTGGCTAGGAACGAACACAGATTCGTGCATGGCCAAAAGTTTGTGGACACCTAACCATCACACCCATATATGGTTCTTCCCCAAATTGTTGCTTCAAATTAGGAAGCACACAATTGCATAGAATGTCTTGTATGTTGTACAGTAGCGTTACAATTTTCCTTCACTGGAACTAAGAGACCTGAACATGTTCCAGCATGGCAATGCCCCTGTACACAAAGTGAGGTCCATTAAGAGTGGTTGGAGTGGAAGAACTTGAGTGGCCAGCACAGAGTCCTGACCTCAACCCCACTGAACAGCTTTGGGATGAACTGGAACTCTGACTGCACCCCAGGCCCGGATTCAGTGCCTGACGTCACTAATGCTCTTGTCACTGAATGGGCAAATCCCCACAGGCATGCTCCAAAATCTACTGGAAGAGTGGAGGTAATTTTAACAGCAAAGGGGGCACTAAATCTGGAATGGGATGTCCCAAAAGCACATATGGGTGTGATGATCAGAGGGCCACAAGCCTTTTTTCCATATAATGTAAATTTATGAAAGCCCACCACTAGGAGCAGTAAGGAGCATCGACACAATATCACATTACAATCACCAATTTTAAATTTGAGCCATTCCAAATCCAGAGGCATGCCTGTTTTAATAGTATTTAAAAGACTTTAAATATGAGCAATATTGAATGTGGAATTTCTTAGGATAGTTTAATTCACATTTCAACTCCTAAGTCTTTTTCTTTTTTCCATCAGGATCCAAGGTATTACAATGTGGACCTGGAGAGAGGCCCGACTGGGTTTGGCTTCAGTTTAAGAGGGGGAAGCGAGTACAACATGGGACTTTATGTGTTGGGGTTAATGGAGGGAGGACCAGCATCCCGCAGCCAAAAAATACAGGTACACAAACGCACAGAAAAATTCTTTCTGACACGTTCTGTACATACCGTTACGGACCTCGTGCTTAACACAACTTGGAGCACATCTCTAATTACAGTAAATTCTCACAGTGTAATCCAGCACGGGATAGAATGGCTTACCTTCGTGGCAGGTGGTGTTTGCTCGGTAAATTGTTCAGTAAGGCCTGTCTTACGGTTTTAGGTGAGTGATCAGCTGGTGGAGATTAACGGGGACAGCACAGTAGGCATGACGCATAGCCAAGCTGTGGAACAGATCCGCAAAGGAGGACACCGCATCCACCTGGTCCTGAAGAGAGGAAACGGATACGTACCCGACTACGGTAAGGAGAAAGGGACACGTGTAGGCTTTCTTTCACAGCTGACTGATTTGCTCTTGGGATTTCGATACTCTTCTTTGGTCTTAGCTTGTCTGGAGGGAATCTCTCTGTTCACTTCCAGCACGATGGGCAACTTTCTGTTCACCTTTTCCTAACTATGCTTTGGGATTTTTCTTCTTTGTCTTGTCTGTTTTTCCCTTTTTTTGTTTTATTTCTATCGGTCTTCCATGCGGCTGTCATCCCCCCCTCCCTCCCCCTTCTCTCTCCTTTTTCTTTCTCTCTCTATCCCTCAGTGGAGCTTTCCAGCTTATCGCTCTGCATGACCAACTCCAAACAGGGCGAGCCTTGCTTCTATGTCATCGGCCGGACAGAAAACACACGGTTGGTAGCTGTTCCTATTAGTTTTGCCTGTCTTTTTTTTTTTTTATTTGAGGTTTCTTTAGGTTCACATTTGTGTTTTGGCTCTTTTCTTTTCTTCCCTGCCTATTGTCTTTAAGTGACTGCTAGAGTTAACCTTACACCTTCATCTTACACATTCTGTACACTCATTTACACCATTCACTTTAACAGTAGACAGACATACCCAGTAGTCGTTTTAAGGACTTAAATCTCAGGGAACTTCAGTCTGTCATTGCTTACTAATTAGGTTAATGTTAGTCCAGTGGAAATTCAATATGCATATACAAAGTTGGAATACTGTCACTCAAGTCAAGTGTGTTTTTTTTTTTTATTGTCATTCCCCTATATAGCTTGTATACATTGGAACAAAATGTCATTTCTTCAGGACCATGGTGCAAATACACACAGCATGTGAGACGAGTGCAGGACAATTAATACACAGAACATTAACAATAAAACAGAAACATGAGTTGTAAACTGTTTGGTAGTTTAGCAGCAATAGGTACATGTGAAGTATAGCATTAATTAATGCCCTTCCATCTTCAGTGTAAATCGGTCTGTTTTAATCTTGGGTAAAAGCATGCATGATGAAGCTTGTCCCAACCACTTGGCATTCATCCAAACTTTCCATGGATGCTTGAACGATCTCTTTGTGTCTGAACAGCTTAGCAAATGAAAGCTGACTTAGCAAGAGTAGTCTGCTGTGATCACTCTGTAACTCTCTAGGTTGGTACATGTAGAATCCCAATTCTACCTGCTTGGACCACTCTGTCAGATTCTCACCTGCTACACTGTACGACGAAACAGAGTGTTGCCATTTATGCATGCGTATTCAAATCTTAGGCCATGCATGGATGGTTTGCAGGTCGATCTGATCAGTGTTTTCAGCAGGTTTATGTTTTATGATATTTCTGTCTTGTTTTTAGGGGCCCAAGTGCACCATTTTACATTTTGATGGGCCAACAATATGGAATAAATTAATTGTTAGGTCATTGTCCATGCAGTCGATAGGAATTTCTTGAACTTTCTCCACTAGGGAGGGCTGCAAATAATACCTGATTAATTTGGTACGATTTTTCTTGGAGATGTCTCTAAATATACCTAAATAACAGCTGGCCCAACCAACATTCATGGCTGCCAGTAGTTAATTATACAGTGACTGCTTACTAAATTTAAGAAAATCCTGCTACATGAGATGTGTCTGAGGAGACACACCAAGCTTGTAGCATGTACAACCCCGATTCCAAAAACGTTGGGACGCTGTGTAAAATGTAAATAAAAACAGAATGCAATGATTTTCAAATTTCATAAACCCTTATGTTATTCACAGTAGAACATAAACATATAAAATGTTTAAACTGAGCAAATGTACCATTTTAAGGAAAAAAATAAGGTAATTTTCAATTACATCTCAAAATTTGGGACGGGGCAACAAGTGTTCCTAAAATGAAACAGCTGGAGGAACATTTTGCAACGAATTAGGTTAATTGGCAACAGGTCAGTAACATGATTGGGTATAAAAAATAAAATAAAAAAAAGAGTATCTTAGTGACTCAGAAGTAAAGATGGGATAGAATCTGGATGTTGCTCTAAAACCTGTATATAACTTTCAGCATTGATGGTGTCTTTCCAGATGTGCAAGCTGCCCATTCCATAGGCACTACCATCAGAGATACAGGCTTTTGAACTGAGCACTTATTTAAAAAAAAAAAAAAACCTCTCCTCTTTAGTCCTCTTTAGTTTAGAGGACATGGTGTCCATGGTTTCAAAAAAATGCCAAATTTTGATTAATCTGAGCACAGAACATTTTTCCACTCAGTCCATTTTCAATGAGCTTTGGCCCAGAGAAGATGGTGGGATTTCTGGATCAAGTTCACATGTGGCTTCTTCTTTGCATGATAGAGCTTTAACCAGTATTTGTGGAAGTCACGGTGAACTGTGTTCACAGACAATGAGTTCTGGAGGTGTTTCTGAGCCCATGCAGGGATTTCCATTACAGAATCGGGCCTGTTTTTAATGCAATGCCGCCTGAGGGCCCGAAGATCACGGGCATGCAACACTGATTTTCACCCTTGTCCCTTCCACACAGAGATTTCTCCAGATTGTCTTTTTTTTTATATATATATATATATTCTGTAGGCTACTGTAGATATATATATTATGTAGGCTGTACTGATGAGATATTCATAGTCTTCGCAATTTTACGTTGAGGAACATTATTCCAAAATTGCTCCACAAATTGTAGACGCAGATTTTCGCAGATTGCTGAACCTCTGTCCATCTTTCCTTCTGAAAGTCTCTGCATATCTAAAATACTCTTTTTATACCCAATCATGTTACGGACCTGTTGCCAATCAACCTCCAGCTGTTTCTTTTTAAGAACACTTACTTTTCCAGACTTTTGTTGCCCCTCTCCCAACTTTTTTGAGACATGTTGTGGCCATCAAATTCAAAATGACCTTTTTTTTTTTTCTTAAAAGGGTGCATTTACTCAGTTTAAACATTTGATATCATTTCTATGTTCGGTTGTGAATAACAGATGGTTTTCTGAGGTTTGCAAATCATTGCATTCTGTTTTTATTTACATTTTACACAGCGTCCCAACTTTTTTGGAATTTGGGTTGTATATCAAGTGTATGCCTGGTAGGGTTTCAATCACAATGATTGTTATATCTTTTATTTACATTTTTATGAATTTCAATATAGAACTCATTTTTAACTCCAATGTACTACAAAAAGTGTTACACTCTGGTCCCTAGAACTTATTAAACACATATGACTTGTTATTTATATAGCATGTGGATGTATTAAGGTATGCAGCAGGTGTGTTGTCCAAAAACAGTGGATTCTCCATTCAGCAAAGTGAAAAGGAGATGAATGAAAGATCTTTTTACTCATTTGTCTGCTCACCTCGCATTCATTCCAGTCTACAATGCCTATTTGTTTAGACACTATAGCACGAGCTCTCATATGGCCAACTGAGTGTGTCTTTTCAAATCTACATCTCTCTCAGGCCATGAAGGTGGAGCAGCCTCCCCCTCCTCCTTCCACTCTGAGGAACCAGGTGAGAGTGGAGTGGCTTTCTCCTTGCCAAGAATCATTGAGAAAGGGGTGGACAGAGAGGCAGAGAGACGAAAGGGGCGGAGAAAAGGAGGCAGCAGCCGAGGAGGAGCAGAGGAGGAGAGGAGAGGCACTCCTGAGATTGAGCGGGCTTCGGGCGACTTGGTTAGCATCACAGCGAGCTCCCACTCAGGGAGGAAGAGAGAGAGAGAGAAACCAACCCAGAGTACGACCAAAAAGGCTCCAAGAAGTACAGAGGGGGAGGTAGAGGATGTGCAGCAAAGAGAGAGGAGGGAGAGGGAGAAGGAGAAGAAGTGGAGTTCAGGAGGCAGGAGGAGCAGAGTGAAAACTGAAGAGAGGGAACAGGAAGAGGAAAGGGAGCGGTCAGATTCAAGGGGGAGGAGGGGGAGAGATGAAAAGAAGGAGGGAAAAAGGAAGGGAAAAATAGAAAATAACAACAATGATGTCCCTGAGGGTGCAGAAGAGGTCACTGGGGTCACACAGAAAGCACCCTTCTCTTTCCTCATGTCTCTGGATGACGAAGGTAATCTTTCTGATGCCGACTCTGCACTCAGTTTTTCGGAAGTCAGCGTGTCTGCAGCTAGCATCTCGTTTGCAGGGGCGCAGTGGCCCCTTGACCCCAGAGACCTCAGTAACTCCCATGAGATCCCTGACACCCCAAACCTCACCCCGGGCCCATGGCTCGTCCCCAGCCCTCATAAACTCTCTCAGGTCTTAGAAGGAAACCGGCTGAGCCAACATTCAAGTGGCCTGTGGTTCTGAAAAGCTTGTTCTCTCTGAACTCTCTCTCTCTCTCTAATAAACACACACACACACACACACACACGCATGTCATTTGCAGACTCGCACACCACCATCACCCTACCAGCCCTCCAGCCCACCTTGAAAAACCCCACACCTGTGTTCACATTTTCAAGAAGAGCCGCTCGATTGCAACCAGTGCCCATGTCTGCAGTCCAGGCAAACTGAAATTACCATCACCCAGGGCCAGCGAAACAGAAGGAGAGCGCATGCTGCCATCATGGCATGGTTCTGATTGGTTGCTAACCTGCAAGGCAAACCCATATGCGTGTATGTATTCATAGTGTTCATAGCATGTACAAGTTTATTTTTTAATCTTGTCATTTTGACATTTTTTTTTTTTTTTCCTTTTGATATTTTATTTTCTTATGAATGCATTAAGATTCTATTACAGAAAAAAAGAGGAAGATTTATTTAAGATCTGTATTAGCTGCTTGCTATTCTGTGACCAGACTGTAACCCTCTCCCCCACTGGGTGTGTCGATCTAGCTGTCCGTGCTGGGGAAAGGACGGGGAAAGAACTGTTTTATTATGAGGCTAGCGAGCCATCTCAGACTTCTCCAGGTGCCTTCTGCTTCTTTAGCTGGTGTTTACCAAAAAAAAAAAAAAAAAAAAAGAATCTATATAATATTTAAAAAAAAAAAATTCTCGAATGAACAAAATATTAAATGAAGTAGCAAAGTAGAGAGTGTGCAATTAAGCATTCTTCTGCCTCTTGAACTATAAACCTTTGCAAGACTCAGTACACAAGACAGAGAACAAAAAAAAAAAATTCTGCACACATTCTGCAACCGGTCAGCGAGTCATTACAAGTGCCTCATGTGATTATTCCTTTACGTGAAACACTAGACTTCTCTTAAGAGGTCTGTGTGAATTCAGGATCCCAGAGCTTTTGTTTCTCATGTTTCTCACATTTGTGTTTAGAACTGGCATGTCAAGGCCGTTCCAGATTCCCAGCACATTTTCAAAATCGCAGAAAAAGAACCCAAGGCCTATGAGATCCCATTTGCTCAGCCCTCCTCCAGTCTGCATCAAGATCACTGTTACACACATCTGTCGCTCACTCTCTAGCTTCATGTGTTGATCCCTCGTTTCAGGAGATAAAAAAAAGGGCATTTTGATACCGGTCTTCTATGCATTTTGTAAGACTTACTGATCAAAATTGCAGAGGCGTTCGTTTTGGTTTTCTTTTTTTTTTTTTCTACTGAGGCCTAGATTGGGAATATTATGTACTATCGAAGCGCAGGTGGGATGATTGCTGGGATGTGACTGGCGTGGAACATAAGAGATTTTCTTAGGTGATTTAGTGTCAGACGTACTGCAGCACCAGCTTATGCATCTCTCTTTACCTCTGACTGTCTAAGCAATAAGAGGCCATCTCCGAGTTTTCCGTTTCAGTATACGCAGCGTAACTTTATGCCCAAAACTTTCACAACAGAGCGGTATTTCAAGTAATCGATTTAAAAAAAATAGATAAATAAAAAAAAAAAAAAAAGGACAAGCATTTCACAATGCATTTGTGAGATTTAGAACACTAGATGCTTATGCAGGATATGTCTTCTTATTCATGCTGTATGTAATAGCATGTGATAAGCATTTATCGAGTTAAAAGGAGTCCAAACGTATTATTAGAATATAAGTAAAGTTTAGGTTCATTGACCTAATGGAGACCTTATCCAGCCTACATGTCCACTTTGTATTTGATACCTAAAAGGGCAAAACGTAACAGAATCCTCCGTCGTGTTTGTATTGAATTGGGATGAGGGAATGTTCATGTTTGGTAACGTTTTTCATGTTGGAGAGACGGTACTGTAGCAGATGCTTCTTGAAATGCAAAGACTATTGTATATAAAGAGAAATCCCAGAAAACTTGTAGGCTTTACACCAGAACAACGTTATAAACCCTAGTCTGATTTCTCAGCCACCAACATATCAGAAATACTATATGTAGCACAGAATATAATATCCTTCAAGGTATGTTTACAATAACAACTTGTTATTAAACCCCGGCACACGAAAACAGGCTAAAAGTGCCAACTTCTTCCGTGATGTAACATGATGTTTGGGGGAAAAAAATGATTGAAAATTTTTCAAAGTTGCATGACTGTTAGATGTAATCTTCAAGCATCACCATGTAGAAATATTTGGTTTTTATTGTCCTGACCCCCTTGTTTTGTTTTTTGGTTTTTTCGTGTGGTTTTTTTTTTTGTTTGTTTGTTTTTTGTTTTTTACACTTTTGTCATAATGTAATGTGGTGAAATGTGAAATGCTTTTTAGTGGCCCTCTTACCCCTCGAAAAGAAAACTTAGCATGGTCGCACCATAGTGCTTTTTGTAGCAAACAAGTTAACAGGCTCCTTGCTTTAGCTCCCTCCTTCACTCTAAAACCAAGGCAAATAGTCACCCACAGTGCCAATATACACACAAGTATGCAATCCAGAAGAACAGTTTTGAACAGCATGCTCAATGATCACCATGACAAAGGTGTCGGTTTATTTCAGCCAGTAACCCATTAGATGCAGTGTAGGTAAAAATATATAAAAAAAAAAAAAAAGAGATTTGAGATTCTTACAAGAAGGAGCCATAATATGAGCCAATCATTGTATTTAACAAACGGTGCCATGTTTTGATACTATAACTTCTGAGGTCAGTCTACTCGCAGTGCTAGTGCACTATTGAAATGCTAATTAACGATGTCATCCTCGTTCCCTTTGAATAAAGGAATAAGGCCTTTGTTCTTGTATGTTTTTGTAAGTGTTGACAGTCGAAATGTGACAGTTAAGGTTCAGCTTTGAATTTCAACTTGAATTTATTACATTAGCCTTGTTAAGGAATCAGCCATTGTACAGAACAATAAAAAAAATGAAGTAAAAACACATTGCTTTTCCCCACTAGCGCATATATAAAAAAATATTCTGTAGACAGTAGTTAGAGAAGTAGCAGGAGCAGCTCGACAGCTAGGAGAAAGATGACTGAAGGAGAGGGCACGGCCGGCAAAGCAGCACGTTTCTGCAGCGCTTTTTTGTTTTCACACAGTTCACCACTTAAAACCGTCGCAGTAGTGTACATGCTTTTGGACATGCTTCCAGTGGCATGCCGCTCTGACGTGCGTGTGAGTGCTGCGGCACCACTTGCCATGTGTAGCTGGTTTAAAAAAGCTACAATGATGAATGCTTCTGGCTCGAAATAAACTCCGAGATGAAGGACGTAACAACACGATCATGGGTTGTATGGCGAGAAACCAATTAGTCAGTGTAAATGTGTAGCTCTTTGGGGTTATACACATACCATCCCAAAGTAGGGATGCACCGAGAGTTCCACCACCGCCTGCAAATGAATGGTGCTCACAGTTTTCATTGAACTGACGAACACAGTTTTCAGTTTTAAGACCGAGTACAACAACAGGTTATTTACAAACAAAGTGTCGTTGCAGTTAGTCTTGAGAATTTAATAATACATCACTGACATGTTCATGCAGTGAATCAGTTTGTGTGCTGTTGCTCAAAACAGTGGATCCAGCCTGGTAACCTTGAATCTGTTTGTCCTGTTTTAGAAGATCTGCGTGCACCATTTCACACACACACACACACACACACACACACAACACTACGTTTCGTTTTCCGGGGCTACCTGATCCGTACTGCACATGCCAATGATGAATACTTATTTGTATTTGCATGTGGGTTTTTTTGCCGTGCTGGATTTTTTTTTGTTTTTTTTTTAATGCTACCTGCTATGCAAATGATCAGTGATGTTATTTCATCAATTAAAAGGGTAATTAATTAAAGTAAGTCCTGCAATGGTTGAGAAAGTAAACTGAAATAAATAAATAAAAATCTGGCACTTGTTTTTGTTTCAGTCCAGTGTGTCCTAATTTTTGGTCTGAGACTGGACTTATTTTCGGTGCATCACTACCTCTAAAATGTAGAAGGCTTGATTAGACTAAAATACTTGCATGCTTGATATAGCACACTGCTCCTGGTTATATCCTAAACCACAGTCATTACTATAACCCTAGCCAGAAATATATCAATATATTCCTCCACAACTACTGCCCTCTCCTTTGTTTTCTTTCTTCTGCTTCAGTTAAACAGGAAGAAGACGTAGGCAGATCTTTTTATTATTATTATTATTATTATTATATTTTTGTTTGTTTGTTAACCAGGTCTCGGATTCCCTCCTCCTGACTTGAAGCCGAACAAGTAGCCACTGTTCTAAAGCTGCAGTTGTGCAGCAGGAACTTTGACTATATTTGAGGGTGTGTACATAGCAGTCCATATGATACTTAATAGTACAGATGTACAGGTTTTTATTCGTTGCTCTTGATATGTATGAAGATAATTGTATTGTTTTTGAATGCATCAACAGGGAGTTTTGAATTATGAACAATGAAATAATGACATGCAGTTACCACAATAAAGTGATTAAACTGAAACGAGTCTCTCGTCTTCACTGATTCATCCTTATGTGTTTTTGCTTAATATGATTTTTCTAAACTGCTTCCAAAAGAATGGTTATGTTTTACATTTACAGCATTTGGCAGACGCACTTAACCAGAGCGACTTACATTTATCTTATTTATACATTTGAGGGTTAAGGGCCTTGCTCAAGGGCCCAACAGTGGCAGCTTGGCGGTTCTGGGGTTTGAAATCATGACCTTCTATAGCCATATTAGCTAGGAGTAAATGTACATTTCATTTGAGGGTTGCAATATAACTGCATGCCAGTTTTCAAAATATAACTAAAAATGTAACATCACTTTATCCTTAGTACTTGTTTTATATTGTAATATTAGAGAGAAATTTTCTCTCTGAAACTGTCCGGAACCAATCCTAGAATAAGAACTTCTTATTAGCATTATCGTCTGCATAACCAGAGTGTGCGTTCTCAATTTCACCTCGCTGTGATTTCATTCAGAGGTTGCTGAATCTCTTTCATCTTATACTCGTACGCACAAACAGACAGCTTGTGGGAGATGTTTAACTCCCACACAAAGCAATATACAGTCTCCCTCCCACACATCAGTCGTGTTACTGCAGGGAGACGACATCTCTTTAGAAAGAAATGCTTGTGAGTCCTTGTTCACACACACACACACACACACACACACACACACACACACACATGCACACACTCGGTGCCATCCATCCGTTTTCTGTACAGTTTATCCGATACATGGTCTGCTTACTGAGCCTAATTTCCACCAGACAACAATGAATAAAAAATGTTTAATAATCTTGTTTCACGTGATTTGTCCAACCCCAGATAAGTAAGGCTAAGATGCACAAAAAAAGCAATTCATTTCATTTGCAGCCGAGCAAATGGAGTGAAACGCAAGGGAATTGCCTGTAACCTGCAGTGGTAGCCACACAAAAACGACCTCTATGTGTTGTTTTTACACGGGTGTGTCAAATGGAGGCGAGAGCTGCTGAAGTAGCTTTTGGAGTTTAAAAGAAGAAAAAAAACAAAAACGAAAAGTAGCTCAGGTTTCTAATATAATGGATCGTTTTCCCCTATTATTAACGTGTTGTTTTAATTATTTTCGGTGGAGCTGTCATAAAGGTATTTTATGACAACCTTGTTGTAAAAGATCAAATAGGTGTCATCAGCGCTCCTACTGCTGTCGGACATCCACCTGAAAAGCACGAACGTGTCACATTTACCACTTGGTGATTTTTAGTGTTTTATTATGCACGTATACATTACAGCACAGTGAAATTCTTTTCTTCGCAGGGTCCGAGCACAGGTCAGCCATGATATGGCTGGAGCAGAGAGATTCAAGGGCCCAACAGTGGCAGCTTGTCAGCGCTGGGGCTTGAACCTTCTGAACAGTAACCCAGAACCTTAACCGCCAAGCCACCACTGCCCCAAATGAATGCACCACTGTCCTCATCCTACAGGAATTCATTTCTGGTTACACCTTGCCAGCACAACACAAGCTTCTGAATCGATTTTAGATGCAAAGATGACTTTGCCACAGTCAAGCCAGCTGTGGTAGAAACCGCATGTATACGCCAGTTTACAGTACGTACCCTTCGGATATTTTATTAAAAAGCTGGAAAAAGGCTTACCCCTTGTCAGTTTTCGTTAAGCGGGGTGAAATGTGCTCGCATGCGCTGTACAAAACTATGCTACAGACCTGCTCTGAATTCTGGATAAGTGTGAAAAGGTTGAGCAGGAGTGTAGGCCTACTGTGGGCCGTTTCACTGCTATTTTCTAAGTTCACGCGTGCCAAATGATACGAGTCTGTGGGCTGGATTTGACCCACAGGCCTTGTGTTTGAGACATGTACTAATCTATCTTTTTGTCCTTTTTATTTAGCACAATTTTCATACTACTTTGTTTCTAGTTGCTATTCCAATGTAGGGAAAACACACAAATATCCACAATATTATACAAGTTAGAAGCAGTGAACCCTGGGGCGTTTATTTGATTTGAACATGTTCTCCTCTTTTGAAGATTGAGAACACAACTGACTAAAGGTTTTGTTGTTTGGTTTTTTTTTGCAATCTTGGTACACTTTGTCTCTCCATAAACTTTCTAATGCTCGCTTCCCACACACACACTCCCAACACCCCTTCCAGTATCACATCCCTAAGCACACAGACATTAGCATACATCAAAACACATTTGTACCACTGATGATCACACTTAAGCTACACATTGTCAGCTGTGTCTGTGGGCTCTTCTGGGGAATCGTGAACATTGTCTTAATTGCGCTCACTAATTACACTCTCTGTGCTCTGCTATGCTAACTCTGAAATAAGGGGGCGGACAAAATGGACGAGGAGTCTTCTGGAAAATTTCACCCTTGTCTACAGCTTTTCAGAACCTGATTAGAAGGAATTGAGGGCAGAATGTTTGCCATAAAATGTTTTTTAAGCTTAAGCTTATTGAGATATTAACTAGTTTTATGCTAAAGCCATTTTTTTTTTAACAAAAAACCTTTTACATTTTAAATTCTCTGTATCCGTGGATTATTCCCCATTTTTCCTAATTGAGTAGACTTTTCATCACTGGTTGCAAACCAGCCTCATAAGTGGTCCACCACCATATTTTATAATGGGGTGTCAGATGCATTTCCTTTTATACTATCCCCATTTATTGCCAGACATGTCGATGATGTTCATTGCCAAAAGTTGAAAAAGATGAAGTTATTCAGTAGTGTTTAGACCACCACCTTTAATCACAAGCTCTTGCTGTTAAGCCTGAAAAAAAAAAAACTTGGACAGAACACTTGGACAGTAGTGCAATAAGATAAGCAACAGGAAATTTAAAAATGAACAATTAAAAAGAAAGACTAATACTATAATATATGAACGAGACTATGGCAAGCATTCAAGTAAAATATAATGGGAGTCTAGTATATTGCCAGTATATTGCTATATAGTTCTAGTTGTAATTATTATATTAATCAATGGAAGTTTAGTTTAATTTAAAAATATGGCTTCCACCTTTATTCTTCAACAACTTAGAAAATAGCACCTGGTTACACTACCCTGTGATGTAGCATGAGCAGCAGCTTGAAAAGATGCAGTTGGCTGGCGTAACATGTCTTGGAGCAGGGATGTACTGTATTAGCCTTCACCCTGATATGATGGTGGATAACTGGTTGCAGGGTGGGAATTGCCAGGTGATCAAATTTGGGGGGGGAAATGGACAACGTGTCCAAATTGTGAATTTCAGGGTGCTAAGTTTCACCTCAGTGTAAAATAGTGTGCATAATGTCTTGCAATGGACTGGTATTCCTATCAGTGTGTATTCCTGTCACACATCCAGTGTTCCTTGCATAGGCTCTATGACCATAAATCCTGAAAGTGGTGAATGAATGAATTAACAATTTGGTTCCATCAATCTGTTAGACTTTGGTGCTGGACTTAATACTGCTGAAGCCAATATAAAAAAATATTATAAAAAAACAGAGACTACTGTTTTCAGAAAAGTCTGCCCTCTGCGTGCTACTGTCCAAGTGGTGCATAAGTCTGTATTTACATATAATTATTGATTTGCACATTTTCAGTGTTAATTTCCCGCTATACACACTTTACTCCAATCTGAATACAACCTTTTGTATGAGGTGAAGGAAAGTTTCCTGACAGATGCTGTTTTTGATTTTCTTTGTGCTTTTCCTCATGCTCAAAGGGTATATTGATAAATGCCAAACACAGGTAAATTAAACACAGCACAGCTGATCTGCATTTTGTCCCGTCCACAAGACTCCATAAAAGGCAAAGAGAGCAGAAAAAGGCAAAAATGATGGCAAAGCAGCAAAAGAGCTATTCCTAGTACAGTGTGTGCTAAATCATCCAGGAGTGTTGCTGAAGCATTGCAAAGCATCTGTTAGCACAGGCACACTCTTCCTCCTATTATAACCCAATGTTCTTTTGTCCTGATTGAATAGCTAGTCTTATTTTTGTTCGTTTATGGATTGCTCATGAGTTTCACATAAAATGTATTTGATTTGTGTGTAATAGAAATATTTTAAACACTGATGTAAAGGTACATACAACAAATATGGTAGTATCTATAACTAGTATGAAAATACTATTAGCACATTGCAATATTAATACTATGAGAGTAGCTAGAATAGTAGTACTGCAGTAAAACTGGCATTGTATTAAAAAGCTCCCTGTATGTCATGGCCTTCATATTCACATCTCATGGTTGGTGAGCAATTTGGTATCTTTATATTTAGGCCCTATTCTAGAGTCTGCAATCTAATTATCTTCTTTGATTATCTCATTTAAGCGTAGCATTCAGCCCATTGTAGGTGCACTCATTTTCCCATTGAATAAGCAGCAGGAAAATGTCATGTTGACCTTTTGATTCACAGTACTGGTGGATGCTCCAGATGAAATAAGGGGGGCCTGTGTCACTCAGTCACCCGGTCATCAGCTCCTGGCTAAGGCACTGCCACTCTTATGTATCATTATAACATCTGTAATACTCTCATAAGATGGAGGTGTGATCTCTGTGAAAAGGACACTGAATTATGCTTTTTCCAGGCTCACAATATTTTTGTGTAACCATGTAATTGCCTTTAATTTGATATTGGAAAATTTGTTGAACAGCAAGGCCAATTAATATGTCTCACTCTAAAGACATTTGGGTTTGAGATTTTAAAAAAAATTATTTTAAGAATATGAGTCAATAGATCAGAATTTCAGATTTCATTTAATGATATTTACATCTAGATGTGTTAAACAACTTAGAACATGGCACCTTTTGTTTGAACCCACCTATTTTTCAAGTGATCAGTTTTGGATGGGAGCAGAAGGAGGATGACTGACTGAAGCACAATCAGGAGCTGGTGCTACAGATTGAGGGATAGAACCAGCAGGGCAACGAGGTTTTACCCACCGCATATTTCCTGATAAGGGAGGGCCAACTGTACTATCGTACAATGTGTCGGGGGGGCTTAGCGCCCTCCATGCCAGCTCACCTTCCCCAAGAAGCCTGCACCCACATCGCTCCTTCCGCTTTGAAAGGGTGGCTATGGATCTCATAGGGCCGCTCCCAAAACCTGCATGAGTATACATTAGTGATTGTGGATTATGCCACCCAGTTCCTTGAGGCAGTTCCACTCTGGAAGGCCACTTCCCATAACATTTCCAGTTAACTTGTCCTCCTCTTCAGCCGAGTAGGGATCCCCAAGGACCTCTTAACTGACTAACGTATGCTCTTTGTTTCCAAGTTAATGTTTTGTGTTTGTTGGTTGTTGCAGGTTAAGCAAATCAGGATGCCTGTCTACCACCCAGAAACAGCCAGCCTGGTTGAAAGGTTCAACCAAATGCTGAAGAGAATGCTGTTGTGGGTGGTAGACAAGGAAGGGAGGAACTGGGATCTCCTCCACTCTACGTCATGTTTGCAGTCTATGAAACCCCACAGGCATCCACAAGCTTCATCCTGTTCAAGCTACTCTTGGGGAGGAGACCCCAAAGACTACTAGACATGGCCAAGGAAGACTGGGAGAAGCAGCCATCCCCGTTCTGCTCCATGATCAAAAACGGCCAGAGTATGCAGGATTGGATTGACCGGGTAGTTCCCATCAGGAAGCAACACATGGAGGAAGCACAAGCGCAACATACACTGATCTACAACTGACCAGCCCAACCCCATGAGTTCCAGCCAGGTGACCACTCCTGCTGCCCAGTGCAAATTGCAAGTTTATGGCCCTCTGGCAAGGCCCGTACATGATTCTTGAATGGGTGGGCCCAGTGAACTACAGCCTACAACAGTTCGGTAAGAGAATAAATGCTCAACAGTATCATGTCAATGTAATATAAAACTGGATTAAACCTGCTCCTACATTGTCAGCCTTTTTGAAGTACCCCAGAACTGCCTGGATTTACCTTGAAAACCTCACACCTTCACAGCAGAGTGGTGGTGAGTTGGTGGATCAGGTTGCAGACATATTTTCAACAGAGCCATGGCTGACACATTTAGTGCAATGTGACATCAAATCCCCACCTGGAGCGGTGGTCCAACAGCGGCCCTACTGAGTCCAAGAAGCCTGCTACCAGGCTATTGAAGAGGAAGTTGCCAAGATGCTACAAGACGGCATTATTGAAGAGTCTCCCAACCCCTGGCCCAGCCCCATTGTGGTTAGCCCCAAAACCTGAAGGAATTCATAAGGTTTGTAAAGACCTCCAGAGACTAAATCAAGTGTCGGAGTTTGACAGCTACCCCCTTCCCTGGGTAGACGACCTGGTGGAGTGCCTTCGGAGAGCCCAGTTCATCTCGACCCTTGACCTCACAAAAGGGTACTGGCAGGCATCCCTAGCCCCTAATGCAAAACCCAAGACTCTGTTCAGCACCTCCAGTGGCCACTGAAAGTACCAGGTTTTCCCCTTTGGGCTTCATTGAGCACCTGTGACATTCCAGTGGCTCAGAAACATTGTCCATTGACCACATCGCCAGTTTGCAGAAGCCTACCTAGGCACTCATGCATATGGTGGGACCACCTATACCATCTGAAGGAGGTGAGCGAGCTCTGACTGGCTGGACTGGCAAACCCACAAAAGTGTCATGTGGGGCTGACCAAGCCACAGTTCCTGGGCTGATGCATTGGTCAGGGCCTGCTGAAATCCCAGGAGAATAAAATTTTAAGTGGTCAAAGAATACCTATGATCCTTTTTCAAGTGACAGGTACATGCCTTCTTGGGTTTGGAAGTGTACAGCAGAGTTTTTGTCCCTAACTTCTATTCTGTAGCCTCCCCCCTCTCAGTCCTAACAAAAAAAGGACAACCAGATTGGGTGCGATGGTCCCAGGCAGTGGAGAAGGCATTCCAGACCCAGATTTTGACCATCCCTTCACCATACACACAGATGCTTCAGAGACAGGACTATCCTCTTCCATAACTACAATGAGGAAGAACACTCGGACCAATACACAAGTAGAAAACTAAGCCTGAGGAACAGCAATATGCTACCATGGTCATAAAATGGGCCATTTAGGAGTTGAAATACTACCTCTTCAGTAGACATTTCTCTCTGGTGACGGATCATGCCCCCCTTCAGTGGATGGCAAAGGCAAAAGACAGTAATGCTTGGATAACCCGGTGGTTTCTGTAGTTGCAGTACTCATTCCAGGTACAACATCAAGCAGGGGTCCACGGAGCTGAGGAGGGCCTCCGTACCACACACACAAACCGCTGCATGCTCCTCACACTACTGCTGCAGTGGTGAGGGATTGACCGCGCTGTTTCGGCACGACTGTTGTGGACTACAGGAAGGCACATGGTCACAGGGCAGAGTGAGGGAATGGAGCACGACTGCCAAGAGAAAATCACCTTGGCTCCTCACCCTCACCACACCTATATTTGAGGCTTTGAGAAATTTTAGCCCATTCCTCAGTACAGAACAGCTTCAACTCTAGGATGTTAGTGGGTCTCCTGTGGGTCTCCTCAATGATCAGGACTTTGACTTGGCCATTCCAAAACATGAACTTTATTCTTATGTAACCATTCTTTGGTAGAACGACTTGTGAGCTTAGGGTCATTGACTTGTAGCCTTTTCCAGCCTGATGAGCATCAACAATTCTTTTTTTGAGGTCCTCAGAAATCTTCTTTCTTCATGCCATGATGCACTTCCACAAACATGTGTTGTGAAGATCAGACTTTGATAGATCCCTGTTTTTTTAAATAAAACTGGGTGCTAACTCCCACCTGATTGTCATTCGATTTATTGAAAAAAACGGACTCTAATTTCACCTTCAAATTAACTGCTAATATTAGCGGTTCGCATACTTTTGCCATTTACAAATATGTAATATTGAATCATTTTCCTCAATAAATAAAAGACCAAGTATAATATTCTTGTCCCATTTGTTTAATTGGGTTCTTGCTGTGTACTTTTAGGACTTGTGTGAAAATCTGATGATATTTTAGGTCATATCATGCAGAAATATAGAACATTCTAAAGGTTTCACAAACTTTCAAGTACCACCGTATAAAGTATACCCGAATCCTGGGCATTTTAAGGGTTTAACTCTGTTGTATTCCTCTATGCAACTTAAAACCGAAGATTTTAGGTCTAATCTTGTTTAATCCATGAATTAATTGCAGTTATTCACAAAGTAGACTCAATTATTCATTTTAGCAGTTAATAAAAAATTCCTCTTCTTCTATCCTTTGATTTTATTTCTCGACATGTACAAGACACATTTAAAAACCAAATGACTGACTCTACAGTGTTATGCAAATATCGAGCAGTTGAAGAATTTAAGAATGACATCAAATGTTAATGTATCTCCTTATAAATGAATACATAAAGGCAAAAAAGACTGGGAAGACAGATAGTCTTTAGAAGTCCTGGAGAGAAATCAGAATAGAGATTTTCACATTGGCCCTTCCAGTGCTACCCAATGTAGACACAGAGACAGACAGGCTGACTGCCAGATGGACAGACAGATGAACAAACAGAGGAAAAGAACATTAAAACGAATCAACGAGATTCCTTTTTTCTTCTTCTTCTTTTTTCTGCTGCAGCTGAATAATTAAGGCCATTGTGTGGGTGTATCAGAAATGTATTGCTCTCATCACTCTCTCACACACACTCTCCATTCTGCCCATATTCACACTGTTACATAAACACGCATCGGATATCATTCTTCTCAGTGTAAAGACAAAGGAAACACAATTTGCCCTTCATTTGGACACACAAACACATTTGTCATTAGTTATGTAGAACGTGAAGGGGAACGCAGGTGAAAAAGACACTGCTCCGGCCTAGTAAACTCCACAGACAGAAAAGTGTGAAGATCAATACAAGCTGCTCATCCCAAATGATATAATCACACAGTAAAATAATCCCTAGTGCCAACAATGCAGATACAAGAGAGGATTAAACAGCAGCATATTTAAGCATGTCCCAGGACCACTTATAGTTTTCACTTCTAAAACTACATACCTGTTTGGCTTGTTTGTTTCACTGTAGTTACTAAATCATTCATAAATGAATGACCAAATAAGATGAGGATTAGGGGACTCATCAGACTGGTCACATCACACACACACACACACACACACACACACACACACACACACACAGCTGTCTTGCAGAATAAAGACAGGATAGGACGAACAACTCATTAGAAATGGTTGAAAGGATTTATGACTATATGTACCTTTCACACAAAATGAATCACAAGTTGTTGTACTTGAGGAAGATCTTTATCCGTCTCTGCACACAAAGCCCAACACATGGTGCAGTTCCAAAACTTCTACAGTACTCGCAGTGAGCCCAAGAGGGGGGGATATAAACTATAAGGAACTAAAAACGTCCGGGGGGCTTAGTGGATTAACTTGTGAGGGGACCCCAAAACGTGTACCTCTAGATCAATTTGTGAAGGAACAGAAATAAAACTAGTTCAGTGAGTTTCAGTATTGGACAAGGTGCAGATCACACTGCTCTACTTCAAACGACTGCCTTCTCTCTTCTTTCTGCAGAATCAATGCACCACGCATCTTGAGTGGTGTGTGTGTGTGTGTGTGTGTGTGTGTGAGTGAGAGAGAGAGATCGCGTGCGCGTGCGTGTCACTGTGTTCATTGCGGCTCTGCCCGAGGAGAGCTTTCACCGCCGAGTCAAACAAATTTTTCGATCCAAGATGGCCGACGCAGAGCGCCCAGTTTCCCTCAGTATGCATCGCTAGCGTTACCCATAACAGAACCTCTATTAAGAACCCCAGCTAAGGAAAACGAATGATGTATTTCGAGAGCGGGACATGAATTTGAATCGGAAGCCGCTTGGAAGCAGGCAACGCGGTAAGAAAAGGCTTGGTCGGGAGGGGAGAGTTTGGCGTTGACGCATGTGGACGGACAGCGTGGACACTGCGGTGGAGGCTGAATGGCGGAAACAGGCGGCAGGTGCAGCGCAGACCAGAGCACATCACAGGGAGTCGAGCCGCGCTACAGAACGACTGATCACCCAAATCTGTTAGTTCGTGTTAGAAACTGCTGAGATGACTCGTGTCCAGCTTGCTTGTGTTTTCGGGCACCCATGACCAGCCGCGCGCTGCCTGCCAATCAGAGCGCGAGACCTGAATACACACGAAGGAGAAGTTGGTTAAAATGCCGGCGTGTACTACTAAGCTGTCTGGACTGAAGCTGTGTCAGATGTATATCCGTATCGCCTGATGAAGCCCCACTGGTGTGTTCTAACTAGGCGAGCGTGTTAACAGAGATGGAGGAATATAAAGGCAGGTTGTTCCACCTTCGGAACGCATCATAAACCCGGAGGACAGCAAATACCGGCTGGGACTGCGCCAAGACTGGACCGGTGATGCTCTGTAAAGGCAAAAAAAATACTCCGAGAGAGCATCGGGGATGAGTATCGACGACACCCAGAATAGAAAAGAAGCGTGTTTTTTTTGGTGCGTTTGGACACGCGTTAAAGGTGCGTTTTGGAGACGACCGAGGAATACTCATGCGAATGAAGACGAACACCAAGACAAGACGAATCATTCAAACTGGACCGAGTTTCAGTCCGAATCAGCAGAGACTGTTGGTGCAGTGAAACAGACGCCCGTCATGTGTAAGTGACAGGTAGGTTATAGGGCAGACGAAGGGATGCATCGACTATCCAGATGTTCTAGTGTATGAGCCTGCAGTGCATGAACACAGGATGTGCACACTGAGAGCAGAATCCCATGCTTTCGGGACACAGCACATTTGAACACCGATGACTCGAAAGACTTAGAGACGGCGAAGAGGCTACGAGAAGCGAGAGAAGAGCAGAGTCCCATTAAGACATGCGCACATCGTCCAATTTAGCACTGCGGTGTAAAGGTTCAACTTTTGTAAAACCCCCCCTCCCCTTTCCTCAGAGTCTCTGGGGGAATGGCTCAGCGAGAAAATGTCTCCCAACCTCTTCTCCACGCTATGAGTCATGAAGGCTCTGTGGCGAGCAAGCATCTGCACTGCTGCGACATTTGACATTCAGCTCCACGCTGGAGAAGGGAAGGAGACGCCAATATGTGCTGGAGACACAGATGAAAGCAAGACTATTTCACTTTCTTACTTTCGTCACGCTCTGCTCTTGGAGTCGGACATGCTGGTAAGATTACTGAATCGTTGGCTTGCAGAGAGGAAATGCATTTATCTCAACAGATGTCTTGTCTAAGGAGTTGCGTGGTGAACCCTATGAAAGGTTGAGCATCTGCTGACCCAGACCTTCCCATCCATTCTCTTCTATGTTTATGCAAATTAGCGTCTTGGCTCATGAAACGATTCAGACACTTTGACTCGAATTATTCTTCTTGTCGTTAAGGGAATTCAGTAGGAGAGTAAAAACAGCGTGCATCTGTTCAATTCCTCTCCAACAGCCAGCCCTTAGTTCGCTCACTCTCCCCCCCCACTAGCATCACGTGGGGGGGAGAGCTCTCATATTTGGGGTGATTGTAATCCCATAGCTCCATCAATCCAGCAGTGAACAGCTGTTCCGAGGTACAAGGTTCCTTAAGCATGGACACGGGCCAGGGCAGCCCGGAGAGCCCTAATCGGGCTGTAGAGTACCTGTTGGAGCTCAACAACATCATCGAAAGCCAGCAGAAGTTGCTGGAGACACAGCGGCGGCGCATTGAGGAGCTGGAGGTGCAGTTGGACCGCCTCAACCAGGAGAACAAGGACCTCCGGCTGGACAGGCAGCCATGTCCACCACCACCACCACCGCCGCCACTAGGGGCCTCCAACCAGACCCATGGGCACCATTCGCATGTGCAGAACTCCGCCACTGTGTACCCCATCCAGAGCCACAACAACGTGCCAGGCCCTAACCCTACATCTGCCGCGGCCCCTCCTCCCCCTCCTCCACCCGTGCCTCCACGCGACCGGCGTATCGTCAATGCACACACACGCCTCAGCCGTGGCCTGTCCACTGGGTCCAACCCAACAGAAAATGAGAGGGACAGAGAACGACACAGAGAGAGCGTCAGCACCGGCACGGCCACCACTCTGCAGAGACAGTGAGTATAAGCATGCAGGCTCTTCTGCTGCATACCTGTGGATACTGTGAGGCCAGTGTGACTTTAAACACTGTTTGGGTGGCAGTCAGATAGATTGAGAACTTCCTCAGCCCTCATTGGAGGCTAGGAAAGCATGTGTTTATGCAAGTGTGATTTTGTTCCAGCTAAGCATAGAGTTATGTAACGTTTTGAAGCTACTGGGCTCTGTGAGTCTGTACCATAGAGTGCATATAGTTGGACACTCGATTGCCATGGCAACCAGAAAGCTGAATTTCATACCCACATTTGGTGAAAGCACTGCACATAAGAAATTTTTGATTTTGAACTGCTTTTTAGACTTGAAGCCAAATGTGACACATTGAATCACATTGAATTACTGCGCCTTGATTTCACCCTCTGAATATTGTTTAAAACACCTGTAGCTTTTGACATGGTGCATAATCAGATCGCAGTGCTGATGAAGCTGATGATTGCACAAGTCAAACAAAGTTCACCTAAATCCACGAAGTCATGTATTGCTGCTGTGGGGTTAAGATCAAAAAGGCCAGATATAGAAACAGTGGTGTCGGGATTACTAAAATCTCTCAGATTATTTCAGATAGGTTGATGGGTTGGGGGCAGATTACGGCTAGAATGATATGCCACAAATTTTTATAAAAAAAAAAAAGGTCTTGTCTATAGGTGGGATGCATTTCTTTTCATAGCGCCTACATCAGTCTTTCTGCTTACGTAATGAAATTTCAATGCTGATAGGGAGCATTTACGTTTTTTAGGGGTTGCTGGGTTAAGAGCGGGGTCTCTATTATTTGTTAAACAATAACTGAAGGTACACAGTGCATTACAGCAACGCAACTACTGTATTCATAGATATTTGGTCAAAATCTTTTGAAATGAAGGAGAATTTAGGGTCAACTCATTTATTTGCATTTTCAATAGAAAAGCATCAGCTGAGGTCACAATAGCACAGCAGGTAGAGTAGTGTTGCCTCTCGCAAGGTCCCCTGTTTGATCCTGAGCTTGGGTTACGGTCTGTGTTTCGCATGTTCTGAGTGGGTTTCCTCCTGGTTCTTCAGTTCCATCTCACCTCCGGAAAAACCATGTTGTTGGGTAGATTGGCTACTTTAAATTGTCCCTGGGTGTGAACGTGTATGTGTGGTATCCTGCGATGGACTGGCGTTCCAGTCATGGTATATTCCCACCTCTGTGCCACTGTTCATGGGATAGGCTCTGGATCCACTGTTAATCTGAGGAGTCTTTCAGGTGACAGCCTTAAAACTGCCTACTACGCTACACACCAGATAACTAAAATTCATGGATTTGTCCTCATACTCATGTTAACTGTAACAAAAGGTTCTGCTTCTGTCATTTTCGTTGGTCGAAAACCCTTCGAGTGGTTCAAAAAATAGCTAGATAATGTAGCATGACTTGCCACAGATACATTTAACTTGCTAGCTAGCCTTAGGCACAGCTATCTTAAACTGCTTACGTTCTTGTACAAACACTCGACCTAGTTGTAATTTTACCTCAGACTAGACGATTCAACACTAATACTGATCAGCAGAACTCCTAGTACTGTCCACTATCATCTCAGTGTTTCCACCCTCCTTGTGCTTTGATCTACATGTTCTCTAGCTAATTAGCTAGCTGTGTAACAGGTCAAAACAGGATCAGTCTATGTGATGGCATTGCTGATGCTCAGCCCGATCAAACAAAAACGTCAGCAGAGAAAACACCAACGGTCATCTGAGCTTTCCCGGGCTTCTTAAAATAAATACTTGCAAGAATAAACGGCTTGTTAGGTCAAATTACTTTCATAATATTGGAAGAATCCTCTTCTATGATAAGACACATGAGCAGGTTGAATCTCTGAAGGCAAAGTTTTATGTTGGTCACTCCAGACTTCTTGCTTTGCTTTCAAGCCATAAACCCCCAAGCTGTTATGCAGTTTGTCTCCAACATTTGATCAGTACAGCTTGTAGCTCATGCCCTTTTAAGTGTATTTTGGGCACAGTGCATACTGTAGTTGAGTCTGTAGGAAGAAGCTGAGGCGTTGCTCTTCAAGAGGACTGTGGGGCCATTTTGTGGTTTCGCATGAAGCACAGCGCCGGTTGTGTAGGAGAGTTTGTGATTAATATTCACTGCAGTGTCAGATTGTGGACCGAGCTTGTGTGGGAGCACAGAGGGAAAGAGAGAATGTAAGTGAGCATTTGTTTGTAAGAGAATGCCAGAAAGGTCAATAGAAAAAAAATGTTTTCAATCTGAGCTCCCTTTGTTTTTCCATCCACACACTCCGATGCTTTTTCTGTCTCTTTTCATGCTGGGAGTTGGCTAAACGTATACTATTTTCCAGCTCTCTGATATTGGTTTTTTTGAGCTTAGTAATTAATAACTTTTTTTTTTTTTCTTAACTATCAGACACAAAGATGTCCAAGACTGACTCAGTCTGTGTGCTGGTGTGCCCATCTGTTCCTTTAGCTGTAGCACTGCTAGCATTAGCATTACCTGAACACACAGATTTTTCTTTTTTTTTTTTTTTTTTTTTTTTTTTTTTTTTCTTCCCTTTTTTTTTTTTAAAATTTTTTTTTTTTTTTTTTTTTTTTTTTTTTTTTTTTTTTTTTTTTTTTTTTTTTTTTTTCTTACCAGATTTTAGACCACATTACTTTTCTCTGATTTTTTTTTTCTTGCTGCCACGCATAGGGGACATGGGCATCATCCTTCTTTCTTTTCTTTCTTTTTTTTTTTCTCTGTTCTCTCTCTCTCTGTTTTTTTTTTTTTTTTTTTTTTTTTTTTTTTTTTTTTTTTTTTTTTTTTTTTTTTTTTTTTTTTTTTATTTTTTTAAATATTTATTTTTATTTTTTTTTTTTTTTTTTTTTTTTTTTTTTTTTTTTTTTTTTTTTTTTTTTTTTTTTTTTTTCTTTTTTTCTTTTTATTTTTAATTATTAAAAAAAAAAAAAAAAAAAAACAAAATTAAATTTATAAATAAATTTTTTTTTTTTTTATTTGTTTTTTTTTTTAAATAATTAAAAAAAAAAAAAAAATTATTTCTTTTTTGTTAATTTTATTTTAATTTTTTTTTTTCTTTCTTTTTATTTTATTTTTTTTTCCCTTTTTTTCCTTTCTTTTTTCTCTTTTTTTTTTTCTTTTTTTTTTTTTTTTTCCCTTCCTTCTTCTTCCTCCATTCCGGTCCATTATTTTTTTATAAAAAAAAAAAAAATAAAATTATATATAAATATATATTTAAAGAAAATTTTAAAAAAAATTTTCTTTTCTTTTTTTTTTTTTTTTTGTTTGTTTTTTTTTTCCAAAATTTTTTTGAAACACCAAACCAATTTGTTTTTTTTTTTTTTTTTTTTTTTAAAAAAAAATTTTTTTTTTTTTTTTTTTTTTTTTTTTTTTTTTTCCCTTTCCAACCAACAATTATCCACAAAAGGACAAAAAAAAAAAAAAAAAAAAAAAAAAAAAAAAAAAAAAAAACAAAATAACAAATTTAAAATATTTTTAAGACATGGAACAGTGGTGAACCTTCCCAGGAGTGGCCGCGGCCAAAATTACCCCAAGAGCGCAGCGACGACTCATCCAAGAGGTCACAAAAGACCCCACAACAACGTCCAAAGAACTGCAGGCCTCACTTGCCTCAGTTAAGGTCAGCGTTCATGCCTCCATCATCAGGAAAAGACTGGGCAAAAATGGCCTGCATGGCAGAGTTCCAAGGAGAAAACCACTGCTGAGCAAAAAGAACATCAAAGCTCGTCTCAATTTCTCCACAAAACATCTTGATGATCCCCAAGACTTTTGGGACAACATTCTGTGGACCGATGAGACAAAAGTGGAACTCTTTGGAAGGTGTGTGTCCAAGTATATCTGGCGTAGAAGGAACACTGCATTTCATAAAAAGAACATTATACCAACAGTAAAATATGGTGGTGGTAGTGTGATGGTCTGGGGCTGTTTTGCTGCTTCAGGACCTGGAAGACTTGCCGTGATAAAAGGAACTATGAATTCTGCTGTCTACCAAGAGATCCTGAAGGAGAATGTCCGACCATCTGTTCGTGTACTCAAGCTGAAACGAACTTGGGTTCTGCAGCAGGACAATGATCCTAAACACACCAGCAAGTCCACCTCCGAATGGCTGAAGAAAAACAAAATGAAGACTTTGGAGTGGCCTAGCCAAAGTCCTGACCTGAGTCCTATTGAGATGTTGTGGAATGACCTTAAAAAGGCCGTTCATGCTCGAAAACCCTCTAATGTAACTGAATTAGGACAATTCTGCAAAGATGAGTGGGACAAAATTCCTCCAGGACACTGTAAAAGCCTCATTGCACGTTATCGCAAACGCTTGGTTGCAGTTGTTGCTGCTAAGGGTGGCCCAACCAGTTATTAGGTTTAGGGGGCAATCACTTTTTCACACAGGACCATGATGGTTTGGATTTTTTTTTACCTTTAATAATAAACACCTTCATTTACAAATTGCATTTTGTGTTTACTTGTGTTGTCCTTGACTATTGTTTAAATTGGTTTGATGTTCCGAAACATTTAAGTGTGACAAACATGCAAAGGAACAGGAAATGAGGAAGGGGGCAAACACTTTTTCACACCACTGTGTATATATATATATATATATATATATATATATATATATATATATATATATATATATATATATATATATATATATATATATATAATAAATAAATAAAAAATATACATTTTAATAAATGAGACCTACTGCCTTTGAATGTGAAACACAAGTCCAGCCACCTTCCCTCAGTACTACAGGATATTTGTTGAGACATTGCTGATCATAGTAATATGAAAATGTGTATTGTCCATTACAGTGTGACACTGTTACGAGCATAAGCTGCATAAGACCCTCATATTCCAAGAAAGATCTTCAGAAAACTGTTGCTGAGCCAAGATACAGGCACCAAGCCAAGACAGATCACTATCATATTATCAAAGTAATTACATATTACTTGCGCTTGAAAAAAAATTGGGACTTTAGCAGCAGCTAAATAGAGATGGGGGTCAAAGCTCTCAGCAGTTCTGTGGCAGAATAAAGCAAAATATAGCTGCAAGCTGCGATGACGGGCCCAAGCACGACGGTGCCATCAACAATTCAGAGCCCCAACTCCACACCCATGTCTTATCTTTTGCAATTTTAAGCATGCTAAAAACACCCAAAGCAGACCCTGAAAACACCCAAATATACAAAGAAAAGAGTATTAACGTTTCCCCCTTGCTTATGAATGCACGTGCAGCCGTGCACATTTCACTTCCGCTTTCGAAAATTACAGACAATTCAGGGACGGCAATTGTTTAAATGGTGGGTTCATTATTATGCTTAATGAAAAGCACAACTACAAAATAGTACAATGACAAACTTGCTTATATTAAACATAGAACTTTTTTTTTAAAAATCTTCCGCCATCGTGTTGTCAGTCAGTTCGCCTCACTCTCACTCATGCTAAATGAAATCTGACTCCTGCTGATCTGTGACTTATTCGCCTCATGCAGAATTGAACAGACACGGTTTTATTGTTCTCTAATTGAACTATAGAACACCGTTCTCGAATTGGACTAGATTGGACTGATTTTTATTACTTTAAAAAGGCAAAATGACGGTGGGCCGGTACTGCGGTGGGCAAGTAATGTAATCGGTGTGCGGCCCCAACACCGGGAATACCGGCTATGGCAGTTTACTTTCCGGTAAAAGCAGACATCCCTTTAAGACACCGGGTGACACATCTGTCTGGGTACAATATAATAGTAGCTAACAAAACAACAAGCTAGCATAAAGCTGTGATCACTAGGAAATTGCTACTTTACAAATGTCATCATTTTGACATAAGATTTAATGCTACTTTATATTCTGCAGTGGACTATGCAATATTCCAAAAAGGGAATATTCCCATTTTGTGTTCCCAGGATAGGTTCTGCATCCACCACCATCACCACCAACCTGGCCAGGATAAAGCTTCACAGGATAAAACTGCTTAGTAGTTCACACTTGCCATTAAAAATTCAAGACTGGAATTTATTGAATAGCTGGAACAGTACAGGATGTTAAACATTGTATCTTTAATTTTGTTCATTTGATGGTTCCTGTGCTTTACTTTAGAGATGAAGTTAATTGTTTTCCAATAACAGCATCTCCCACTCTGTTTTCATTCCCCTTATACCATAGCGATTTGTCAACGATTCCATTTATCATTTATTAAACATGAACACATCTTATGTTTAACTGTTAATAGTTACATTTAACATCGAGTTGTTATTAATCCCCTCATTTATTTCTCAGTAAGACAAAAAATGCAGCTTGTAGCACATGGCAGTAGCCATTCTGCTTCAAGCTATTTTTTTTCTTGACGAGTCGGTATGTGCTGTACATGGCTCTTGTTAATCAGCAGCATCTGATGCTGAAATGAGCTCTAAATAAGTAATTACAAACTCTAGTACCGTCAAAGACCTGATCCTGTAACAGTACCTTTTTAACGCAATTCCTGTCGGACTGCAAGTCCTGTGAGCAACGTTCCAGTTATTGTGATAAATCTATCACCGTCTCAGGTTTTTTTAAACAATGGTGATTTTGGCACAAGTCAAGGTTCTAGCTATTAATAGATGGAAAAGGCAGATCTATGTTCGTTACTAAAGGTCTCTATGCTTTGTCCACATAGCTTTAAGAAATGTGTCAGACTGGTCTGGGGTGAGCATGATGCTAAGCCTGCCTATATATCCACAGCTACGCTTGGTCGATTTGTAAAAATATGTACTTTATTTACCATGTTTTTTGAAGACCTCTGTTTAAAAAGCGAGCTACATTATGCGCCTATAATGGTGATCTACAGTCATGTGAAAAAATAACCTATAACCATTGTTAGAAAATATACTGTTCAGGTATATATATATATATATATATATATATACAAGCCAAAGTAATAACCGCACAAGCGGGATTAGCCCCATAATGAATGAGACCCATAATGAACATCGGGTGATGTAGCTGTGGTTATGGAATTGTCAGATCCAGGATTCACAGACCATGCTGATAATGCTGGCGTTCCTGTGTGTGTGTGTGTGTGTGTGTGTTTTAGTGTTTTCTACTGTTTCTGGAGGTATAGTGTTAGGGTTCATATTAAATGTTTTTTTTAATGGCCATGCTCACTTAAAGTTGAATTCAGAAATGTATATTTGGAGCATTAAACAGATAGAGATAGTGGCACTGTGACTAGATGTACATGTACAGCAGTAATCTAATTATTGACCTTATTCTGAATAAGACAATATTGTGATTAAGGTGAGTCACTTTTTTAATATTCCTGTCATGTTCCCGTTTTACATGTTATAGAACATGTATCGATTAACGGCACACCTCATTACGTCACCGCGCCACGCCGTCCGACGTTCCCTCCAGAAAGCATTTCACATATGAACATACAGTTCGTCTTCGTTATGGTACCGTATACAGTTTTGGGTGTTTTTATTTAAAACATTTTACGAACGCTTCAAGTGCAGTTAATTATTTGTCATGCTGTACTTGCAAATAGACGATTCGTCGAAGACGTGGGCTGCGTCCCAAGCCAAATACTTACATACTATATAGTAGCCGAGATACATGTATTTCGCCTGCTATACAGCAGGTGAGTACGTGGTTTCGGACGCAGTCGTGCTGTCTTGTTTACCCTCAAACGGTTGAGCACTGTGTGTACGTGTCCTATCACAGAATGCGGTGAAAACTCCCACATGATGTTAATAGTGTGATAAAGGTGTGTAATACACGTAGATAATGCTAGTAAAACAGGAATATTCCACATGTCCACGAGTTTAATTAGATTAAAGTAATAAAAAATGTCTGTTTACATGGTCGTTTTTTTAATCTAGAGTATCGTCTTAATCGAGGTTACGTTGGATTTTTGTTGTCCATGTAAACGTACGCTGTGTTACACCTCTAGTCCTGTGCTGTAAATGGTAAAAATAACGTATTTCTTAATGAGTTTTTTCAGTTCGGAGTTTTATTTCTACTTCTAAAGTTTTAGTCTAACACACGTATGGTACGCATTGTATATACGATTATAAAGGTATCAGTATGCTTGGTATTCTTGTCCCGTTTGTGTTTAATGATTGACCCCTTTCCTTGCATTTATCTCTACATGTTTTGTGTTTTTCTTTCTCTGTGACTCTCCCTCTTTGCTTCGTGTTCTCTCTTCTGTCTCTCTCACCACTCCTCACCCTGCTGGATCTGTAGGCCAGATGGAGACATCAACAAACACAGGTCTGTAACGACCCTTTCAATTCTCTCTTTCCTCATTTCCTTCTCTTGTCCTGCGCAAGACAAGATTGTAGACCGTAGCATTCATGCTGCTGGATGACATATATTTAGACCTCCGTTTAATCTGCAGGAAGATGGACTGCGCTGTTGCTCCTGGCAGCGTTGCAGTGGCTAATCCTAAGTCAAAATGAGACATTGATTATAATGACTGATTAGCCTTTTTTGCTCGCATTGCTGGAGCACCTTCATCTGGGCTGGAGTAATGAGTTGTGGTCCTGAATGTCACAGTCATATTGACGCATTCCAAGAATTTAGTGCCAGAAGTTTGAAAGACTAAGACTTGTATAACTTACCAAGGTATCATCAAAGCTTGTGTGGCATTTACTGTATGAGACACCCTATTAGCTGTAGCGAACTATGCATAGTAAAAAAAAAAAAAAAGTGTGTGTATTTGTATAGCTGAGCTTGCAGATTCGATATGACACATCAGTTATTATACAGCTTTTGGCCTTAATGGATGAAATGTCAGGTGACATCTAAGATGTTCAGAGGCTAGAGGTTTTTGTGTTTCTTTTAATTCTGTGCATAATTAAAGCATCAATGATTCTCAGATGATAATCCCTTGGAGCCATTGCTTTATGGGTTTATTATAATTATTTTGCACATTTCTCCGATGACGCTAGAGTGTAATATGGTCAGCTCTGGGTAACTTTGCTCTGTAATAGGTTTAGGACCGCTCACTTGGATGAAACTGAACCACGCAGCTGAAGGATAAATGACGGGTTGTCATAGCAACAACTCTGGATGAACCGCGTTGCTTTAAAAAGAGAAAAAAGTTGCACGCATATCTCGCTTTTCTGCCTTTATTTCTCTGTGTATGTGCAATAGAGAGAGAGAGAGAGAGAGAGTGACTGAGAGTGAGTGAGCAGACGCGTGTGCGTCTGAGTCTTCCATCCCCAGGACAACTTATTTGTGCAGCGCACATTTTTATCGCCATACATGGCAGTAGGGCAAGGCTTGGACATGCAATTAAGGACAAGGACAAATGATTTCACGTTTCAAAATAATTAGGCCCACCCAGTTGTCGTCCCTGCATCCCCATTCACTTGTGCTCGTATTGATATGCAAATCGAATTGTTCGTTTCAGGAACAGGGTTTTATAATAGATTGGAGTGTCGTCAATTTTGTCAGAATAAACGTCTTTTATGCTCCACCATTGTGGTCTGAATTACACTTTGCGCTCTATTATGAACAAAAGGAATGGAATAAAGGGTCGGCAGTGATTAATGAAATTGCCGGCGTGATCTTATCCTGTCATTCCCTACTTAACTGGATGTGATTGTATAGGAGTATGCTTGCTCTCCACTGGCTACCGGGGCAAAAAATAGCTCGGAGAGGGAGGCTTTGTATGAGCCTATCCTCAGCTTCCTTCGCATTGCAACACAGAGGCAACTGCAGTCATCCCACAACAATACATCATTCTGTCCAAGCCAGGTTGGCGGGGAAAGATTGTGTGTGTGTGTGTGTGTGTGTGTGTGTGTGTGTGTGTGTGTGTGTGTGTTGTGTGTTAAAAGGAGAGCAAGAATGAGAGGGCGCTCTAGATGCCATTCAGTAGCTGCATGATGAACGGTTTCATGTTACGACGTCCTGTTAATGAATACATGTGCAATATGATTATAACCGTGTGGGCTCTGTGCAGAATTAAGGTGTAACTCAAATACATTAGATTATCTGTATTATGAAATACACATCTGAAAAGCAAGGCATGATTTACAGTTGCAATCAAAATTATTCAACCCCCATTGTAAATCAGGACCAAATGTACAGACTTTCAGCTGTTTGCAATGAGCAAATCAAACGAAAGCAATTGAAATAGTTAATTACAGCGAATACAATGAAATGGTTTCCACAAATTAAACTGCAACTTACAATGACTTCTTCAGTCTCAAAATTATTCAACCCCTTCTTGGCAAGCATCTTTAGTACTTGGTAGAACACCCTTTTGCTGTTATGACCTGCTGCAAACGAGATGCATAGCTTCTGGCAGAGTTCCTGTTCCAGTTCCTGAGGAATCTTAGACCATTCCTCATGAGCAATGGTCTCCAGTTCAGTAATATTCTTGGGTTTGCGTGCTGTAACCGCCTTCTTCAAATCCCACCAGAGATTTTCTATGGGGTACAAGTCAGGTGACCGTGATGGCACTGTAGAGTCTTCCAGGACTTCTTCTGCAACCAAACCTTGGTGGAATCTGAGGTATGCATGGGATCATTGTCCTGTTGGAAGGTCCAATGACACCCAAGATTCAGCTTCCTCACAGACTGCATGAAGTTTTCTCCTAGGATTTACTGATACTTCAATGAATCCATCTTGCCTTCCACGCGCTTCAGGCTTCCACTGCCAAAGGATGCAAAGTAGCCCCAGAGCATCACCGAGCCACCACCATGCTTGACTGTTGACGGAGTGTTCTTTCTTCATTCTTCTTCCTCCAGACATCCTGCCGAAAGGTTTCGGTTTTGTTTCATCGCTCAACAGAACAGAATTCCCAAACTTCTGTGCCTCATTTATGTGATTTTGTGCTTTTGGGTCAGTAGTGGTGCACATCTTGGAGTCCTGGCATGGAAACCTTCTGCGTTTAGTATGCCTTACTGTGCTCACTGAAACCTCAGTGCCTGTTGCCACCAAGTCTTGCTGCAGATCTTTTGCAGTCACTCGAGGGTTTTTCACAACCTATCTCCTCAGAAATCTGGTTGCAGCCGTTGATGGCTTAATTTTTCTGCCCCGTCCAGGTATTTCATAAATTTTCTGCCCCTAGCCAGTTCAGGTACTTCATGTGTTCCAGCTGAAGCACACCTGGTGCAACTAATGGTAACAACACCTGTCAGGGGGTTGAATAATTCTGAAACTGGAGAAATCATAAGTTACATTTTCAGTTGAATTTGGGGAAACCACTTGTAGCATTCGTTGTGTTAAACAATTTCAATTGCCTTTGTTGGATTTGTTCATTGCAAACAGCTGAAAGTCTGTACATTTTGACAATAAACCTGATTTGCAATGAATAATATTGATTGCAACTGTATACATAGCATGGTAATAGTAAATATGAAGTATGACGAGACGTGTATGACATTTATGACAAAACGTGTCATAAACTCCGTTAAATTATTATTATTTTTTTAAAGATTTCAATTACTGTAAGCTGATATATATATATATATATATAATGTGCTGTAGTAAGTTTATTCTGAGGTTTTGCTGGCCAGGCCTATGTACTCTGTGGGTGTCGGTGTGTTTGAGTTTAAATTTAAGAACATTTTCTTCCCAGTGTGACGTGTTCCGTAGCAATAGTGACCAAATTTTGTTGTCATAGAAAAATTGCACAATATAAATGAATTCTTTGGTTGTGATCCACGGTCGATTTAGTACAAAGTTCTGGTAGTGTCAGGATTAAAATCTCAGCGTGTAACTACTGCAAAGATGCTCATTAAAAGTCAAAAATAGCAGGAAGACATAAACTGCCTGGCCAAAAAACAAAGACCCACACATTAACATTTCGTTGCACCGCCTTTAGCTTTGATACGGCGTGGCATTGTTTTGACAACCTTATCGAAGGTCACAATGTTTATTTCCGTCCAGCGTTGCCTTCATCTTTGGCTGAGATCTTGTATCAAGGACAGGAGAGACAAACCACTCTGTAAAGTCTTCTCCAGCACATCCCTAAAACTTTCAATGGGGTTAAGGTCAGGACTTTGTGGTGACCAAACAAATTTTTCATTTATTTAAAATCAAATCCACAAACTGAGTGTTACAAATATAAACGTAAGACCAAATGTTTACACAACTGTCTGTCCAATTATATAAGACTGAAATAATCCAATACACACAGACACAACAGAATTCATTATTAATTTAAGACTGTAGTTTAATTCTGTGCTTTTTTTGCTTCTATAAAAAGTAATACGTAAATACTTCTATTATTAATTACACTGCATGTATATGTAGTATTTATGCATTGTTTTTTATGGATGCACAAAAAGCACTGAATTCTACAGCCCTAGCGATCCCTGGTCAATTCGTAGAAACTCATTTGTCAGTCACTTTGGATAAAAGCGTCTGCTAAATGAATAAATGTAAATGTAAACTTTCATTCCCCAGGGGTTGGTTCAAATACCAGGTTCAATTACATTTTATTGTTGGTGTGACATTTACTTTGACTCTCTGAATTATCTTTTGTTTATTTTATCCATAAGTGCAACACTTGAGCTTGTCTACCACTCATAGGTTTTTGCAAATTATCATTTCATTTGTAAATAAATTTAAAATAAATCCATCATTGAACGATCTCAGCTAGCATGATATTTGTGAATGCATGCGAATAAACAAATTGTTTAATTTTAAAACATCTCGTTTGACTATATTTTCTACATTTAACAAAAAAATTTATAATATTTAAACATAATATTTAAACAACAAAACATTCCTACGGACCCCCTGCAATTACACCACTGACCACTAGGGGTCCACGAAAACGGCACTAAACGGTAGAGTACATAATGCATAGTGTATGTGTGCGTCATTTGGGACACAACTTTAGTATTTACTCTCTGAAGCGTGTTTTAGGAACAGACGTAACGTAATGAGTAAACGTACCACGCACAGACCAACTAATCGATAATGAGATTGGTTGACACCGATTTTCTTGATCGATTATTATCGATTTTATCGATTAGTTGTTGCAGCTCTATGTGCAAGGCATCGGAATTACAAACACAAAGGAATTTGATATTCCGTTTGAATTTTGTCAGGCTCCGTACATGTCCCCGAGGAAGTGAAACAGCAAATGGGGTAATTATTATTGCTAGTTTGGTATGACAGGATCATAAGTAGCAAGCAGGGTAATTGCTATTATAGGCTCTTAAGTATTTGCTTATTTAAATCCAAACAGCGAGCTTTTCTTTGGCCAGGCAATGTGGGATTATGTGACATTTGCGGTTAAAATACAGAAGTGGCAATGATGAAATGTCAATGAAAAATTCTAATGGACAGAAAAATATTCTAAATGACATTTTCTGCTCAAGTCCAGATCACACTGATTGATTATGTGAATTGTAAATTATGCAAATTGTAGTCATTTTCTTTAATTGCAAGTCGATCATTAGAAGATCTTCATCAGATAATCTGACATGGAGAACATGTTTTCTCACAGTCTGTTATAAAGGATTTTACTGGGATCGTCTTGTGCAGTGTAACAATTATTCATCTTAAAATACTGCTGCACACAAAACTGGCCTAAGGGTGGATTCTTGCTTGCTTCTTATCTGCCGCTACCTTTGTAAATCTGTCAGATCTGATCATGAAGGATCATTACATTTCCTAGTTTAGCAATTGGTGTGCTGAAACTCAGCTGATTTAATGATGTTGATCATTAGCTGCTGAGAAGGCAGGAAACTGTCTGTACCTATAACACAATCTGGGAATGTGAGGATTAACACCTTCAAGCAAACTTTCCTACTGGTTTACACAGTATAATTGTTAGCCTGAGGTAAGCTAGTTTTCTTGCATTTTTGTCTGCTGGTACTGTATAGATATACTGCTGCGATATGGTAGGTATAATGTGGTATTAAGTGAATATGAAAAGTCTACACACCCCTGTTAAAGTGAAAATGGCAGGGTTCTTTTTTGTGAACAAAACCAAAATAAATCATGTGTGATCTTTTCCCACCTTTAATGTGATATAGACGAAAAAAAAGTAGAAATATTTTACGGCAAAAAAAAGAATAAGAAAACACTTTCAAGAACCTGCTTGCATTAGTCTGTACACCCCTTAGCTAATACATGTTAAAACACCTTTTGCATGTTATACAGCACTGAAGTCTTTTTAGATAAAAGTCTACCAACTTAAAAGTCTACCGAAATGCTCCATATCTGTCTTAATTGAGAGGGAACTGCATAGCCCTCTTCAAGTTTTTCCACTGGTTTTTGGAAGAATTTAGACACTATGGTGCCCATACTGGGCCATTCAGGACCTAGGTGCAGTGGTGGCTTGACAGTTAAGGCTCTGTGTTACTGATTGGAAGGTTTGGGGTTCAAGCCCTAGCACTGCCAGGCTCTCGGTTACTGATTGGAAGGTTGGGGGTTCAAGCCCTAGCACTGCCAGGCTCTCGGTTACTGATTGGAAGGTTGGGGGTTTAAGCCCTAGCACTGCCAGGCTCTCGGTTACTGATTGGAAGGTTGGGGGTTTAAGCCCTAGCACTGCCAGGCTCTCGGTTACTGATTGGAAGGTTGGGGGTTCAAGCCCTAGCACTGCCAGGCTCTCGGTTACTGATTGGAAGGTTGGGGGTTTAAGCCCTAGCACTGCCAGGCTCTCGGTTACTGATTGGAAGGTTGGGGGTTCAAGCACCAGAACTGCCAAGCTGCCACTGTTGGGCCTTTAACCCTCTCTGCTCCAGGGGTGCCGTAACAATGGCTGACCCTGTGCTCTGTCCCCAACCTCCTAACATGCTGGGGTATGTGAAAAAGAATTTCGCTGTGCTGTAATGTACAGTGGTGTGAAAAAGTGTTTGCCCCCTTCCTCATTTCCTGTTCCTTTGCATGTTTGTCACACTTAAGTGTTTCGGAACATCAAACCAATTTAAACAATAGTCAAGGACAACACAAGTAAACACAAAATGCAATTTGTAAATGAAGGTGTTTATTATTAAAGGTGAAAAAAAATCCAAACCATCATGGCCCTGTGTGAAAAAGTGATTGCCCCCTAAACCTAATAACTGGTTGGGCCACCCTTAGCAGCAACAACTGCAACCAAGCGTTTGCGATAACGCGTGCAATGAGGCTTTTAGCGCCGTCTGCGGGGAGAGATTTTGGCCCACTCATCTTTGCAGAATTGTCCTATATTTTTTTTTTTTTTTTTTTTTTTTTGGGGGGAAAGGGGTTTTTTTTTTTATACCACAACATCTCAATAGGATTCAGGTCAGGACTTTGTCTAGGCCACTCCAAAAGTCTTCATTTGTTTTTCTTCAGCCATTCGTTGGTGGACTTGCTGGTGTGTTTAGGATCATTGTCCTGCTGCAGAACCCAAGTTCGTTTCAGCTTGAGTACACGAACAGATGGTACGGACATTCTCCTTCAGGATCTCTTGGTAGACAGCAGAATTCATAGTTCCTTTTATCACGGCAAGTCTTCCAGGTCCTGAAGCAGCAAAACAGCCCCAGACCATCACACTACCACCACCATATTTTACTGTTGGTATAATGTTCTTTTTATGAAATGCAGTGTTCCTTACGCCAGATATACTTGGACACACACCTTCCAAAGAGTTCCACTTTTGTCTCATCGGTCCACAGAATGTTGTCCCAAAAGTCTTGGGGATCATCAAGATGTGTTGTGGAGAAATTGACACGAGCTTTGATGTTCTTTTTGCTCAGCAGTGGTTTTCCTTGGAACTCTGCCATGCAGGCCATTTTTGCCCAGTCTTTTCCTGATGGTGGAGGCATGAACGCTGACCTTAACTGAGGCAAGTGAGGCCTGCAGTTCTTTGGACGTTGTTGTGGGGTCTTTTTGACCTCTTGGATGAGTCGTCGCTGCGCTCTTGGGGTAATTTTGGGTGGCCGGCCACTCCTGGGAAGGTTCACCACTGTTCCATGTCTTCGCCATTTGTGGATAATGGCGTCTCACTGTGGTTCGCTGGATTCCCAAAGCTTTGGAAATGGCTTTATAACCCTTTCCAGACTGATAGATCTCAATTACTTTCTTTCATGTTTGTTCTTGAATTTCTTTGGGTCTCGGCATGATATGTAGCTTTTAAGGATCTTCTGGTGGACCTTACTGTGTCAAGCAGCCCCTATTTAAGTGATGCCTTGATTGTAAACAGGTGTGGCAATAATCAGGCCTGGGTGTGGCTAGAGAAATTGAACTCAGGTGTGGACAACCACAGTTATAGTATGTTTTAACAAGGGGGCAATCACTTTTTCACACAGGGCCATGATGGTTTGGATTTTTTCACCTTTAATAATAAACACCTTCATTTACAAATTGCATTTTGTGTTTACTTGTGTTGTCCTTGACTATTGTTTAAATTGGTTTGATGTTCCGAAACACTTAAGTGTGACAAACATGCAAAGGAACAGAAAATGAGGAAGGGGGCAAACACTTTTTCACACCACTGTGTATGTGTCCAATAAAGAATCATTATTCCAAAATGTTGATCTACTTCTTTTGCAGCCATTCCTTGGTTAATTTGGATTTGGGTTTTGGGTCGTTGTCATGCTGGAAGGTGCCCCCAATGCCCCCCCAAATTCAACTGACTAACAGAAACCTACAGGTTAGGTTGGTATTTGGAGCTGTCCATGATTCTGTCTATATTGATTAGAGCCCCAGTCCCAGCTGGAGAGACATCCCCATAGCTTGATGCTGCCACCACCATGCTTCACCATGGTTATGGTGTTCTTTGGAACATAAGCTGTCTTTTCTGTAAAATCTGTCTTTTAGAATTATGCCCAGAAAGTTCTACCTTGGGCTCATCAGACCAAAACGTTTGCCTCATGGTTTGTGGTGATTTAAGCAGGCTTGGATGTTTTGTTATTTTTTTTTTCTTGAGAAAGTGTGTCCATCTGGCCATGCTACCTCATAGCGCAGGTACATGTAGGGAGTGGTCAGTACTTGCCAGATATTCCTGCAACTCATTTAATGTTGCGGTAGGTCTCTTGGCAGCCTCACTGATATGTTTGAACCTTTCTTCAATTTTGAAGTGACATCCTGTTCTTGGTAATGTCACTATGGTACCCGGTTTTTTCAACTTGCTGATGATGACCTTCATGGCGTTCCGTGCAACATCTAACGTTTTGAATTCATTAAAAAAAAATAATAAAGTGTACTGGAGTGTACTTATTGATACCTCATCACAGTGAGATCTCATATACCTTTTATATTCCTATTAGTAATATTATTAGCATTAGTCCATCCCTATGTTTATGTAACTGACAAGCTTAGCTAATCTTTTTAAATAAGGACATGGCAACTTTGTAAAGCATGTTTACATCTGAACTTTCAACTGACCCCCTACAAAAAAAAGAGCTACTTTTAACCAGGTGCAAATAGACACCTACATCTGGATATATACTTTAGTGAGATTATATGTGCATTTATATGATTTAATCAGATTACATCAATAATCGTTACGTAAATATATGATGGGCACATGTGTCATATATGAATTTGTAAGAAAAAAGATCAAAGGAACATCAAGAGATAAAATGGTAGATGAACTCTTCCAGACATTCATGACTAAATTTGCTGGCGTGAAACTGACAGGTCACCTGAGCAGTGCTGGCATTTCCCATTTGGACATTGTGTCTGATCAGCAGAGAGGCTGCGGATTGGAGCGAAATCAGTTTGATTGGACCTAGCTGATCTGGGAGGCATCATGCATTCTATTACTGTTCCATCCTTAAACAGCAGCTTTCTTTCATTTCACTGGTAATGATGCCACCAACAAAAGGGAGTCCGGTTAATTCCACATTAATGTAGTACATTAATAATGTACCAATATTTGAGATCTGGAACTGGCATTGCTTCTCCCTTTTCCTATCTTCCTAGTTCTCCTTTGCCTCCCCATTCTCTTCTTCACCTTCTCCCTCCCTATCTGGCTTCCTCTGCCTCTCTGCTCTCTCCTGGGTTTCAGCTAGAGAATGGTTGCTGTGGGAACGTGGAGAGTTATCACAAGTGCGTTTACGTGAAGAAGCGAGTGGGCGATGGAGAGAGTGAGAGCGAGAGAGAGAAAGAAGAGAAGGAAGGGAATGGTAGTGCGCGGTTGAGAGTAAAACAGGCAATGAATTCTGCATGTGGAGCGGCTGGGAATAGTGAGATCATGAGCTTGAAGGAGGATAACGATAGCTTCACAAATGACGTGAAAAGAACAAGAAAGTACATACGTGTACTCCCACCCGCAACTCCATTTTATGTTACACAACATCTATACACAGTTACTGTACAAAGCATCTGGCTTTTCAGACTGAGCGTTTAGAAATATTAAATGCGCTTCGTGTCTCTGTGTGAATGTTTGTTGGTGTTGTAAAGGGCTATACCTGTTGCAAAACCTGCCTTCAGCAGGCAGCACTTGTAGGAAAGGCTGCGTTTATTGAAACACAGCGAAGCCTTTTCAAACCATATTTGATTAATAGTAACGTGTGACATCTGCCGGTCTCTCATGGATAGCTCTCTTTTGAGGAACATGTTCAGATGGGCCATTATTTCTGATCTTTGCATCAAATGATGAATAGTTTTTATGCTCGAGCATTGCAGTTGTCTGAACTCCAAATTTCTCATTTTGCAAGCTCGTGTGGAAAACTCCCTGTGGGGGGGGTGTGTGTGTGTGTGTGTGTGTGAAAGTACTCGGTCAGAACATTTGTTAGATGTTATGTAAAGGCAGATTTTGATACATAAAAAAAAAGAACTCTTCAGTAAGTCTTTTCTCCCAAGTTCACTTTGATTGAGTAGCGACGACATTTCAGAATTTCTCCATGGCGGTCCTGTAATGTAAATCCACATGAAACAATGTCATTCCCATGAACCGGGAATGGCTAGGGCGTTGTTGTAGTTGTTCAAGGAAGTATTGTAGTTTTTTTTCCCCACTCGTTTGAAAACACTAACCTGAACCGGGCAGTTAGGCTCCTCTAGATCCCTTTTGTTTATTCACCTGACACCTCCTGCCTGTTCACTCCACAAGCCAAACCAAGGATGGCCCACTTCTCCAGCCTGGACACACTCGAGCACTCATTTCCTGCATCTCTCCATCTCTCCCCTCTGCCCACCCAGTCATCACTCCCTCCCTGTAACACACGCGTTCATTCACTCCTCCATTCCTGCTCTTCCTTCCTCTCTATCCTCACTCTTCTCCCCCACAGTGCTCTCTCTTATTAGTTTATATTTCTGTTGCCGTATGTCCCCAGGTTTAAGTTGGCATCCCTTTCTCTCCCTTTCCCCCCTCCTGTGTTGTGTGTCTTTTGTGTCTGCTTTAGCTATTTATGCCGCTATTGCTGTATTTTGATGTGTCCTTGTTCAGTGTGAGCCTAATAGATTAGATCATCTATGACCAATAGGTTTCTATGAAGACAATGAAGAAAAGGATGGGAAGAACTTTCGGTCAGCAGCTGTGTATTAAATATAACCCGTGGTAGATTTGACAGGCAAATTGACACGTTGCTAGAAAGGTACACACAGTGGCTGTGGCTTATGGTCTAATTTTACACCAGCAATACAGCTGGGCAAAATAAACCCACACACTGGTCAGCTGCTAGAGGTTTCATTTCACCAAGTAGAGGTTTTTGTCTACTGTAAATCCCTTGAAAAAAAATTAATAAATAAACCAACCACAACTTTATTATTATTCAATAAAATAATTGGTTTTAGGTATAATTTAAGTAAAGAATTTCTCCCCAATTTATAGATGCTTCTGTGCTTTATGTGAGAAATAGCTTATTGAAATGAGAAATAGATATCTTAATTCCCGTAGGCCGTTCTGCGCATATCTAACTGAGCTCATGCATAATTGCATGGAGGTGTGGGTGCATGTGTCTGAATGTAATTACTGTGCACCTTAAATAAACATGTAATTACGTTGCTCAACCTGATCCTTGGTAAACACTTTATACCATACTTTTCTTCATGATTTATTAATTCCGAGGTATTCTTATTTGCCGTTATGAACGCTGTCTTTTTTTTTTTTTTTTTTTTTCTTTTTATTGTTTGCTTTTATATTTTTTGTGCCTTTACCAGTGCAAGCTCTCTGACATGTGCCTCAGAATTGCTAGATGTGTTTCTGGAGAAATAGTTTACTCTATAGTTTGCTCAGTGAAAACTTGATTCATTATTGGATTATTGTTTATTCGACACTGCACCTCCACCCACTGTTTACTACCTATTGCACGATTCTATGATCGTTTTAACAGCTGTAGAGTTTTGTTAACTTGCTCTCTTGTGGTCAGTAGTGGTGAATGTAAGTATATAAAGTAAGTATATAACGTGCAATAATTACATAGACAATTACTCCAGGTCAAAATCCTACATACCCATGCAGTACATAACTTCATAACTGTGAATATGCGCCTGTGTAACTCCATTAAAACATTACACAACATAATACTACATAACTCTACATAATGCTGCCTAACTGTGCTTCTACTGCTGCTGCTAAAGTGTTTGTATTGTATGCATGTGGCTGTCTTTGTTGTCTGTTTCCTTTTGTTTCTTTCTTGACTTTTTTTCTCTCTTTTTTTTCTCTCTCTTCTCCGGTGTCTATCTCTACCATCTCCTCTGTACTCCTCCCCCCTCTCTTTCTCTCTCTCTCTCTCTCTCTCTCTCCTTGTCTCTCTCTCTCTTTCTTTCTCTCTCTGTCAGGTCACCACCCTATTCCACCTGTACTACTAGTTGTACCAATCCTACCACCACCACTCCTGCTACTTCTCCTCCTGCTACTACTACTACCTCTCTCCACACCAGTCTGAGCGCAAACAGCCACTCGAGCCAGCACCAGTACTGCTGCCCCGCGCGGCTTCTCCTGCCCAAGCCGCCATGCCATGCCCTCCCCCCTGCCCGGCATCCGGAGCAGGCAAGGTAAGGGCCAGAGCCCCTAAAACTCAACCCCCCTGTCCCCCTACACCCTGCATCTTTCTTTTCACCTGCCTACAACCTCACTCCTCATCTTCCTCCTCTGCTCATGTAGCCAGCAACAGACTAGCCAGTCACTAAGCTCGACAATACCCATCGTACCTTTCTGATCACCCCAGAGGCCTCACCCATCACTAAATATAAAATAGATACGAGAAATTCTTAATTTGTAACATTTCAGTTGTTCAACAGCTTAATAAGCATCGTATAGCACCCAAAGTAAATCAGTGAACTTTGACAGATTAGATATTATTAGATATAAACCGACATTATGACGTTAAGCTTACATCCCCGTTTGTTTTTCCAGTTCCCATTCAGTTGATTTCATTAACTGCTCTTTAACTTATAATTGCCATTTAGTCATTTCGTTTTAATCAGATTTATCTTGTGCATATACAATATTTCCTCAGTTAATCTTCACCTCAACCCCAACTGTAAAATAATCCTTTAACTATCGACAGTTGTAAGGCTTTAATATAAATACTTTTCCACTATTACTACTTCAGTGCTATTAATGTTGCGTAGTTCTAATACTATTTGTAAAGCGTGTGATGGTAAAATGAGCACACTTAAAGGGGAAATCCACCTTGAACAGTCTCCATATTAATCTTTATATTTATAATGAACATGTCAGCTTCAGTGGAGTCCAATATTTATTTTGTAAAGCAGAAAATGTAATTAAATTAAACTTTTCATCGACATGTTCATCTACTTCGGGTTTTCTACATTACCCACGATGCCGTTCGGCTACCTGCTGTTCGTGGTGCCAGCGGGATTTATCCCTTGCTCACTTTAACTCCGCACAACTGTATCGTAGAGCTGCATTGCATGCTGGTTTAAGTTTAAGTCCAACGTTTGCTGTCTCCACTAATCCTACACTGTATTTCTCATTAAAATGACAGCGAATGTTGTTTGAAAATCGTGAACGATAAAAGAAGCGATGTCTCTTTTGATCGGTTTAGTAGCTAACTGCGAAACCTGGCCGTTCTCCCTTATGTTTGAGGCCTCTGAATTTCTTTCACCTGTTAAACACTTTTGTAACTTCTCAGAGGAATAACGAAAATACTGTACCAGCACCGGCCGAGAAATTAACACCAGATTCACTGAACACATCACAATTATTTCAGTTTAAACACATTGAATGTGTTTCAGAGTGGCGTTTTCCTTTAAAGCTCACAGCTCTGAGAGGCAATTTTTGTTATATAATATCCAGATTGACATTGAGTTCTTGATCTCTTCCTCCGATTTCACGAAGATGCTGAGGTGAGCCTCTCTCTTAATGAGTGCTTCAGTGTTTTACTTCAGTCTCTCTGGTCCCCAGCGTGCAATTACTCCATCCACACACAAATAACACCGGACTAAATTAGTTTGCAAAACAACACGCACACTCGAGCACACATGCCTACATCCTAATACCAGCTACTTGAACACTGTACCTCCTACCGCTTCAGGCATGAATCATACACAGATACAGATCACAACGGACATGATACACCCTGCTCCCACACACACACACACACACACACATTCTCTAGCCCACCCTGAATTCTCCCACAAGCTGTCACTGCATGACCCATCCAGTCATAAATTCCCTCTCTGTCTCTATCCTTTAATCATTTCCACACTGAGCATCTCTATTTGGCCTATTATTATATCAGTGATTTATAAATATGTATTTGATCTTTTGTAGAGCTAAAAGTGCGGCTTGAATTATACATTTGCGTTAGATGTGTTTTAGACAGAGACGATATTCAGTATTTATATACAGCTGAAAAACATTTCGGTGATTACATTAATTAGAGAAGCTTTTTAGTCGGTCGGCGTTCAGAATCCAGCAGCTGTGGGGAGATGTAGGGAAGCTCAGTGGTGTTCAAGTGGCTAATGATGTAAGACTGCCACCTGCTGGACATGATACTTAACACAGCTTTGTGCTGCCAAAAAAAACCAAAAAACATGCAATGGAATACATTAACATCTTCTAACAGTCATTTCAAATCCAGTACATGGGATCGCTAATGATCCATGTCTTTCCTCTATTCCACCTTCCAACAAAATCAAAGAAAGCAATCAAGAGCAGCCCTCGTGCATCATTACTGTTTACAACACAATCATCCACATGTACTTAACCATCCTCCCTCGGGGAAAATCCAGCGTTCATTTTACGGGCTGTGTCATTACTGTATCAGCTCGATTGAAGTGCATTAGAGACGAGCCCTCAGACAGCAATCGGAACAACCTGACGTAACTACACTTCAGGAGCAGGACTAACCCAGTCGCATGACAGTTTCCTTTTCAAGGGAACTCTTGTTTAAAAACATAAGCAGCAATTCAATAATGAACATCTGTAAAATGTAACACTTTCCTCGTTGAGTTGTAATTTAGCCAAGTACTCCATCTATAAATGATGGATATTGCTTTGTTATATTTACTTTGCATTATAGCAATTTATTGCAGTATAGAGCCTTGGAAAGTATTCACACCCTTGAACCTTTCCACATTTTGTAAGGTAAAATAATCTGGAACTGAAATGGAATCTACAACAAAGTTATTTACAAAAAAAAACATAAGTTGTTCTTGCATAACTATTCAGGAACTTTGTTGCGAAAGCCCTAAAATACTTCTTGCACATCCAAATAGCAGCGAAAATCACATAATTAGTTTGGCCGGAGACTCCAGAGTTCATCAGAGAACATAAGTAGAACAAACAGCATCATGTAGATCAATGAGTTATCAAAACAAGTCAAGGAGAAAGTTCTGGAAAAAGTAGCAAGCAGGATTTGGTTTGAAAAAAATCCACACTTTGAATATTCCGTGGAGCACAATCCGTTATTAGAAAATGGAAAGAATACGGTACAACTGCAACTATTTGTGGCCATGCAGTAAAAGTCAGTGAATGGGAATTAGTTAGAGAAGTCGGTACATATTTGTGCAAGCACTGTCGTTAGCTCCTGATTTCTCGTCATAATAATCATGTTAATTAAAACAAAATGTAAGATAAAACACAGGCCACCTGGCTAAACATAAAAACACAGTTTTTCAGTTTATTAAAGCAAAAATGTTATCCAATACCAACTGGGCCTGTGTGAAAATGTATTTGCCCCTGTAATTACTAATTCCCAAATCCACGAACACTGCATTCATAACAGGGTTCAGCTGGACTAGACACAATCAGGCCGGATTACTGCAAACCCTGTTCAATCAAATCAACACTTGGAGAACTTTTTCAAAAGCAGGAAGTTGGTTAAAAGGTCTTACCCAGTTACACACCATGACAAAGTTGAAAGAAATTCCAGAAATGATGAGGAAGAAGATGATTGAAATACATCAGTGGGAAGGGTTACGAAGCTATTTCAAAGGCTCTGGGACTCCAAAGAACCAGAGTGAGAGCCATTATCTCCAAATGGAAAAACTCGACACAGTAGTGAACCTTCCAGAAGTGCTCAACCTTCCAAAATTCCTCCAAGAACACAGCAACTACTCATCCAGCGAGTCACAAAAGAGTGAAGGATGACATAAAAAGACGTGCAGGCCTCTCTTGCCTCAATAAAGGTCACTGTTCATGACTCCACTATCAGAAAGACACTGGGCAAAAATGTCATCCATGGAAGAGTGGCGAGGTGAAAACCACTGCTAACCCAGAAGAACATTAAGACTCGTCTGAATTTTGCCAAAACAGACCTTGATGATCCTCAAACCTTTCGGAAGAATTTTATGTGAATTGCTTCGAAAGTGGAACTGTTTTTAAGACCGGGGTCCCATTACATTTGGTCTAAACTAAACACAGAACTCCACAAAAAGGACATCATACCTACGGTCAAACATGGTGGTGGAGTGTGATGGTGTGGGGATGCTTTGCTGCTCATGGCCTGGGCAACTTGCAATAATTGAGGGAAACATGAATTCTGCTCTCTACCAGAAAATCCTAAAGGAGAATGTCTGGTCTTCAGTCCGTAAGTTGAAACTCAAGCGCAAATGGATTATGCAGCAAGACAATGATCCAAAGGATAGGAATAATCCATCTCTGAATGGCTCAAAAAAAGCTAAATTAAAGTTTTGGAGTGGCCTAGTCAAAATCCTGACTTGAACCAATTGAGATGCTGTGTGTGGCAGGACTTTAAACTGACAGTTCATGCTTGAAAACCCTCCCATGTGGCTGAACTAAAGCAATTCTGCAAAGAAGAGTTGGCCAAAACACCACCATTCCAGTTATGGGAAGCGTTTGGTTGCAGTTATTGCTTCTAAAGGTGGCACAAGCAGATTTAAAGTTTTAAGGGGGCAATTAGTTTTTCACATGGATGATAGGTGTTGGCAAAATTTTTTTGCTTCAATAGAAAAAATAAAAACTGTACTGAGTGTTTACTCAGGTTGACTTTGTTTTACGTTGTATTTCGTTTGAAGATCTAAAACTGTTTAGTGTGAGTTTTCTACATAAAAACCAGAATGGGGCAAATACTTTTTCACAGCACTGTACGTTGCTAAGAATAAATGTAGATCAATAAGTTTATTAAAGATGGCACAATCGCACTTTCACTTTTCAATCCTGATACCAAATGCTTGAGTATCAACCGATACCATTCTGGCATTTTGCTTCTGTAAGTAGAGTATTAATGTTGGTCTTGTTAAAGTTTTCTAGTGCTGGTGACACTCCATACACTAGCTTTACATACATTGCAGTATGCTGTTTTGCTTTTCTCTACAGCTGATTTGATAACTACAGTAGTTACAGTAGGTACTACAGTAGATACTCTTCATTGTTATGGTAAGTTAGATGGCTACAGTAATTATTGCGTGACCTAATTTGTTACATTGAATCACAAGCAAATGGCAGAAATATTTCAGGCTAGATTTGTTACAGAATCAAATTAGTTCTTTTTTTTTTCCCCGAAATTTGGTCTAGTATTTTCTGTTATCAGCCAATGCTGATTCTGGATATCTGCTCAATGCCATCTCTACAATTTACTGTAACACAGTGACAGCCTGCTACAGTAGTGCTAGTGGATGAGAGAAAGCAAAAATGTGAAAAAATTCAATAAATTGTAGCACTTGTATTAATTTTGTACAATGTTGATGTTCAAGGAACATCAAACTTGATTTTCAATATCTTCGCTTGAGATGACGCACAGGCAGATTCAGATTGTTTAATATTACACACTCATATGCTGCGACCCATTCTGACGTGGTGCACCCCAATAAGATACTTGGAAGATGGCCGCCATTTGTAGGGTCAAGAGCAAGCCCAAGTAAGAATCATTATATTCAGTAATAAATACATTTAGTGTAGATTAAATTGCAACTTTAAATGTCTTCGATCTAGGATTCATATTTTTATCTCTATTGTTCGCCTTTGCAAATTTACATAATGGACTAATTAGTGAACTAAATGAAATTGGTGGCAGCCTGTTTTTTTGTTTGTTTTGGGTTTTTTTTTTAAACAAACTGTTCATTATTAAATTGGGATACTTCTTGTTCTTGTTTACATCAGTGTCGTTCGATGTGCAACAATAAAGCACTTTGAAAAATGATGTTCAGGTGCGTTCCAAATGCCCGTTAATTTTGGCCCCGACCAAGAGGACCATTTCAGATTGTGAAGGTTGGAGCCTTTGGAAGGAGTAGGGCATAGTCATGATCACTTCAGAATAAACCGTAGCACAAAATGTGAGGAACGAAAATGACAAATGATATTAATAATTAAGATATTAAAGAATATTTGGATGGAAATATGCACATCACATGCACCCACTTCTTTTGCAAATAGAGTATGACAGGTTTCTATAATATACAAATAATTGATTTTAGCACATTCAAATATTGTGTGCTGTCTTGAAGTCCCTGAGCACTGGATTTGGGAATTACTGTTCGCTTGAGTGAATATTTTGATGACATTTTTGTGCTATTAAGTGTCCTCTTGACTATAGCAAACCATGATAAATCTAAAAGGAAGAAACCAGTTGGGTGTTTTAGGCCAAATCAGAGTGCACTGACCATTCTGCTGTCATCTTCTCTCATTCATCTCCCATTCACCATATTACTCCACTCATCCATTTTCAGTGTCTGAATCTCTGTCTCTCTCTGCCTTTCTCTGCTCATCCTCCTGTTGGTTGGTAGAGAAGAGGACGATGATGACATCGCCCATCAGTTCTGTTGCCCCGCCTCAGAGTGCAGTAGTCCTTCCTCTAGGTAACCAGCAGCACCTTGGTCTGCGATTTGTTCTCTCAGCATCTACTTCAACCAGGAAGCGGTGGATAAACGCTCATCAGCAGGATGTTGGATCTCAAACTCAGTGCTCAGCAGGTTGACTCTAAAACATGCTTTGACTGAACTGAAAGCATCAAACTAACGAATCAAATAAACAAACAAACAAAAAAAAAACCCACTTCCTTTCTTTGCACTAGCATGCCACCTGCATCCTGCCACCTCTGACATGGACAGATCGCTTTCTGTGTGCTGATGGAAAGGAAAAAAAATGTGAGGAATGAAAGACTGTTACAAGCTGGATGAGCAGCGGAGCGATAGAGTTGAAGAAACAAGTGATGAAAAAGCAACAAAAGGGACCTTCAAGCCCTTACACTCCACGTCCCATTCACGTATTCTCTGCCTTTTTGTTTTATTCTGCTCTCTAGAAACTCTTGCTTTGTCCACCACGCCACTGTGATGCTACAGTGTCATCTGTGTTGTGCTGTCCTGTGCTAGTCGCATTATTTGTTAAAAAAAAAAAAAAAATTGTGTATGTGTTACTTTCCTTCTTTTTCTCAGTAGGAAAACTGTCAGCTATCAACATCACTGTCAAAGAAACTGCAAAAGTGTGAAAGTGAAGAGAAGGGGGACGATATTTCATACCACTGATGTGCGGCGTTTCAGGTTGACTATAGGGTCAGGTGACATGGGGATTCTCCTAAAGCCATATTTGAATGTACGACTTCAGTATTTACCATCTTTATTCTCGCTACCTCCTTTTTCTCCTGTTTCTGGACACTCTCGTCTCTCTTCTGCTGTGCTGTTGGTTCGCACTGCTAAGTTTCTTGGCAAATATTTGCAACCTGATCTCAGACAAAATCCCTATGAATTATAACAAATGGAAGTGTTTTCATTGGTGTTGTAAGAAGACCCATTATTGCTAACCTACCCTTGTTCTAGGCGTAACTTGTCATGTGGAAATATTTATGAATTTGCATATGAATCAGGTGACCATGTTGGCATTTCATGTTGGAAAATACACTGGGGGTGGCATGGTGGTACAGCAGCTGGCGTTTCCATTTAGCAGCTCCAGGATCCCCGGTTAAATCCTGAGCTTGGGTTACGGTCTGAGTGTAGCTTTGTGCGCGCTCTGTGTCTGTGTGGGTTTCCGCCAAATTCTCTAGTGTCGTCTTACCTCTCAATTACATGCCAGTAGGGGGAATTGGTTACTTTAAATTGGGCTTAGGTGTGACTGTATGTGCATGCTGCCCTGCAATGGATTGGTATCCCATTCAGGATGTATTCCTGCCTGTCTCCCAGTGTTCCTGGGATAGGCTCCGCATCCACAGCCATGACGCGGTTACTAAAGATGAGTGAATGAAATGTGCAGTGTATCTGAGCAGGCCAAACTGGTGGCCTTCCCACTTCTCATTACCATACCACCCACAGTGATATAACATATATGGTACGTTATATAGCATGATGTGGATATAAGAACATAATACAGTGCAGGACACTATGCTGATTATTGAGAGGAGTGCAGTGATGACACATGATTAGATTCAACTTTAGAACTAGAGACAAACAAATTCGTTTTACCACACGATTGAGGAATCAGACCTTACTCAACAGTCAACAATTTATTTGCACCCATTTGGATTAAAGTAATCCTGATGTAATATTAACATCTAACGTTTTGACTGTATTCTAATGCTTACCACACCTCAGGTATACAAATCAAGCATACAATCCAGTGCTTATCGTTCTTGTAAATCAAACCATTCGTTTTTAAAGCAAAGTATTCTATTCTCTCTGATCATCCCTAATGGGTCTGCGCATGTTGATATGACTGCTGATGTCATTTAATAGGCAGCGTGACAGCTGGCCTGATGTCATACAACAAGGACGTTTCTGTAAAGGAAAACAATTATATCTCTGCAAAATGACTCACCTCTTATTACAAAGAACTGAGCTCTTACTTGGTCTCTCATCGTCTTCTATTTTTAATGTATTTCTTTTGCTATGTTGTTGTGTCTGTCTCTACGTTTGTCTCTCAGTCGCGCACACACACACACACAGACATGCTCACTGGCTCTGTTATTCAGTAATGAAACTCTCTAGAATAACACTGTCCTTACTGTTAACGTGCACAAACTTAGTAGCCGAGTGTAAAATGAACTATACAAAAATATTATTGCGAGTTTCTTTCATGCAGACTCATTGCTAGACTTTTCATCATGGTGACTTTTTTTTTTCTTCCTTTAACAGACTCTATTTGTGTTTTTTTTTTTGATGAAGCATTACTGTTTAAGTGGAGCAGAACCAACACGAATGCATCCAGCTCTTGGCTTGTTTCTCAGTAAACGTTATTTCACTCAGCCCGGAGGTTTAGTCAGAATTCCTATATAGGCATTTTTGGTTGAGGGACAATGTTCCCATTTCCCATCAGTTGTTTGGAGACAGATCTGACAGCTGTCTGTATGTGTTTATCTGCAGTCAGTTAAAGCAGCTGAAAAATGCAGGAACAGATATAAATTTGACATACATTTGATGGCTGTGGTACAAAAATTACGTTGTTTGCCATGATCTGGAGGGTTTTTTTTTTTTTTTAATTATTTGACATGCATTCATCAATTGCATTTCTTAGTTATGCAAAAAGACACTACTAATTAGCTATTAATTCCTCTTGTTAAGTGCCGGGCTTTCAGCATATGGCATAATATTTTGAGTATTTTTAAGACCTTTGAATGGATTTTGAATTGGAATTTGAATTGCTCCAGGCTTTTTCTTCACATCCACTTCAATATCCTGTCTGTGATGCTGGAATCCTTAGTTAATGCTTAGAACAGTGTTAACGAAATTATAATCTTTCTTGAATAACAAAATAATGCAAGAAAACTTGCTGTAAGGAAAAAAAAATACAAATTGGGCTTTGTAAAAACAAATCTGCAAATACAAATGGAGGTTAAAAGCAAATATATACACACTGATGACGAAGCGGTGTTTCCATTATTAGCTATTACAGACTATTTTTTTTTTCTCCAATCTTCCAACCCGGCAGCCCAACTGCTATGCTCCATCTGGCCATTTAACCTTTCTATTCATATCCAGATTAAGGATTTCATGGTTTATTTGGAGCTCTTTTTTTTTCTTTTTTTCTTTTTAATAATGCAGAAGTAATAGCAGTAATAATGTGTAATATATTTTGAAAATGGACAAATTTGAGATGAATGACAGATTCCCATGGCTGTCCTTGCTTGGGCTATACAGTACCTGCCACCATGATGCCTCATGAAATGTTCCCAAATATAGAAGTCATGGATTCTCCTTTGGGAATATTTGAGTTTAACACTTTAATTCCAGCATTCTGAGGACCTTTATGTGATTTATAAAATAATAAGCCAAGAGGAAATGCAGAATGCTATTTTGTTTTAAGCACTTATTTATTACTGTTAAAAAAAAACAAACAAGCTTTTTGCTAGAGGGAAGGCCATATCTACATGACTAAGAGCCCTCTAGATCAAACCGCAATCTCATGGAGTGAACATGACATTGAACGTTAAAGTGTTTCTCCTCTACTGCACACATCATTGCTAGCAGTCGAGTTTCATTGAGCAGGTTGTGATAATCAAAAGAGAAAAATATGGCATTTGACCCAAGGAGATAACAGAAGACTACCACGGCC